>PVIJ01000980.1:0-231314 GCA_004024925.1 Scalopus aquaticus | reverse complement strand
AAGCCACATATCTATGAACAACTAATCTTTGACAAAGGAGCAAAGAAAATGCAGTGGAACAAGGACAGTCTATTCAATAAATGGTGCTGGGAAAACTGGACAGCCACATGCAAAAAAATGAAGCTAGACTACTACCTCACACCCTGCACAAAAGTCAACTCAAAATGGATAAAAGATCTGGATGTAAGACCTGAAACCATAAAATGTATAGAAGAAAATACAGGCAAAACTCTACACGACATATATCTCAGCAAAGACTTTAAAGACACATCCTCCAAAGCGAAGGAAGTGAAAGACAAGATAAACAGTTGGGATTACATCAAAATAAAAAGCTTCTGTACAGCAAAAGAGACATTAACCAAAACTAACAGACACCCTACCAACTGGGAAAAGATCTCTGCACACAATACAACTGATAAAGGACTGATAACAAAAATTTACAAGGAACTCACACAACTCAACAAAAACAAAGCCAATAACCCAATGAAAAAATGGGCAGAAGAGCTCAAAAGGCACTTTTCCAAAGAAGAAAAGCAAATGGCCAACGGATACATGAAAAAATGCTCAACATCACTTATAATCAAGGAAATGCAAATCAAAACCACTATGAGATACCACCTCACATCTGTGAGGATGGCACACATTAAAAATACAGGCAATAACAAATGCTGGAAAGGATGTGGAGAAAAAGGAACTCTTCTACACTGTTGGTGGGAATGTGAACTGATCCAACAACTATGGAAAGCTGTATGGCGATTCCTCAGACTGCTAAACATGGAGCTTCCATACGACCCAGCAATCCCACTTTTGGGAACTTACCCTTTCCTAAAGGATCCAAAAGGATACATGCACCCGTATATTCACTGCTGCACTGTTCACAATAGCAAAGGTATGGAAGCAACCCAGATGTCTAAAAATAGATGACTGGATCAAGAAGATGTGGTACATATACACAATGGAATACTATTCAGCATTCAAAGAAGATAAACACATGCAATTTGCAGCGACATGGATGGAATTAGAGGGGATCATACTCAGTGAAATAAGCCAGAAAGAAAGAGAAAAATATCGAATGGTTTCACTTATAACAGGACTATAAGGAAACCAAATAGGAGACAATCAGCAGGGGGGGTGTTGGGGGGGAAGGCGGGGGGAGGGAAGGAAAAGGGCACAAAATGGAATAGAAAAGAACACAAGGGACCATGGAGATGGATCGCGGGTGAGTTGGTGGTGGGCTACCCAAGGGGAATACAAAATGTAAAAGACATAAATAACAATAAAAATATACTAAATAAAAAAAAAAAGTCTTCTGTATTTAGAGTCTGCTTTCTCCGCCTTTGTGCATGTGGATGGCTAAAATTCTTTTCAGAGCATGCACTCCTTAACACTTTGGGGTCCATGTGCGTCACTTGGTTGTGTGATAACAACATATCTGAGTACTGTGTCCAAACCCATAAAGACCATGCTAGGAAAGTTCAGCCTGCAGCCCTTGTTCTTAGAACCCATGAGTTGTAATGACCCCAGAAAGTTGTCCAAATATATGACAGAGGTTTGTGCTGCTGCTCAACTCAGGGAAGCCTGAGTGTTTTTCAGTGGATGATCTGCAATTTGTATAAACACCAGAGATAAGAAGAAGTCTTATGAGGCTATCACCTCCAGAAATCCTATCTTGCCAGTTCATGTCCGATCATAGACATTTCTCTTCTCTGGGGTCCCAGCAAATGCTCTCACATTTTCATCTATCATATTCTCAATAAATGTTTGTAAAGTTTAACTCAGCTGGAATAATAGCAATTTTTTTTCCTCATTGGGGCATTAGTTCCTATATGAGAATCAACACGTTCTTTTTAGACATGCACATGCCTACTCAGAGATACTGCTGTCTCCTTGAAAACAAATGCCTGCTGCTCACAGAAGTGAAAGGAAATGCTCTAAGACAACAGCAGAATCTTACATTTCAGTAGAAATTCTTGTGACCAACACAGGGATGTCAATTTTTTTTTTATTTCTTCAAGTAAAGACATAAATCATATGACTACTTACTCTCATAACCATTTCATAAAAGAAAAGGCATTTAACTTGAATGAATAGAAAGTAATCACATAATTTCTTTTAAAATTAGTCTTCTGAATAAGGCACTATTATGTCCTATTTTACTATAGACTGTTGGAATTAATAACAAAATAATAGCCCTTGGATCAACATCATGGATCCAACATGACATCTGGTCATATGGAATAAATGACTCATAATAAGCTCTCTCCGGTTATTGTATACACCCACCCCACCCCCAATTTGTTTATTTAACCAGGGATGCCAGATTTGCCTTGTCAGAATTTGAGATGGTATTTTCCAGAAAGCAAAGCTGATCTGAGTTGCAAGAAAGTCACACATTTTTATTTTTAAAGAAACTTATTAGTGAGTGTTCTTTGCTCCTTGTTCCTCTGTTACTGGTCAAGGTGCAGCAGGAAACATAGACATGACAAGTGATACCAGCTGCTGGAAAACATGAACGTTTGATCGAGCACTCTCACCATAGGGTAGAATGTGTATTCTTTATATTTTGACTCTGAAAAACATTCATTGACTACGCATCTTCCCAAAACACAGAGAAGATGCTTCTAATTCTCTCATACGTCAATTTTACTAGAAGGGGAATGGGGATAATGGAACATGTTTAATATTGGTTGCTTTTCAAATGTGGAAACTACTATTATCCACTGAGAAGTAAGTGTGGTGAGAAAAGCTGTTTTCAGCTCATAAAGTAGTGGTTATTATTTCATATTTTTATAGAGCCCTAAATGCACAGGGTGCTGACAATATTTGAAGTGGAGCCAAGCAAATCAAATTTCTGGTCCAAAGCAGGCAGAGTTCATAAACAGACCCAGTCCAAGACCAAACCAACAACTCAAAATAAACATAGGATAGCTCAGGGCCACTGCAAAGGGGGGGGGGGGCGATGGGGAAAAGCAGTTTTAGGGCAAAGAAAAGAAGGGATTCCCCCAACATATAATAAAATAACAGAGACCCTTTGAATAAACCCTAGAGCCTCAACTTGAATTGACCAAACTGATATTACTTTTAAAAAGCCTTTCACTTTCTCAAAAGGAAAAATAAATCTATTTCAGGACGATAAATGTAATGTCATCAAATGTACACATAAGTAATACCTTACAACGTGGTATGTAGATCCCTACGTAGAGTCACTCCATCATCATCAGTTATTCAACTGAAAGCCTAGAAAATACCTTTATTTAGAAGTGCAAATAATGTCTTTCTCCTTAAGAAAAGGTAAATCTCTCTAAATGGTGGAGGTTCTTTGAAACTTGCTAATAAATCAATCCAAGAATAGAGCACTGTGTTCACAACGTGATCAATCAAAAGCCACACACAAAATGGAAAAATCTTCCAGAGCAGCGCCAGAGGCCTTATCACAATTGCTTCCTGACAGAAAGAGAGGATAAACAAGCTCAGGACAAGGCCAATCAAAGACTGGTCCAGAGACCTCCTTTCTTGTTGCTCTAGGTATCAAAATAGGAAGTAAACAGCTGAGAAACAGTACTGAGAATTGCCTGAAGGAAGTGCTGCTTCCTCTCCGTACACTTGCTAAGTTTGCTTATCTTCCAAGCTCTCAGCAAAGCCTTTTGAAACAAGCTGCCTGGGACCCCACAGCAAAGACCATCTTTTCCCACCTGCCCCTGACCTACTGCCATTGAGCTGGCATAAACACCCCTCTGTGCCCTAGCCAGCAGCATTTGATAAGGAAATGAAGGAACAAATAAACTCCACCAATTTCTATATAATGGATCCCACAGAACAAACAAACAAAAAAATGCAGACATCTGGCTCATGAAAATATCTACCATACTGTTGGAGAAAATGGGCACTAAGTATGGGTAGGTTTCCAGCACCACCCAAGCAGCATCTCAGCATGATTAAACTACTTCATCAGGCTCCTCAAGAGTAACCGATAAACAGCTCTAGAGCTTATTAACTGTCCAGCCTAGTGTTGGTTCTGACCAAAGAAAACATGTAACCTTATTTTATGAGGAGCCTGGATTTGTGTTCCCACCTAATGGATGACTTTTAATACAACATCACTACTGGTCTGACACCGACATAAGACTGTTCATGCATATATGCCCATAGAACATTAATGCCTCTGGCTGAACAAGTTCACCTGCAAGCCAAAAAACAAACAAACAAACAAAAAACCTCCAGTACTCCCGTGGTCACTTTTATTTGGCTTTGCACAACCTAGTTCTAATTCACATGGAGATGTTTGAAAGTAAGTCCTAGGAGATCTGAATTCCATCTAACTTGTGATTTTTTTAATATAAAACCCGTATGTTTTAAATTGGAGGCAATTTAAATTAACATTTCAGAATATCTCAGAGGAATGGGCTAGCTCCCTGAGGTAGGTATAACAGCCATCTTGGCCTCTACCTTGGTCTTCAGTTCTCCAACTTCTGCAAAATGTATGAGCTTGGACTATCTTCCAAATGACTAAATACTTTAATACAACATATGCTTTAAAGCCACAATCTAGATTTTTAAAAGACATACAATTATACTGGGTTTTTATTTGCATAAAGTGGACAAATCATTGAGTACCATACTTGTTTTGTGTTTTCTTTATAATTCAACTGAGTAAATCATTCTTTAACAAAATTTACCAGAGTCGGGGCCTCCCTGGGGGCGCAACAGGTTAAGTGCAGCACCATGAAGCTATCCAGAGCCACTGCAGCTCGAGTTTGATACCCGGCCAGGGAGATTCCCACATGGTGCAGCAGACCTCTCCTGCCTCGCCCGCTACTCCCCTCAGCAGTGTATTTCAGTCAATCTCCTTGTTCTGCTCCCCACTCTGACTCTGGTGAATCCTCTCACCACCCTATACCTCTGGCCTACACCCCAGCTTGTATGCATAAATAAATCTTTTAAAAAGAATTTACCAGAGTCATCCTTTCTGATAGAGAAGGTGAAACCATCATGCTTTGAAGGCAGAGATGGAAAGAACATTTGCATTGCCTTTTACAGAGTACTCACTACTGGACAGTATCTAGACATTCCTTCACAGTGTGGATCATAGAAATATTATTTTTCTGTGGTTTTCCAGTGAACTAATCACATGTAACATCATATTAAGGAAGTCATTTTTATAAGACCTTTATTTATGGGAAAAATTTCAGCCAAAATGTACACAGAAAAATTATTGATTTTATGATTTGGTTGTAAAAGCAAAAACACATGCCAAATAAAGTCTGAATTTCATAAATGCTACTCTATGGGGGAACGAGAAAATTCATTTGGGCTGAATATTTAATTTCCTACACTAACCTGCTAAAAATTCATTCTTTCTTTACCATGTGTTTTTTTTAATAGAAAAATATAGAAGGACAAACTCTATATTCTCCTGGAAGAAAACTGAACTGATTGGGAGTCAAGTGAACTGAGCAGGAATGAAGAAAAGTCTCTGACATGAACCACAATTTAGGACTTTACAAGCCCAGGTGTCTCCATCATGTCTTTGAAATTACCACAAGGGAGCAGTGATTAAAAGATATAGTAGGAGGGAGAAAGTGACAACTCACAGGTCAATCTTAAACATGCATACTATCAATCCATAAACTACACCTCTATATTCCTCTTCTTCAACAGGTTCCCATTCCTTCGATCAATAAAAGAAAACTCATTTCCAGCAGTCAGGATTCAACCAATAAAACAAGTATGTGGCAGTATTATGGAAAGAATTTTGTTGTGCAGGTGATGGAAGGATTGCAAAGCAAAACAGGGAACTGTAAGGTAACCTAAGTTAATGAAAGCAAGAAGCTGCCACCATCTTGAGCTGGGGGATCAAGTATATAACTACCATTAAATGACTAGAATGATTCCCAGATACTTTAATGGAATCCCTATAGCCATATTTGTTCATTTCACATATGTCTCCACCCTATCCCATTCTCTAGTGGATATTTCATCATGTAAAGAGGAATATGAGTTTGAATAATGAGTGATATATGAAATAACACTTTGTCCTAAATGAATTAAAAAAAACTTTAATCTATGAAACCAAACTTCCCTGGAATAATGGTATGGCTATCATCAGTAGCATCTTAATGAGAAAAGCTGAAGAAATATGAAAAATAATATATACTTTCATTTACTTCCACTCAGTCAAAATATAGAGTAATGGTTCCACCCTGTCATATTTTTTCCAGTGCTTCAAAAGTTCAGACCACCACAAGATACTTTTAGCTTAGATAGAAATAATTTCAACCTCTAAATTAACAATGTTGGCCCTTCTGGATTATGCTAAATGAAATAAGTCAGAAGGGAAAAAGAGAAATATTGGATGGTTTTATTTATAGATGGAGTATAGGAAAACTGAACAAAGGGTCAGGAAAAAGACGAAACTTGCAAGCTGACCATAGATCTGAGGCATACAAAAGGGGAGGAGGAGGGACAGGGGTCAAACCAGGGGAGGAAAAAGCACAAGAGACTATGGTGATGCAGTCATAGGTGCTACCGTGATGGGAAAAGTACGGGGACTACATCTGAGGGGAGAAACCAAATTACTGGACAAAAATGAACAACAATTTAAGAAAATAAATTCAAAACAAAGAAAAGCAATGTTGGCCTTTCTTCCAGATTGGAGTCTATTATCCAATTTGCTATAACTTTATATAAAGCAATTACCTTGTCTCATTAACAACCCAATAGTGCCTATCACCCTTACGAACATATCAATCAACACTCACAAATTATGTCAATACTCAGGTCTGCCAAAGAAGTCAGACAATCAAAATATATTTTACTATTCAATTTTAGCGTGTGAATTAAAATTACAATGGATTACTTTATTACAATGCAGTTAAACAGCGTGATGTTTACAACTGAATTCCAATATGTCCAGTTGGGATTTCTACAAGGTCTCCACCCTGGAAATCCAGCTTGAATTCCTGTACTCAGGCCAGATTCCAAAAGACATCATAATTAGATCCCAGAAGAATAAACTGCAGCTGAAGAGGATGTCCCCTGAAGAATTATATGGGGGAAAGGCTGGCCAAAGTAATGTTCACATTCATACAATTAGCCAACTAATTGCATAAGGTGAGTGGAGTCAGTATAATTATGGCTAAGTTCATGCTACGATTAAGCTAGTTCTGAAAAAAAAATTAGTGTATTTTGAGAAAGAAAACAGAATGCTGGGGCAGACATACCATATTTCACTTCCTTTCACAATATTTGCGTGAAAGTTCATTGGAACAAATGTTTTAGGAACTCTTAAAGCATAATGGGAAATGTGACACATTTTGAACAACTCTGCTATAATTACTCTGACCCTTATGTGAAAGACTATTCATGACATTCAATTATAATCACCTGCAGTTTAGTCAAAGAACCTGGTGCCCTGTTTTATATTTACCAACAAACCACAGGCAATCCGTGCAGCAAAATTATGAAGCACAGTAAACACTGGCAGAAGAAGTTGGATAAGAAATTCACCTTTATTCTGTTGTGTCTGCATTGGGTTTTGTGTCAGGTGAGGGGTGTGTGTGTGTGTGTGTGTGTGTGTGTGTGTGTGTATGTGTGTGTGTTTTCATCTGTTACACTATTAACTTAAAATTTCAGTTCAGCTAATAAAAGCATTTACTAAATGGCTGTTGTGTGCCAAACCCTATAAGATAGCAAATATTTAAGTAAATAGAAATTATTGCCCAATATTAAGGGTAACACAATTTAAATACCAGAAAGAAGCAAGTCCATATTCCTGTATACTTACTTATTCTTTCTACATCTTTTACAGTAAACAGCATTTTTGCTACTATGGTAAAAGGAAAACCTCATATTATTTTAGTAGACTTGCAAAGAACCCAGATTTCATTTTGTTCAGTAAAATTTTTAATTTTTTTACTTCATATGAATATTGAAAAACTAGGATTTTAATTTCAGTTTTTCTTTGCATAAATAAGCAATGTCATTCATTTCATGTATGTACTGTTAAACAGAAGGAAGAGAGTGAGGGAGGAAGGAAGGAAGGAAAGAAGGAAAATTTTTAATAGGCCTTTGGCTTTTGAGGGAGAATTATATCACTTTATCCATAAGACATGATACTTGGGTATATAAGTTTGTAAAACACAGTTTCTTCCCTCTAGGAGATTATTATAATCATGAAGAGAAGAAGCTTAAAACTATTTAACCTAAACATTAAATTCAACACAATTTAATCACATTTTTATGAATATAAAGCATTCCAACAATTTACTATGTTCCATAGTAAATATTAGATTCAACTGCTTTAAGTGTAAAACAAAGAAGTACCAATCAGTAGAAATGAAAGGTTGATAAAAAACCAGAAAACTATGAGGGCCTCCTTCAATTTATATTGGTGAAAAACTTAGCTAATTGGTAAATGAAGTCAAAGGAATTTTAATAGAATAGATTTGTAGACTTTGAAAAAAAAAGATTTCTTTTTGTGGGCATGAACAATTTTATAATCAAATAATTATAAGTACTTAAATAATCTCCAGGAAACTAATAAAAATGCAAATACATTGATTGTTTTATTCTATAAGGTTGTAAACTCAAGGTAAATAGTATGTTTCCCAATTTTTCTAAATTTCCCCACATAAACCAACACAGGTTAGAAAACAAAGTAAGTGTACAATAAATAAGTGGCAATGAAACATGCAAAAGGATGTGCTATATTAATTTTAGTTAGAATACACTAACACATGCCCAACAAATGAATTCCTATTTTTTTAGGAAAAAAAATACATTTTTCACAGCAGGGATTAGGTATTTCTTTCAGAAGCAGCTTGCCTCCGAGAAATTATAATCTGAGGAATAGCTATTTTCGTGAACATTATTACATTTCTGCCTCTATAATCCCAACATGACAGGAACTGAAAATATAAAGATCTATTTACAAATTACTATCAGTATGAAATTATATAAATCAGAAATATATTACAAATTAATGTCAGCATTAGTCAAAAAATTTTTAATAATAACACCACCTTAGATTTGTAATTTTTTAAAATGACTACAGGTTTAGCCTCACTTTTTTTTAATACTCCCCTATCAAATAGAGAGAACAACATCATTCCCATTCTTTTTCCTACTTGACTAGAATACAAAGAGGTTAAATAAAATCTCAAGGTAGTCAAGGTAATTTGAAAAAAACTGAATTTCAGTCTTAAATTTACTTCTGAGTCCCCTGTTGAGTTCAAAACATTCTAAATTAATGCTTCCATCTCCCAGGACAATAGCTATGCTATGCTTAATAAAGTTTGTATTTGATATAAATCTAGTTAAGGTACAGAATTGAATTGCCTTACCTATACTTTATAGAATGATCAAATAAAATAGCTGACATTTAATATGCGTATAATGAAATTCTGCCTTCTTATTTTATGGTAACATCAAATGATGTACATGAGTTACAACACAGAGAAAACAGTATTCCCTTTAAACTCGTCCAAAGTTTGAAAATTGAGTGTTGTCACAACATCATAAAAACAGGCTGATTCCAGAATTGCTGATGAGTAGCTCTGACAAGAAGCACCAAAGGGTTTTCTTATTTTAGAGTCCCAGAAACAAGCATTTTAAAAGCCTACATTTATTTCTAAGTATAAAATAGAAGAGGCCACAAATATTACCAATTGGCTCTAGATATCTTTTTTTTTATAAAATATTTATTCTCTTTAATCCAATGCATTCAGAGTGTTAACACTTTAAATGTTTATCATTTCCACCAACTGCAGCATTATCTAAATAAACCAAAATAAGCACTTTTATCATAGATGTAGTCAATGATTATTAATACTTTTTTTTAAAGGACCTAAACTTCCCCCAAATTTCAGCACAGGTAGTTTTAACTGTTTCATCTAAAAGATGATTTTTAAAAATAGTGTGCAGAAATGAATAGTTTCAAACTGCTTAAATATATTATACCATGTTATCAATTCACCAAATCTAAAGCAATTGCCAAGCTGAATAATAAGTTACAAAGAAATAATAATTCTGGCTTGTACAGAAATGTGCAGTGTTATCAAAGCTCTGAACAATTAATTACCTACTAATACAAATCTCCAAAGCTTAACTTAGAGTTGGAAGATGAGTATCACAGTAATGTAATTTTTAACCTCCATTTACATTCATTTTAATATATTACTAAGATGTTTACTCTATGCCACAATGGTGCTTTCCAGTGTTCACAATTTACAGTTACATATGTAATTTACTAACATAAGGGATAGTTATTACTATTACAAACTATCCCTAAAAAGAAAACAAAACCCCACCTTACAGAGAACTCTGAAAATAGTATGACTTAAAAACAGATTAATGCAACATGGTTTTTAATATTTTTGCCATTTTCTAAACACCAGCATGCAAACCTGCCTATTTAGTAGAAGAGCTACAACTTTATTCACTGAGAAATTATGCATTAATTTTCTTCAACTATCTTTCTCATCTTAACTCAAAACTCTCATGACTTGCTGGTTAATGTTTCTGTGAATTCCAAACTGAATTACCTTTATTTTGGAGAAGGGAAGGTAGGAAGGTGATAAATACACTGTAAACAGAAAAGAGTTGCTCCCAAATTTATATTTTTTAAAAAATTTATTTTACTTCTACACTATTTAACACTTTAAAAGTCAGTTATGTTTCATCTTTAATAGTAAGACAAATAAATTACTGTAGGATCAATCTGCCCTACTAATCAGGGATCTAAAATTCTAAATACACAAACAGAAAAGTAAAATATTTCAAATTCGCTCTAGATATCTTTTAATGAAAAAAAAATTTTAATATATATATTTTTATTGTTATTTATATCTTTTACATTTTGTATTTCCCTTGGGTAACCCACCACCAATTCACCCATGATCCATCTCCATGGTCACGTGTGATCTTTTCTACTCCATTTTATGCCCTTACCCACCCCTTCCTCTCCAGCCCCCACCCCTCACCCCGAGTGTCTCTCTCCTAGTTGGTTTCCTTATAGTCCTGTTATAAGTGAAACCATTTGATATTTTTCTCTTTCTTTCTGGCTTATTTCACTGAGTATGATCCCCTCTAATTCCATCCATGTTGCTGCAAATTGCATGTGTTTATCTTCTTTGAATGCTGAATAGTATTCCATTGTGTATATGTATCACATCTTCTTGATCCAGTCATCTATTTTTGGACATCTGGGTTGCTTCCGTACCTTTGCTATTGTGAACAGTGCGAAGGAAGTGAAGGACAAGATAAACAGATGGGATTACATCAAAAAAATTAAAAAATAATGAAAAAATATTAAGTCATTCTGAGAACTTTCATTCTTACTCTTTCAGGGATTTTATAGGGCTTAGGTAGCAGTGGGATTTTACTTTATCTCCTTCCCCACATACATTCCCATATCCCTCTTCTCCACCATTGCCCATATATATTAGGGGACTTATTTTAAGTAGTAATGTTTAGATCCTATATATGTCTTATTTCTCTTGACAAAATTTTAAAAATTATTTCTCAAAATCTTTTAATGTTAATGTCTACCAAAACACAATATAGTACACAGAAAAAAACACTTAAAATATATCCAGAAAAACTAATTTAAGAACTGAATTCTTCAATCTTAAACTTAGTTTACACTCTTTTCTTTAGTTAATCCTGATTTTCTGGGGTACTATTATTTTTTAAAATTGCTTCAACGGACAATTTCTTTGACTCTTACAAGCATAAAAGGAGACTGAAAAAAAAAATAGCAAACCACAATATGCTTTTCTACCTAAATGCCCAAAGACAGATGAGTGGATTAGGAAAAATGCGCTAATATGCACAATGGAATATTACTTAGCTATATTAAAAAAAAAAGATAAACCTTTGCCATTTGCAACAACATGGATGAATCTGGAGGGGATTATGCTAAGAGAAATAAGTTAAAAGGAGAAAGACAAATACCAGATGGCATCATTTACATATGAAATGTAAAGAAACAAAGGTCAGATACAACCAAACCAATGACAAACCCTAGAAATCTGACTGTCTAGTTGAAGCTACCAAAATGGAGATGGGAGGGAGGAGCAAAGAAAATGGAAGCACAATGAACTATGGTGGAGGATTTTGGGTGTCTTGGTGGTGGGTGCTTTGCGGTTACAATACCTGACCAGGGAAATCCTATACCTCTAAATCAAATACAATGTTTTAAGTCAAAGTTATCCCAAAAGCAAAAATCAGATTGGTAATCAGGGAAGACTTTCAAGAGGTGATGTTAAAATGTGTCAATTTTTAAAAGGAGGGCCTCCCCGGTGGCAGAGCGGTTGAGCGCTGCGCTGTGGAGCTGTCGGCAGTCGGCAGCGGCAGCTCGAGTTCGACGCCCAGCCTGGGAGAAACCCACATGGTGGGGCAGACCTCTCCTGCCTCGCCCGCTGCTCCCCTCAGCAGTGTATTTCTGATCTGCCTGTACTGCTCCCCACTCTGTCTCTGGTGAGCCCTCTCGCCGCCCCACACCTCTGGCCTGTACCCCAGCTTGTATGTAAAAAAAAAAATTTAAAAGGACACATTCAAGTTAGCTAGAAGCTAGAAAAGGATGGTTTGTGGATAAGTAATACAGATGAAAGAAGATAATACAAAGGAAAGATGATAATAAATATATGGGGGCATGAGAGAGCATAACAGATTCAGAAAACTACTTGTGTGGTTAGAGAAAAGGATTCAGTTGGGGAAATAGTGAAAGTCAAAAGTGCAGAGGCAGAAAAGACATGGAAAATGGAGGCCATGGATATTAAAATAAAACTCAGTCCTTGTTCTAGATATTAATAAAGAAGCATTGCCCGAGTCCAGGGAGTAAAGAAGGGAGGTGGCATCATCATATTTATAGTTCAAGGAAGGTCACAGTGTGGAGGACGGATTCATTATTGCAAAAGTTGGAAAACTGAGAGCAAAGGAAAGCAGTGGTTGTAGTAATTTGGTCCAGGTAGAAGCATACTGATATCTGGAAACAGAGGGGTGTGACTTGTGGGGTTCTGGTTGGACAATGGTGGTACTCCATCCTGAAACAAGGCATACTTTTTTCCATTATATTTGGAGAAACGATGATGAGATCACTTTTAGACATCAAGTTCCACATGCCTATTGGACAAATTGAGATGTCTAGAAAGCGTTTGGGTAATAATAGATAAAAGCTGTTTTGTACCTACTGTATGGCTGTAGTTCCTTCTAAAGAATGACACTGTATTAAATGAACAGGAATTTGAATACAGTTTATCTGTGCTGGGGTCACAAAGAAGTGTTTTCCACAATCTGTGAAGATTCCTATGTGGGGAGACTGCACTTTGAGAAAGGCTACCATCAGAGTATCTCAAAAATAAGGACAAGGGCACAGAGTTTTCTCTTTCTAATTTTTTAAAGCCCCTTTGAAAAGAAGAACCTGGAATTCACTTAGAATTGGCAAGAAAAACTTTCTATTTCTAAGACTCAAAGGCTAGTACGAAAGGTCATTTTTGGACACTTAACGATTCTTACCCAACTCCAGCTTAATGAGATGTCTAAGTGAATATGAAACACATGGATTAAAATATGTGCGGCATTTTTAAGAGAGGAGAAGAGCACTTGGCAAAACTTGATGGAGAGGTTTTAATGAAACCCAAGGTACTACCAAAATGTTTGGCAAATCCAAACTATAATAATCTCCTGTTTTCTCAAGGGCATGTTTTCCCACAAATCATGTGAGTCCTTATTCTAAGGGAACAAGTATAGGTCAAGAATGTCAATTTGATAGGCAGGGAGGTGGCATTTCAAAGTTATTTAGATGGGCATATTTTTAAAATATACCTCACTTTTCCCCCATGTTCTAAAGGGCAATCATGAAATTAAAAATGCTCAGCAAGAGGTGTATATATCTACCTAAATGCCAACTCTAACGTGAATTGGGTTGTTTCTCAACAGTTAAGTGCTGAGTAAATCATTGACAATCTAGTACTATTTTGCCTCAATGCCCTCTGCCAGCTTTATGTCTTAAAAGTCAAGAATAATTTAGCTGCCCCTATCCAAAAAGTTCCCTGATAAAAATACATTCTTTTTCCAACAGCAGCTTCTCTGAAAAAACTAAAGACAGAAATGCTAATTAAGATTTCTAAATTGAGGAATGGCCTGGGAGAAATATGAAGAGATAAGAAACATTCTCTCATGCCATTTATTATTTTTCAATTCCTGCCATAAAAAATACAAATAACAGAGGAAAATTAAAAAATAATATATATCACTGGGGCAGAAGATACCCTGTTGGTGTGAACACCTTACCATTGTTTTATCATTAAGTTGTAGGCATCTCAAAAATAGAGATTATGGTATTTTTTTATATCCTATAAATATCATTAACATGTATACTTCACTTTATGTAATTTATTTTTCCTGATAAACTTGGAATAATAAATTTACATTGAAAAATGCACAAGAGGAGTACCCTACTTATGGGGAAATTTTCTTTGCTTTTGAAAGGGAAAAAAACCCAAATCCAAAAGTACTATCAATTCTCTCCTAATGTTCTGATTTGTAATGTTGCCTCATTGTAGATGAGATTTCCTCAAAGTATGCCATCCCATTATTAATTAATATACCTTAAGCTCCAGCACTAACGTTAATGTAAATTATGACATAGCAGTCAAGTTCAATATCTTTATGTGCTATCAGTTGGCACCTCTCTCTATAAAATCATAAACCACGACTTTAGTCACACGTGAAAATCAGATAAATCAAGGTTGTTCAATCAAATGAAATTCATCACTCCTGGAAGAGATTCTGTGTCATCAGAGGTACAATTCACCCACAACATCAAGTTCAAGCTACTTTATATGAAATGAGATTCTTCCGTCATCTCACCTCTCCCTACTCTGCAGCCTCATCCTTAACTCCCTTGTTTAAGTTTAAACTGTGACACCCATATTGCCTGGTACACATCCTCCACCTTCCCCTTCTGTTACATGACCCATCCTTGCCTGACTAGTCCAACCCATTGGTCATGTCTTAACCCGAAACCCCATTTAACCTTACCAGAGTGCACCAACGTTTTTGATGTTAGTGTACTTACCAACCTACTTTACAATTAATAGCCATTTATTAAAGTATCTGCCCCACTAGGCTAAGCTCTGCCTGAGGACTAGACTTTATTTAAGGCTTGAATACTAAGTATGAGCACAGCGACCAGCAGTAGTGCTCATAAAATTTTTGTTGTGGAGGAAAAAAAGAGGGAAAGACTGAAGCAAAGGAAGGAGGAAGAGAGAAAAGAAGGGGGAAGGAGAGGATGAAGAAGAGGAAAGGGAGAGAGAGAGGGAGGGAGGGAGGGAGGGAGGAAAGGAGGGAGGGAGGGAGGGAAGAGAAAGAAGTATGAAAAAAAGGAGAAAGGGACACAAGATTGCTGAGATCCTAAAAATGGGTATGTCTGAAAGATGTCAAATTCCCTTTGACGCTAATTATAAGGTACATTCCAAACGAAAAGTGTTGAAGCAAGGAAGTAACAATCTGCATTTTATGAAACATATTTATTGGACAGTGTCCTCTAAATTGCATGCATCTTATTTATTATGGCATCTATATTTAATATGCACTGTTACTGCATGAGGTAGTTATTAATACTATCCCCATTCTACTGACAAGAAAACTGAGGTCCAGAGGCTAAATGACACTAGAGTCAGTATTCAAACACAGACATTCTACTCATTTTCATCATATTATGCAATTTCTTTCCACAATGTAGCCTCTCCCTACTATGAGCTTCATAATTCAGATTCCACAGCTCTCATTTAAAAATTCTGGGGTATCTACAATACTCTGTCCCATAAAAAATTCCTCAGTTATCAATTGGGGATCTAGAATTCCGTTAAATATTTTGAAGAACAGAGAAAAATGCCAGAAGCATGCCAGCTTCCAAGTAATGTGAAATGTTGATAAAAAAGCATTTACAAATGTGCAGTGAAAACAAATCCACTGTAAATCATCACTAAAATATTAAATTGTACATGACTGCCCTGCGGAAGTTCAGAGAAGGAAACATGACTGTAAGCTAGAATAATTATTGAAGACTATTAGCTAATTGTCCCAAACAAAATTTTAATAATTTAATGACCTTGATATTGAGGACAACTGATAATTATGTAAGAAAACAAGAATTTCAGAGAAAGGGATCAGGTCTATTGAACTGATATTGCCATGTTAGGGAAACCGGAGAGTTCAAGAAAAAAAGAAAAGCATTCAGATGCTATTAACGGCTGATTTGTGTTCCTTGCTTCCTAAACTTTGTATGTTGAAAGTCTCACCTCAGTGCCTTAGGTGTGGAGGTGAGGTCTTTACAGGTAATCAAGTTAAGATGAGGTCAGCAGAGTGAATGTCAAACCAATATAATTGATGTCTGTAAGAAGAGGAAATATGGACACACATGTAGAGGGACAAGAGACAACACAGGGAACATATGGTTATATTCAGGCCAGAGAAAGAACTGGAACATATCCTTCCCTTAAAGCCCTCAGCGGTAACCAACCCTACCCGACCACTGGATCTCCAATTTCTAATTCTAGAACTGTGAGGTAATATACTTGTCTTTTAAGCCATTGAGTCTGTGGTACTATTTCATGAAAGCCATGGGAAACTAATAGAGATTCTTCATGAAGTACAGTTTTTACTAAATAAAATGTATGTCAGGATAGTATAATCAATGCTGACCTATTTCTTTAAGGATTTCTCCCTCAGACAAATTCCATCGAGACAATAATGTTAATACACTGTCTGGTAAATTGGAAAATCTCCTGAATGAAATCAGAGCCTCCAATCCCAAAAGGGATAAAGTGAGTCATCACTACTGCCTGTGAATGAAAAATAACTATTCTGAGAAAACACATGTAAAAAATGACACCCTGTGGATTAAATAGGGAAACACAAGTGTGCACAGATAAATTGGGTATTTCCTGTGAATCAATGATAATTATTCTATTATTCTATAATCATAAGATTATAAACTTTCATCTTTTCTTGAAGTGAATATCTCAGTTAGAGTTTTTGCCATCAAACATTATTTGCTTAACTAATGACTTCATATAATGATCCAATCCTACTAGTTAAAATATCGAGCATTTTTTTTTTTTTGGCCTAAAAAAAGAGGTCTGGTCCAAAAGAGTAAACCTGTTATTTACAGAAATATTTGATCATAAATTCTATTAAATTATCATTCACCCACTTTCATGTCCTCTCATGCAGTCTCTCTTCTCTACCAAACTGAGTTTTCTGAAATACAGCTCTTATCACTCCCCTTTCATGTCTGAAAACTACCACTGGTTTCCCAGTGGTTCAAGTGGTTAAAGTCCTTAATTTGGCAGAACTTGCATATCTTAGTCTCAGTTCTATATTGCATTCTATCTATAGCCATCTCCCACTTTACCATCATACCTTTATTTGCTAAACATTTTTGGTTATGCTCCATTCTCCAAACATTGTTCTCACAGCACTGCATGTATGCCACTATCTCAGTACATTATGCATATAGTATGTCCAGATTCGTCATCAAATAGGAAGCACCTTATGATCAAGGACCAGGTCTTCCACACATTTTTTTTTCAGCATTGCCTGACAAAACACTGGTCCCAGTGGTGGTAACGTGCATCCATACTGATATTTTCAGAAAGGCCTTCACCCGTTCCCCATCTAAAACAGTAATTCTCCTTCCCCACCGCACACCTTGTCCCCTTATCCCGCTTTGTTTTTCTTCTTAGTACTTATGAACACCAAACATGTTATGTATGTTATTATCTATCTTGTTATTATTTAGGACACCATTTTGATGTACCCATCATTTATTTCTTATTCTCACCCGTCCCTACTTCCTTTTTATTTAGACATATCGAAATGACTCAGGGATGTTTCACATGAAGCTAAAAGACCAAATTTAGACTTTATCTTAATAGAAAAGTCACCTGAGGTAAGAAGGGGAAATCCAAGATTAATCTGCTGGCCTCTAACATCTGGCTGCTTTCCAGTATATATTAACATAATTCCCACCACAAAGAAACACTGACCCAGAGTGCTACCTGACTCAACACTTATCAGTAGTACTACTTATCCCCACCAAAAACACCAAAGAAGTTCAAGGATTCGCAAACTTCTGTGCGAGAGGGATGAAAATAAGGGTGGGGGAAGGAGAATCCAATGGATTATGGTGGAGGACTATGGCTGTGAGTGCTTCGGTGATGACACCTAAGGGGGAAATCCTATACTGTCAAATCACTGCAAGGATGTAAAATAATGGTTTTTCATTAACAATATAAAGTTAAATTTAAAAAAGGATTCTCAAATCTTCAAATCATTATAACCAAAAAGATACATTCATATACTTACAAACAGGAGTTTTATACTCTATATAACAAGAGTTTTATACTCTCTTTTTTGCAAATCTCCCACCACTTTCCAACCTCCACCACACATAATCTCACACACCCCTAGTTAGAATTATATTGTGTCTATTTCAACAGGAAGAAATGATTCAGGGGAGGAAACGAGAATTCTATTAGGTGAGCAGTCAGCTCATTCCAGTCTTTGAGACATTCCATTTTCATTTTCCTATGATTCATGTTTCTTTCTTCCTGGCATCTTGTGTGTGGGGTTGGGGGAAACTGTATATTTCCAAAAATAAGAATGCTAATACAAAGATCAATTGAAAATTTGGGACGGAAACAAGAGCTAATGTCTGAAAATCTAGAGTTAGTTTAAATGGTTAACTGGGCAGTTTTAGGTAGCCTCAGTTTTAGGTACGGCAGTTTTAGTTAATTCATGATTGAATTTTGAAAATACAAACTTACCAAACAACAGACTTCAAAAGTATTGGCATTTTTTGACTGCTCCTGAGTTAGCACTATGGAACATAGTAATAGCCTAACATTAGTTTGTAGTGGAAAAACAGCTCTAACTAGACTCTAAAAATGTGCTGACCTAACCAGATACTCAAATGAGTAGGTCATGGCCATGTTTATCGCCAATGGTCAAACAAATTTTTTTCTCAAAAATAAAGAACATTTGGGGGCCTCCCTGGTGGTGCAAGGGGTTAAGTCTCAGCACTATGAAGCTATCCGCAGCCACTGCAGCACAAGTTTGATACCCCAGCCAGGGAGCTTCCCACATGGCACAGCAGACCTCTCCTGCCTCGCCCGCTGCTCCCCTCATCAGTGTATTTCAGTAGACCCACCTGTTCTGCTCCCCACCCTGTCTCTGGTGAATCCTCCTACTGCTTCCACCTCTGATCTACACCCCAGTTCTTGCATGCATAAATAAATAAATCTCAAAAAAACCCACAAAACAATGTTTATATCAGGAAACAAAGAATGGAATTTAACATTAGAAATGGGAGGACTGGGCCTCCCTGGTGGCGCAACGGGTTAAGCGCAGCACTATGAAGCTGTCCAGAGCCACCACAGCATGAGTTTGATACCAGTCAGGGAGATTCCCACATGGCACAGCAGATCTCTCCTGCCTCTCCCGCTGCTCCCCTCAGCAATGTTTTTCAGTCGATCTGCCTGTTCTGCTCCCTACTCTGTCTCTGGTGAATCCTCTCACCACCCCATACCTTTGGCCTACACCCCAGCCTACACCTTGGCCTACACCTTGTATGCATAAATAAATAAATAAATAAATCCTTATAAAAAGAAGAAATTGGAGGACTTGTGATTTGGGGATCTTTCAGTCATTAAACAAATAGCTAATGAGGTTTTGCAATGAAGCAGACACCAAACCAGGCCTGGGGTTTGTGGTGGTCGGGAAAAAAGGCTCAGTCTTTCACTGGGTGCTGGCTTTTCCACAGGGAGAATAATTACAACTTTTGTAGGGTAATTCAGAGGAAAAGAAAAGGTTATCAAGAGAGAAAGCATCAAGAAAGGCTACTTTAGACTGGATTGGGTAATAAGAAAGTCCTCTGTGCAAAAATCCCTTATAAACTGAAGCCTTAAGGAAAAGAATATGGGAGGAGAGAGGAAAGAGTTCCAGGCAAAATTAATTTGGTCTGCAAGGCACAGAAATAGGTGTGGCTGAATAGAGTGATGGAAAGAGAAAGTGTAGATGTTGGAGAAACAGGCAGTGATAACTTCATGTATTTTCTTGTGTACCATGGAAAAGTGGTTGAAGTCCTAAGAAGTGTTTCAAAAGGGTCAGTGATTTAAGATTTTTACAAAGATCTCTCATTTTGGGATGGAGAAAGAACTGAAGGATGACAAGAGTAGAAGCAGAGAGACTAGGAAAAAAGGGGATACAGAGAGATAGTAGCCCAGCTTAGCACGGTAAGAAAAAAAGTGGAAAGTTAGAAATGCAGGAAAGAAGAAACTCAATGAAAATGTTAACATGTAGATAGATCTAAACAAACACTGACTTCATAAATATAAAAAAATTAAAATGCATGAAAGTAATAGTAAATAAATTGAAAGTAAATAAATAGTGTTAACTTATTTTAAGAACTTGTAGCCTGGTAAAAGAATAAAGATAACAGTTGATATTACAAGTAAAGAATTCAAGCTATAAGCTCTAATATATACCAATAACCAATGAAAGAACAGTAAAAGTATAAAAAGTAGAGGAAAGGATGTAATAATATAAATAAACTAGGGTAAGCACAGAACATAGAACAAGTGGGACAAACTGGAAACACATGGTAAGATGCTATAAAAACAAGTATAGAAATACCCTAATAACTAATTATATGCTCTTATTAAAAATAATCATTTTTGAAATGAGCAAACTATAGGCTGTTTGCAAGAGGCATAGATAATTATAAAATTACAGAGAAACTGAGAAAGGATCACAACAACTTCCATATCAAAACTAAGCACATAGGGCCTCCCTGGTGGCACAGCGGTTAAGCGCTGCATTGTGGACCTGTCAGCAGCTGCGAAGCGAGTTCGACTCCCGGCCTGGGAGATTCCCACATGGCACTGCAGACCTCTCCTGCGTCGCCCGCCGCTCCCCTCAGCAGTGTATTTCCAACAATCTGCCTGTTCTGCTCCCCACTCTGTCTCTGGTGAACCCTCTTGCCACCCCACGCCTCTGGCCTGTACCCCAGCATTGTATGCATAAATAAATAAATCTTTAAAAAAAAACTAAGCACATAAAGGTGATATAATTAAATCAATCTCAAATTAAACATTAAGGCTACAAGTATTACTAGAGATAAAAAGTTACATTCATAATGGCTAAAACATTCAATGTGCAAATAAGATACTACGCTTCTAAATCATGTAAACCAAAAAAAAAACCAAAATAATAATCATGTCAACCTAATAAAAGACCTCAAAATATGAAAAAATTGAAAAAAGACAACTAGACTCATATTAATGGTAGAATTTCATGCTTATTTCTAAGTAACAGTTAAAAAAGAAGCAAAAGATCATTAAGGAGACAGAAAATCTAAACAACTCAATTGAAATCTAATAGTCACATCTGGAATAATAATATGCCAATTCATAGTGCACATTCTTTCAAGCACACATGGGACATCTACTGACCATATGCTTGGGAGGAAAGAAACCTTAATGAATTTTAAGGACTGAAATCATGTGGCTATAATTAAGTTAAAATTTGGAGATTTTTAAAAATATAGTCCTAAATAACCAATGGGTTGTGAAAATTAGAAAATATTTTCAACTAAAGGTAACAAAAGGCAAAACTCGTGGGTGAAGCTGAAATAGTGCTTAGTGGCAAATGATAGCTTTATCTTTAAAAAGGAAACTGCAACTTACTAGGTAAGTATATATCCCAACATAATAGGGAAAAGGATGAAATAAATCAAAGAACAGAATAAAGCAAAAAATTTAATAACTATGAGAAATTACTGGGTTAAAAAATGCAAATAGAGACTCATAAAACCCAGTTACTTAGCAGTGCAGCTAGATGTTAAGATCAATTTGTGAAAGTCAATTTTACATACCAACAATAAACAGAAAATTACAATTGTAAAAAATACTTATTGATAATCAATTATAAGGCCAACCATATATTTGATATATTCCATTCATATTTCCTTCTCTTTCCCTATATAACCTAGAACAGTACCTAGGTATTCAAAGCTTGATGACTGGATGACAGAACAATGGGCTCCCTCCCACAATCCCTCTTTCCCTTCTATCCTTCCTTCTTTTCATTTGTCCTTCACCCTCTTTCTCCAGGCACTTAGAACCTCACAAATGCCTCCTAATGATTTCCCAGTTTTCCATTGTTTGCTTCTCTAATTATACCTTCCTATTAGGTCATGACTATTTTTTCTTAAGACACCATATTGTTATTTTCCTACTCAATTGTCTTCAATGACTCTTTATATCCTGTAGAATAATAGGCAAATTCACATATTAATACCTGAACTTTGCCAAAATATGAGTCTCTTTTCAGTCTAACTTTCAGAAATCTTGTTCTCTTCTAAACCCATATTACTGTCTTCTTCCTCTGGGTTTCCTCTAGCGTTGAAGTGCCATCTTTACACAAGACTAACTCCCATCTAGCTGTCAAGATCTGGCTCAAGTCAACCTCCCCTATGAGACATTTTCTGATAAGCAGGAAATACATTGTCCCTTCTTTGTAACCTACATTTAGTTATTATAACCACTCAAGTTTGGGTCAGTCATCTCTTCATCAAAACACTTTATTATTTTGTTGGTTATAGAAGTAAGGGTCAAACATACAATTCTAAAAAATCCATAGGAAAGAAGACTTTGAGAAAATTTATAAAGAAAGCTTTATTAATAAAGTTTATGGTAAGTGTTACAAAGGAAATGCCATTGGATGAGAAAGTGTAACTGTGGAATCTGACCTAAATTGGATGGTCAAGAAAATGGGTGTAAAGTTACCTTCAGCAACTAAGATCATTCATTCTCTGCTTCAGATCTTCACAGAACTGGCATGTGTTACTAATAACAAAATAAATGTGAAAAACAGTTGAGAGGTATATACACAAGTAAACATGAGATTATTCTGTACTTTAAATAATAATCACATTTTTCATGATGTCAAGGTTCAGATTTTTTTTAAGAAATGTTTAAATGATTTATTAGTTTTGTTTAGTTCATCTCACTTGTCCAAAAATTTTCTGAACCATAGCAAAGCAACTGGCTGGAACAAAGCAAAGATGGGTCCATTGTTCCCATTACTTCAAAAGTTTCCTTGTACAGAGTGCTGAAAAGTTAATATCTCCAGAGAAAACTAATCAGAAGCACAGCTGCTCAATAGGAATGAAAGGTTATGGAAAGCAGAGGCCCAAGAACAACAGCAGCCAGAAAATTATGGATGATTTTCCAATAGAGCACTGCTTAAAAATGATGCCAAGAACATTTGGTGTACCGGTCAAGTGAATGTCTCATGTCACTTATGACACTAGATTCCTTCTAAACACTAGAAATCACACTGTTGAGAACCTAGGACTGGGTCTTTGAGTTGGGGATTGTCACTGTGAAATGAAGTGATGATAAAAAGTAGAGAACAAGGTCATTATGTTTGGTATCATATATAAGGAACAAGTGAGAGATTACGGAGATTTAACTAAGAGCAAAAGTGTAGCACTAATACGTGAATCATTAAGCTGACTGATGACATTCTCCATTCCCTCCCATCCCAGTCCAAATCAGAGTTTTTGGTCCACACATAATCGGCCTTGATGGGAGAATGACCCCCTGGAATTATCTGGCCAAACACAGCTGCAAGAAACAAGTCTCATCATCTGGAAAAAGTTGTAACAGACAGGGAATTGGAAGGGTTTCCAATGAAATGGTGGGTTCCTCACTAGCAACTAGAACAGGCGGCGTGCACAGCAGAGGCCACCCCAGCACAGGATAGAGTACATCAGGCTTTCTCAGTGAAGACTGATGCAGCTTGTTCTCTAGGTCTGTTCTCCCACATTCGTGGGGAAGATGAGCCATAAAAGTCATATAATTATTTCCGTAGATGTATCTCCGTGCATTTTTTTTGGAAATGAAGATTTTCTAATACAAAGTTGGCCCCACATAACTCCTGTGAATGTCAACACAATTCAAAGACTGGAAAGTATGGAGTAATCAGTATAAGCCAACTCTGTTGTCTAAATTCAGCCCTGTCCTCAGTTAACATCAGATCAGCATCAAATAATCTCTAATTTCCTTTCTGGACTAACCATATAGTTTTAGTTTAGTTTACTTTTTTGTTTTTGTTTTTTACTAGTTTCAAGTAGAGTTAAAAAGGAAAGACCACTGAAAGCAAAAGTGTCATCATCTCCAAAGCCAAAAGCAAGTGTGTGAAATAGGATACAGTCACTCCAAATTCTCCAGAAGATACTCTGTGCCTTATACTGGTACTTCAAGAAAAGGAAATTGATAGCAAAGGCCATTTTCAAGGACAGAAGCATAATTTTCTCTGTCAAAGTTACATGGAGTATAGAATATGAAGGGAAAAATATGTAGCATAGGTTCTTCATAAATTCATTTGAAAAAGAACTGTACTATTTGCAAAGGAGAGTCTGATTAGAGGGTAAGAGCTCAAGTTCTAAGTTAAGATCTTGGACAGAAGATTTTATATACAGTGATACCTGTAAAGGTAAGAACAGACTCAAAAAAAGAAAAAAAAACTAAAAGGAGGAGAGCAAATGGTGGAAAGTCCTGGTTGACTTTTATTCATTTGAGAAGAGTTTAAAATACCCACATGTTAATTCAATTCAAAACAATGATTGGCTATCTAACATAAGTCTTTTTAACATTTTGCTAAACACTGTTGAGTGTAAAAAACTTAAGTAAAACAAAGGACACATCAAAAATGTATAATTTTCCCAAAAAATGTAGATTTAATTAGTGAAAATGGTCACATTCACAATGCCACCCCTCACCTCCCCATCCAGTTCCCCTATCTTCCTAGCCTTCCTTTTGCCTGCTTAACTCACTTTTCTTTTCAAAACTCACATCATAAGTTACATCCACCCAATAGCTTTCCCCAACTCCAACCCCACCCACAAAAAAGATCTGTTTGCCATGTGCTCCCAAGTCCTGTACACGCCCTAATGATATCATTCAGCACATTACACTCTAATTATGTGTTTACTTATTCTTTTCACTTTGAATTATGAACTTTAAGATGATAGGAACTGTATCTAAAGCATCTTTGAATCCCAGTAGTGGGGTTTTCTATTAGTGGTGATAAATTTATTCTTAGTCATCTAGTTTCTTTATAGCCAGTTGTACACAATGCAGATTAAGAGTAAAGTTTGTGTCCGTACAGATTGTGTCAATCATCCTCCACATAACTGGCCTCAGCTCACCTTAAGCCATCAGCCATGTATGCGAATTAAACTACCGAGAGAAAATGAAAGTGTCAGAATCACTCATTTTAAAAAAAAGGGGGGGATCATAAGTACCTAAAAAATTTGCCTTCTTGATTAACAATACCTCTCAGCCTGCACATGGGCAGTACCAATCTCAGTAAGCAAAAAACCATAAGGGCAGGGACAAAGATGAAATTTATGAGCTGGAACGAGGTCCCAGGCCTTGTCATGCACAGTTCCCTGACTAGATCCCTGAGTGACTAGTTCTTTAGTTGACCCTAGAATTAAGGTTCACATTAAATAAGCCTAGTCCAAAATTAGACTTGCTCTTTATACCCCAGTTTTGTTTCTAAGATACCCTTTTCATAGAAAGATACTTGCAGGCCAATAGACATATCACCTATTCTGTGATGTGCTATTAAGGATCATACAGCAGGTTGTAGTCTTTCCCAAAGGTGTTACCTCTGAGAGCTTGGAAGTAATAGTGAATAGACTATTTAACATGGCATAAATTTGTTTATGTTATGTAAACAGTGTCTTGGAAATTTAAATCGTATCTCATTTTTCTAGACAGTCAAAAACATTTTTTCCTCTCTAACTTTGTATTCAAAATTTAAATAGTGCTTGGGAACTGGCTATTTACAAAGTTATCAGTTTCTATCTGATTTGTCTGCTTCCTGATCAGCAAGATGAAGGCTTCTTTGAAAAGGCTGTTAATATTAACAGGGCTTCTCAGAGTGTCCAAAGAGTTTAAGAGCAGAAATTTACTATGAAATGGGAACTGTTGTCAAACATTCAAATAATTGACACACGTTCCTGACATATTCTGTCAGATTATATTTTTGTAAACAGACTTTGGAAATGGTTTTATAAAAGGGCAAAATGTGCTTATTGTAATTATTTTTTACAGTAAGTTAAAATATGATAGTCTTCCCACCCCACCTTTAAATAAAACAAAACAAAGGCTGCCTATGAATTACACAGCCTTCCCCAAAACATAGTTTGGCACAGTTAGGAAAGCATTTCTGGTATGCAATAAATCATACCCAATCATTCTTTGGAACAAAAATCAATATTTACTTGTCATTGTCAACGTTTTATCATCAAGCAGCAATTCATTCTCTTCCCAGTTACTTCTTTCTAGCAAAGCTTATTATGTTATCTATTCTCTCTTAAAATTCTACTTAATTTTTCCCCCAAAATGAAAACAGAAATATAGCACTTATTTAGTAGTAGCTCATGAACAAACTGAAATACAGAGGATAGGAAGAAATCACGTCAATGTGATCAAAAAATGTCTTCAAAATAAAATATAAAATTACGGTTATGTATTTTTTTATCACTGAGGAAGTTGGAGAAAGGATATATGGGGACTCCTCATGTTTTTAAGTTCTAGGTGAATCTAAAAATTTTGCAAAACAAAAAGCTAAATATAAAATCATGATTTTTACCTACCTTATTCTATATCCTACTTATAAAAGTCCTGAGTGAGCAGAGATTATGTCCTTTGTCAATTGTCATTACAAATGCTCAGCTAACATGCAAGGATTTAGAGTTTAAACATTTAGGATACTACGGTGCATGTGGCTGTTGACCAGAGGAAAGAATGCCATAATGAATAACAGACATAACAATACCTTTAGTCACTTGCCAAAGGAAAGACTAACTATAATCAGTACTGACAGAATTATTAGTCATCCTCAGAAATTCCATCAGTGGGATTACAATGAATAATAAGAGATCATTCCAGGGCCAGTTGGGAGAAACTCAGATATAACCTTGGGAATAAAGAATCCTGTCTTACCATGGGGAGAATCCAAAGTATAGTCATTCTGTACCATATTTGTACATTAGTAGATATGCCTTCACTGAAATTTTAAGCTACATATATGGCTAATAAGTGTAAATAAATTATATGTCTGGGACAGAAATAAAATAATAAATGTGTTTATCCTAGCGGTGGTAAGTGCTTTTCCTAAGAAATCTGAAAGTAAGCAACAATTACCACCCCTCCCCCTCCTCTCTCAGTACCCTCATCATCTACAAATGAAGTAAAACAGCTATCCTGTGCCTGGAGCTCTGGATCTTTTCTTATTCCCTAATCCTTCAGGGTCCCTACAGGAAATAGATGTACTCTCAAACCAGAGTAATTTGAGGATGATTTATTTATAAAAAGACTGTGTACAGGGTGTGAAGGGCATGGGGTATTAAGGGAAGAAGTAGTAACTGGGTAACTAGGAGTTGCTGATACCAAAGAGCCTTCCTAGACGCAAAAGAAGGAGAGTGAGATGACCAGAATCCAGGAGGGCAGAGCCTCATATCAGATGGCCACCTTTGAAATGGATGCAGTCATTTACTTTAGATAAATAAAGTAAACCTCCAGGGAGACTACACCAAACTACTGCCAATGTTCCCATTGGCCAAAAGCATACAGAAAGCAGAAGGTCAGAGTCTACTTGTCAAACCTCCAAGGGTGAGAGCAGGAAGAAATGAGGTATAGATTGGAAGGGGCAGATCTGCAGGGGTGCGTAGGAGCTATCCAGCGCACTGTGACCTCATAAGCAGCATGCTAACTCATTCTTGTTTTCAAGGCAGAAGAAATTTCAATCACCAATCATTTATGAAGAAAAATGTTTAAATGGAATTTTTACACTGTAATAGCTGTCTATGGGTGTTCCTAATATATTTATAATCTCAGGCATGTAAGATAACTTCCAAGTCATTATTTAATGTATTTTAGGGAAAACATTATAAAATTAGTACAAATAAAGCAAATAAGTGTGTGTGTGTGTGTGTGTGTATCAATCGACTATATATGTACTTTTAAAAATATGTGTATAATCAGTTACAAATACAAATGATCTTGCAACTATCTTTCTTATGTGGGTCACTAAACTCTGATATTACCATGAAGAATTAAGAATTTCCTGAACAAATCCTATGCTAAAAAAAGAAAGACCCCATTCTCATACATCATATTCTAAAGAAATGGAACATGGGGAAGCAAGTGAAAAAGATTAAAAGGTCCAAGGACTGGAATCGAAATCATACACCATCCCTATAGAAATAAGGCATGCTATTAATATTTTTCCATATACAAGGACAAACCAGCCTTTCAAAAAGACTTGGGAAGCCGTGAAGAGAACCATTTGCTAATTAAATACTTGTTATGAGTAACTGGTCCATAATGAAAGCCCCCAAACATACTTAGTTCACACATGAATTGGGATGAATCA
Organism: Scalopus aquaticus; assembly: GCA_004024925.1. Classification (NCBI taxonomy): domain Eukaryota; kingdom Metazoa; phylum Chordata; class Mammalia; order Eulipotyphla; family Talpidae; genus Scalopus; species Scalopus aquaticus. The sequence goes on along the minus strand of PVIJ01000980.1, from coordinate 202,793 downwards.
ATATCATTTTCCCCAAACCACCAATAGTCACAATAAACACTTGCCTTCTTGTCTATTTACTTTGAAACATTTTGCCTTTGCTCAAGATAAAATATTTGAAATAAGTTAATAAAATCTAGTTCATTGCCCTATCCAACTCTGTGCCTCTACAGGGAGATTTAATAAATGCATGCTGAGTAAAAAAAATGAATAACAGTGATATTTCCAACTCTGAGCTCCTCTAACATTTACAGTTTATATCCAAGGACTTAACACAACCAAGGACTTATTCAGTGTCTGATCAGATTAAAAAATTCACAGTTCTGTCAATTGCTTTATTCCGCCATCACGTAAGTTCCCTGCACTGTGCTGAAAAACAGGAGCGTGGTGGGCAAACAGCCAGGCGCCTGGTGGATGCAGGGAACCCACACCATCCAGAATGCATCAGGCCCTCTGCGCAGATGACAAGGAGACTTTGTCCTTACTGCTATTTAATGAGAAAGGCAATACATCCAATGCGAAAACCACAACCTGTTTTATTAGGACCCCCTCAAAAATACATGCGGAAAAGATAGCTCAAATGCTTCTAGGCTTGTCTGGGAAGAAAACAAATAAATGTTGGCCATATTCAAATATTGCACTGAATTACTGGCATCAACACCTCGAGAGAGAAACCTATGGAACCACTACGGTAGGGCCGTCTAAACGAATTCAAACTTCAAGGAGAAGAAAGTCTAGACACATGACTGACCTGGGCGCTGTGGTTACAGCAGGTTCACCATGCTCTAGCGGATATCAACTGAACCTTAGGAATGAGAATGTGGCTGTTGATTACAAACTCATGTGGGAGAGACCCCGGAGTTCTGACCGTATCCAATATTTTCAAATTCTTAACCATCTGATGAGAACAGCAAAGAAGAGTAAAGAGGGGAGGTGCCTGAAACCCCAAACATGGAAGTGTGTGGCTGCCTTTCAGATCAAAATGACTCCTTGGAAGGAAAGGATTCCCTGATTCTGGCCAGATTATTAAACTGGAGTCAAAAACTGTCCAATTTTTCTTATTTTAGGCAGGCAGGACATGGTGCTGGAAAGAAATAGTTCAAATCTCACTGTCACTCTCCCCCAGCCGTGGATTCTTCTTTGCCACCAGGTGACTGGTTTCCTGCATGAGCCTCTCTCTGCACCCAGGCGCAGGCAGGGGCACAGCCACATATCCTGGGGCCACAGAAGCCCCCTGCAAGGGCACTCAGCAGCAACACTCTTAGAGACACCGGGTCTGGGAGAAAGTCAATGCAGCCTTACTTTTCTATCTCCACATTCTGGGGACTTTCGTGAAGTTTGATTAAAATGGCCATCATTGCTAGTGAGTGATTTAAAAAGAATGCAGCCAAAGGGCAGTCTGAGAGGGAAATCAGAGCAATTCCATACTTTTGGGCAAAAATGCTGAAACTATGGAATAGTTATATTCATACAACTGTAGGCCTTTTTGTGCATCTGCTGGCAGGATTGATTCTTTCTCCTTGTCACCCACCTTCCTGAGTTACTTCCCTTCCATTTACCAACTCACAAAGAACAGAGCAGAAAGTCCAAGGGAAATCCCCTTCAGATCAAGATATAGCTTTGACTATAGAATCCATAAAAACGAGTATGCTTCAATAAGAAGACTGAAACTTGAAGTAATTACTAACTGAAATGAGTTAGGATTCCAGGTTATAAGTATGCATGCTTAAGCTTCAGTGATAATCACCATGGGATCTTAATTTTCTATGGCCAATTAGATAGTGAGTTCCAGTGAGAAGGAGGTGATGGATTTCAGTACTTTATAAACCAAATCTGGGTTAGATTAATTCCATGACTATAGACTATACTAGCAATTTCAAAAATCGTGCTGAGGACAATGGGTAAACTGACATTAGCTAATTCCTCAAAACATAAGTCCAAAAAGCCTAGATTTTATGGCCAGAAGTGTTAGGTTGAGATTCTGATTTCTAGATTTTAGTTATGTGAACTTGCACAAATCACTTTTTCTGAGGTTCTGCTGCCTTACCTGCAAAATGCATAATTAAAAAATCTGTTCAACAGGATTGTTATAAAGACCAAGTGGTCATAAATATGGAAACACTTCATAAAGTGTGCTCTACCATTCAATAATTGGTATGCAAATATAATTATTACTGAAAAACCAGCTGATTGAACATGACCTTAGAAGGAAAAACAGCAGACTGGAAATTTGCATAAAATGCTACTCTAAATATAAGTATTTGTTGAATTAAAGAAAAAATAAGGGTATACAGTGATATTTCTGTACTTTCAAGCAGAAGATTCCTTTGCAAGTGAATTTATTAGCCAAGTGGTTTACAAGAGGTATTCTTGCAGAAGCCTAGGGAATCTTTAAAAAGTCAGCTGCTCAGAGTAAAGAGAAATATAAGTAGGTAGAATTCCAGAACGCTCACCTGATTTTAATCAGAGTATGTCTTGGTAGAAAAACTTTTACAACAAACAAATCCAACCTCTCCTTGCTTTGTGCATCTCTATATTCAGATCCTGGCTAGTGGATCTCTGTCGAATTCCAGCATTTCTTTGGTATATCTCTCTTATAATACAAGGATTAATATCCTGGATATTAAGGATGTCACTAAACATCCTATTTCAGACAAGTCTAAAGCTGGTCAAGAGAGTTAAGAATAAATACTCTGAATCACTGAAGACTGTACATTGACTCAATGGTTGACACCAAATACTCTGACAGCCTCTGGAGACAGCAATGAAAAGGCAGTCGCTGTTATTCCTGCTTTCCTGTGAGGTTCCTTGTGTGGGGGCACATGGGCCAGGCGGCTCTCTCAGGAGACTGACTGCAACAGCGGGAGAAGCACTGACCGGGGAGTCAGGAGAGCTCAGGCACGGATCTGAGATCAGCTTATGACATCATCTTGGACAAGTCCTAGATGTCTTGATCATTTTAAAAAACAAACTGAGACTCACTTCAGGTCCTACAGTTGCAGTAGTGTCATCTATGGATTAATGGTATTGTTTAACAGGGTTATCCTGGCATAGTCCCCAAGAGGGGCAAATCTGTTGCAAGGCTTAATTTCATCCCATACACTGTGCAGTATACAAAATATGCTAAGATTTCATGGACAATATAAAAACACTGGTGATTAGCTCAAAGATTTATCATGATGGCTGTGGCTTACTGTGATGGAAGAACTTTTTTGGAATGTGAAACACCATGGTATATAATTTTCTCATGGAATTATTAAATGGTTCTGTTTCAAAGACCATTGTATTTGAAAAGAAAGAAAACTGATTGTATTAGTTAGACTTGTAGAATAGTGTCCTGTTAACCATATTTTTCACATAAAAAAAAAAGGGGGATTATTTATTCTCAAGAACACTGTTTCTCTAAACTGACGCACAGGCTTTCATTAAAAATAAAATTAACATAGGGGCCTCCCCGGTGGCGCAGCGGTTGAGCGCTGCGCTGTGGAGCTGTGGGCAGCAGCGACGCGAGTTCGACGCCCGGCCGGGGAGAATCCCACATGGTGGGGCAGACCTCTCCTGCCTCGCCCGCTGCTCCCCTCAGCAGTGTACTTCTGATCTGCCTGTTCTGCTCCCCACTCTGTCTCTGGTGAACCCTCTCGCCGCCCCACACCTCTGGCCTGTACCCCAGCTTGTATGTTAAATAAAATAAAATAAAATAAAATAAAATAAAATTAATATAGAAGATGTACACCCAGGTTTACTTATTCTTCTCAAGGGCAATGAACCCAAACCAAATGCTAGTATAAAGAGTCTGCTTTGCTTATCTTAGTCCCAGAGAAAACCTTCTTCTTATCTTTGTCCTAAAGAAAATCTTCTTTTATTTATATTCAGTATGTTCCTATCAGTTTGTTTATTTAGATTTAGATACAACAGTCCTTCTCCTGCTGTCACTACCATTTCTTAGAACTCCTTTTTTAAAGCCAAACTGACGTCAGAACCCAAACTTCAACCATGTATTAATCTTTTGGTGCCACATTCTGGGAGGTCAGTATCTGGTCAAAGTCCTCAATTTCATATGACGTGCAATATTTGTTTCATATGAATCTGCTCTTAATAACCCAGTCTTGGAAATTAGTCTGAGGAAGTCATTTAGTTTACAAAATACTATGTGGCCTACAGAACATACACAGGCCCAGCACACAGGAACTAACATTGCCCTTTTCTTATCCTTCCCAGTCCCATAGAGTGGACCTAGGGAAAAAGAAAGAAGCAGCATTATTATACAGCAAGTTGGAGGTGGGAACTTTTTACTCCCAAAGACCATTCCTCACTGTCTGTCACTATGCCTTTGTATCTTACACTCTTTTGTGTCTGGAGAGTTTTTCAGGAGTTCCTCTTTAAAACTCAGATGGCTGGAGAAGGGGTAGGGGTTGGGGTGGGTAGATCAATGTAGCAGCTGTAGACTTGAAGAACTAAAGAATCTGAAAACAGAAACACATATACTGAAGCAGGAAATGAGAAAGCACCAAAAATCAACATTGCCTATCTCATCATTTTGGCAAAACAAAATGCAAATTCACTTGCCTGAAGCAAACAATAAATTTCTATTATCAAAAAATAAGCAAAATAACTTCAAATGATAAAAGTTGGACACATCTTAATTTCACCTACTGACAGCAGTTTTCTGAGATGTCAGTGAAATGCATTGTATTTTGTCTCTGGAGATTTCCTATAAACTGAGTAATTAAGTTAACAGTAATTAAGAAAATTTTAATGGTAGCTATTTGTGATCATTTTCTTCCTGACCCTGTTTATTAGGCTGCATTGTTCAACCCCCGAAGTTGGTCTATTATTTCAGGGGTGTTCAAAATAGACAGATAATTGATATTTCCAAGTCCTCAATCCCCATACATTTGGTTTGTTAAAGCTGACCTGCCTGAGAATATGCCTGCTTATTTGTGCACAATAAAATCAGTAATTTTTTTAATTGATCACTATTGATATATAATATCACACTGAGAAAAACTGCTATAAGAAACTTCTGCTATTCTCAACTAATTTGCATGAATAAGATTATCAGCATTTATCTTTTTTAAAAATGGAAATAAAATTGATGCTAAATTCTGTTTCATCCTAGCAATAAATCGTATTCATAGGTATGAGAATTGAGTGGAAAAAGACCTGCCCCATTTATCTCATTAGTAAGGGTATTTCTAAAATTGTATGGCTCTTTATGATAATAATCATCAAAATTTGTAATTTTTTAAATTGATCACACACTTACCATATTGTAGTTATGCAATCCAGGAGAATGTTTTTAAATTCCTGGAGCCTTATGCACACAGGAAATCAATTTTTAAAAATCTTAATATAATAGATACATATCTTTGTAAAGAGATACAGAACAGGTGGTCTATAAAGGATGTTAAGTATAAAGGGATTTACATTATGACTTCTGAAAGAAAAATGGAATGAAAAGTATATATAGTTCTAGGGGAAAAAAGAGATACAAAATTTCCAACTGTTAAGAAGAATTTATTCATGTATTTTAAAAACAGATTATTGCATTTTAATGGATAATTTTACTTATATGCCATTTTTAAAATACAGGAATTTTATTGTAATATGTAAATATTTACAATATAATGACAATTTGCAGCATTTGCAACTATTTCACTTATAATAAAAATTCTGGATGCCAATTTTAAAATGTTCATGGAGATCTGTAACTTTTCAAAATTTCCTTAAAAGAGAGCAAAATTATTTAATAGCATGGCATTTGCCAATGGTGGAACAATTTTTTAGCATGCTGAGCAGCATAGAGCAAGCTTGGAAAGGACAATAATCCTTGAAAGCTCTGAAGACCCACTGGAACTATCTGTTTTTGCCCCATCCAAAATGCCAGCATATACTCAGAGGCCTCACTGATATCTGAAAAAAGTATTTTTTCAAGTACTTCATTCACGTTTTCACTTTGTTAGTATCTCACTAAATCCAATCTGAAATTATTTACTCAGTTTATAAGCTGTAGCATCCTCATTGACAATGTGTCACCTGGAGACGGGAGCCTTGTCCCAGCTCTCCACTACCGCCTTCTCGACCTCAGGTCCCTTTGCCATTCCTGTGGCTGGCCGCTTGATGGTGGCAGTCACGGTATAAATCATATTTCAGCTTTTCTGTAACTACTATTTTCATGTCATATATGACATACATATGACATGAAAATCTCTAACATCTATTGGTGCAAAGTCACCGGTTTTGTCAATATTGCTGTGTATTTAGACTTGGTTTATAATGGGAAAAAGTGCAAAATTTCAGTTAAAGGGTAATGAAAATGAAGATGTCATTTTCCCCCATTCAAGTTTACAGACCACCTCCTCCTCAATCCTAATTTCTACCCATGGACGCCAAGGCATAAACCTCTGAGAGAAAATACTACCCAGGAATTTTACTAATGCACTGTTTTAAGAAAATCAGGAAACTAATATTTATTGAACATCTATTCTCTGCCAGGACTTACTTAATTCTTACAAAATTCAATGAATCTAAAAAAGTTTAGTAACTTGCCATGATAATATAGCAAGAACAAGTCAGAAATTTAGGTCTGTATGATTTTCATTATATTGTGAAGCTTATAGAGCAACACCCCAAGAGAGTTTACATTTTAAAAGAGAAAGTCTAAAGAAAACAATGATAGAAAGAAAGAAAAGGAGGATGGAAGAAATAATTGCCTTAGTGGTATAATTTCAGGCATCGGGAAGGAATCAGAAAAGATGTTCTTTTGGGATGAATACTTCCTATAAGTCCATCAGTCACTCTGCTATTCTATACATAGGTAAGAGCAGCCTTACAGAATATTATTGGTTACCTTCCATGAGAGTGGTTTGTCTATTGCCAACAGTCAAAATATTTCAACTAAAAGACTGAATACTTAGATAACAGTAAGGTAGATCTTGAAGATACTGATCAGTAATCACTGCAGTGTTCTAATCACACTATTTACCAGGTTCTTCCTTACTACCTTGTTAGAGTAAAGTTGTTTGTCTAGCGCTCAAAGATGCTAAATGGTGAAACTTGAAAAGCTGAAATAAAAGACAGGGCTGAATACACAGTGAGTATGGAATGTAGCCATGTAATTCATCTAAATGTCTCTTCTGACTGGGGCTGATTCGGCACACATTCTATCTCATAGGTACAATCACATTTCAATTCACAGCTCAAGTTCCAGATGTGAATGCTCAGCCTCTTACCTCAGCAATCCAGCTGGTACAGTAATGGATGTAGAGCACCACCCTTATCAAGAAGTATCTACCATGTCCCCATTAGAGCTGGTTTGCTAAACTAACATTGCTAATTCATTGGCTTATAAGCACCAAAAAGATATTTTTGTTTTACCAACCCCATAGTCTTTATTTTTTTCATTGCCTATAAAACTATGTTAGTAGCCAAAATGTTTGCATATAATATAATGGTTGTCTAATTTCATACTTGAATTTTTCAAACTCATGAGGTGCTTAGCTTGGGAAATATCTGTATGTTTCAGGCTGATTGTGTATCCAAACTGTTGATTTGAGCCTTTTTCTTTCATTAGGGGAGCCTTTTTCTTTCATTGGGGGAAAAACTCTCAAGACAAATAGTCCAGTTCTATCCACTGGCTGGGTCAAAACGAACAGTCCCCGGAGCTGTCTAAACTCCTCACAGAACATCTCCCACCAACTGTTAGATACTCTGCCCTTTGGCTGCTGTTCATACCTTGAGTTTGTTTCAGGACACACGGCCTGTCATCAGCTTACCCCGCCACTCACTACCACCTCTGCACAACCAGCCCTCCCTACCGCAACACTTCACTCCTCGCCCCTGTGGAGACTACTTGCAGGAGCATCACAGTAATTCCTCCCATCCACATGCCCTCCTGCGGTGTGACTTTGCTCCTCTTCCCACTAAGGATTCTCCCCTTAGGTGTCTTGACCACAGCTTTTCACCACCAAAGCACCCATTGTCCTCCACTAGTTTGTTGTGCTTCCACCCCCCAGCCCACACCCTGTTTTCATCCCTCTCTCCCTCCCTACAGATTTCTTTCTCTGCATCTGGGGATGTGGTAAGAACACAACTTTCCTAAATAAACACGATGTTCCTCACATAAATTGACTCCCTTGGGCTAGGCCTGTCAACATGTTATCTGGGGTGCAAAAAGAAAACTCTGATGAAACTAGGGCAACTAAGACCCAAGGGATGATTACAATACAGGGAAGACAGGAAGGATTATACCCTCTACAAAAGGGTAATTTTTGGTTTTCTCAAAGACTTCAGTTTTATCTATGATGAATCTTCCATAAAGAGATTCATAGTATCTCAAAGCAACATAGCTACATTCCTTTTAGACTGAAGGTCATACTTTTTGACAAAATCTATTATGGAAGGAAAGAACACCAGTTGTTTATATCCAATTTATTAAAACAAATGTTCGAGACAGTGGTGCCATCTAGCTGCTAGAATGGTGAGACATATCTTATTTTTCATAAGTGCCCCTAGAAAAGCAAATACTGTCATCATTTTATGTAGGCACTAAAAGAAAGTCTTTCTTTCTTATGCACATCTCCAATACAGAGTTACAAAAATAGAGGCAAAGAGAGGTCAGATAGTTTTGCCTAAAGTCACTCTGCTAAACACCAGGCTCAGGGCATGGTTCTTTTAATTTCTAGATCTTAGAGCTTTCCACAGTCAAGGTCACCCAGCTTCAAAGTTGCCCCCTTTTTACCAGACACCTCTCTCCATACCAAATAAATCACCAAATACCTTTTAATGGACTTTCATACCTTTATCTGGGGACCTATTTGAGAATTTTATTTTAATCAAAAGTTTAAAAATTCTCACACCATTGTTATTAGCAATAAGGTAGTTAACAGTGCATCAGATGCTCCCAAAAAAGATGACTTTCTAGTAGTTTTACAGGTACTCAAAGATACAGGATTCACCTATCTAGACCTTCTAGGAAACTTTTACAAACTTTCAAAGAGTAGATAAGTCCTGGACTCTAATACACACTATAATGGATATAGCCAACAATATCATATTATAATCCTCAAACTTGCTAAGAAACTAGTTTTTAATTATTTCCACCACAAAAAAGAAATGGCTATGTGACATGATAGAAGAGCTACCTCAGGTGCAATGGCAACATGTTGTATACCCTGAATTTGTACAATGCTATATGTCAGCTATATTTCAATAAACAAGAAGAGGGTGGCAATATGAATAGACCTATATCTATTAAAGAAATTTAATCAATAATTACTAACCTCCAAAACAGTAAGGACCAAGCCCACATGAGTTTTATACACTGGATTTACCAAAAATTTAAGTAAGAATTTTCACAAATTCTCAACAATGTCTGTCAGAGCATAGAAGCAGAAGGAATACTTCCTAATTCCTTCTCTGAGGCCAGCATTACACTAATACCAAAAACAAAGACATCAGAAGGAAACTTCAGGCCAATAGCTCTCATGAACATAGATGGGAAAAATTCTCAACAAAACAACAAGTTGAATCCAAAAGTCTAAGAATTATATACCACAACTAAGTGGAATTTGTCCCAGGCTGGTTAAACATTCAAAAGTCAATTAAAGTAAGTCATAACATCAACAGACTAAGATAGAAAAATCAATGACAGCCACCAAAACCATTTTGTATTAAATTACCATGGATATTTGTTCCATAGGAAAAAAGGCTTTATGGGAAATAGTTACTACTTTTTAATATTCAAAAGAAAGAGGTATGCCATTTGGTTACAGAAGATCATATAGAATAAATGAATAAAAACTACAGGAAACATTTTTCTATTCAATGTATAAAAATTGTTTTCACAAATGGAATGGTTCCTATCAGGCAGGATGTTCACTTTGAGTAGAAGACATCAGATTTTGAATGTATTTCTTCACAAAATGGAAGATAAAGAATTTCTAAAATTTCTTTTGAGATGTTTTTGATTTAAAAATGAACATTAGTAAGCAAAGCATGTTTTGGTTAGAGAAACTATTCTCTAAGAGGAATGAAGATTAAAACACAAGAAGTAGGCTATCAAAAAACAAAGTACCCTTTATTGTGTATCTAACACTAAGACAGACATCAACAGATTTAGCAAAAGATACACAGATATTTCATGCTGTCATGGAAATTCCATGAATCTGGTGAAATTCTAAGAGCAAGTGGATCACAGAAAACAGACAACTCCTATTTATACAAACCTCATAGCTTAAATCTGAAAAGCCTTATGCTTTAACAATGACTATTAAATCAAATCAATTATATCCTAAGTAACCTTTTACTGTCCAAAAATAGCCATCTCTTCTAATGAAGGAAAATGCAATAAATTACATTTAGAAAGAGCAACTCAGTCACCCAAGCAGCTCCTGGTTGCCACCAGAAAGATCAGAGAAGTTATTATTAGCAACTTGGGAAAGACATTAGAGACAGCAGAAACCTTGGATATTTAAAAACTCAAATAGTTTCCATCTGTGTTTAAAGTCATAACTAAATTTGTACAAATATTGAATACACAGAGAAAAGAGATAAGTCAGATACAAGATTCGTAAATAAGAGATAGGTAGCAATGGAAACCCTTAGAAAAAGTGAATGCAGATTCTGAAGAATTAAAAGTAGGAGGATGGGGAGTTCAGGGCTATTTTTGCTAAAGAAAATCGTACAGTTAGCTTTTTCTCAGTTATAAAGGTCTGCAGTTCACGTAACACTGAAGAAATGTCCTCTCAAAGCAAAGAGTTACAAGTCAAAAATGGGGCACATTAAACGAGCAAATTGTGGAAACATCCCCAAGGGTCACAGAACAGTTTTCAAAAGCCTCCAGATGATCCCATGCCGCTGCCCACAGGGGTTTTTTTCCCTTTGCCCCCCCTTCCATGGCTTATTACCAGAGACTCTCTTCCAGGAAAACTTCTCCACAAAAGGGCAAAACTTCTTCTGAGAAATGCACATTCATGAAAAACTGTCTATTGCTAGGTCTAAGCCATAGTCTGTTCTCAAAAGTGTGTGGAACACATTCACTTGAGATAGATATGAGACCCCAGTGCACTTTCCAAGTTAAAAAAAAAATCTAAAACACTTCTGAACTCAAAATAGAAATCATTCAAGAACAAAAATTCTACTCTGTCCTCAGAATTATTCCTGGATTTTGTTACCACGGCGATCGTCTCCCTAGATTGTAGATTCTGCATATGCATGCTTTTTCAAGATATTTTTTCCCCCATAGAAATGATAAATTGTCACTAATCTATTCAAACACCTCTCCTGGGACTAACAGGAGACCATTTCAATCCTTTGGACCCTTACTCAAGGTATAGTCTACCACCATAAATGTATTTTTCCTCTAACAATATAGCTGACCTTTACAGAGTGTCTAATATTTCTATTAAATGGGCAAATAGATTCCCAAACCTCAGTCCCTGCTACATCACTGTATAGCAGCATATCATTAATGGAAGATTCTCTTTACACAGACTGAGTCCCCTTCCTCTCCCACCCAATCACATGTGCACCTTAATAAACTTCCATCAAAACCAAGGTCACAATGAAAGAGCTAGACAGAGCACATGAAATTCTGTTTAGAATTCTGACTGGTTTGGGGCCTGGTTAATTTTAAAATCTTTTGTTATGAGGTGTAGGCTATTTCTTAAGATATAAACATTTATGGTGAAGAAAAGCAAAGTCATATAATTTTACAGTCAAAATTCCTCCATGGACATTATAAGCTTGTTTATTATAAACAGAGGCCTCCCTAGCACAAGAGGAAAAGCAAGCGCATGACGTATATCACCAAGGCATCTAAGGACAAGTAGTCCAGCTCGACATTATACTCACAGCCATCTGTCTTGCTGCTCTGGAACACAATTCCCCACAGGTAGTTTGCTAATGATCTTCCATTCTTACCACTTTCAAAGCTTTATATGCCCCTAAACTATAATAAGACCCCAAGTTAGTTGAGGATAAAATGAAAATTATGAGCAACTGAACTCCAACTGAACCCCAGAGCTGAGGTTCCTTTACTCTGTCCCTCTTAAAGACCCTCTTTGATCATTGCCTTCAGCCACTGCCAAAGCTATTAAGTGAAACTTACACCATGCAGGCAACCTTGCTCCCCCAGCAACTAGGCTGGACAATTGTGTCCTGTTCTGCCTCAGCTCCCACCATAACTCACTAACCATTAAACTGTTCCTCAATATCTCTTGAGGGGTTAGTCCAGGCTGCAAGCAATACAGAGTCAGTCTATTGGAAAGACTTGCATTCGACAGTCAATAAGTGGCTTGTGACCAAAATAGAAAACAAGGGCTACAAACACAGAGTGATTATATTCATAGATCATTTTTGTAGTTTGTTTCAGCTTTTGCTCTCACAATTGTAAAAAAATACCAAAAACATATTTTAAGACCATCCAAGCCACAGTTGCCTTTATTCTTTCATTTAGAATTTTAGCTTCAGACATTCAGAAACTACAAGTTGTAAAATGCAAGATGTGTGTAGCATATATGTTTTAAACTCCATACAAACTTTAAAAGATCTCAGAGGCAAGTGAGAACTGCACCATGTGTATTGAGACAAAAATCTCCACCATTGAGTATATCAATTAAGTAAATGATTGACTTATCCTAAACCAAAATTAAACACAAGTTGCAATATGCTGGGAGGTATCAGTATTTTCCTCTTTCAAATAATACAGATGCAACCCTATCCAGCTATAGAACAGAAGCTCCAGTATGCAATTATGCTTTAAAAATGGAGAAAACTAAAAGCTCAAATACCTAATAGAAACACTTAGATTACTACCTGAATTTTGCACACTATTCTTTGTATCTTTCTTTCATAGATCATTTTTTCCCTCATCACAGGTAAGAGCTCTTAAGGAAAGCAGCTATCATGTTTGATTAGCCTGTGTGAGGAGTTCCCAATTTATACTACTGACTTTTTAGATGTGTTCTCTTAGAGGAGAATTTTCCTTGGTGGACCATCTGTTTACCCAACACCACACATCTGAGTTAGAGACTATTTTATTTATTTAAAAAGAGATTAAGTGAGATGTTATGATTGTAGAAACTGGGTAAGGAATATGTGAGAATTCACAATACTATCGCAGCAAATTGTCGGTAAGCCTAACATTCCAAAATAAAAAGTGTACTTTTTCAAAGAAGGGAAATAAACCTTTCCAGTCAAGCAGAGCTGGGGTCCAATGCTAGTCCACCTTCCTAGGCTGGGATAAGAGGCAAATTACATTTTCTCCAAAGGCAGTGTGAAGCATTGACTGAGCTCCACTGCTTTGAAACAACTTTTAATAGCATAGGTTATTGTAAGCATATGTTATCCAATAATTTAAAAATCCAATGATACATTAACATATAATAATGTATAGTATACACAACTTTAAAAGTGTGTTTGTGAAAGTCCATTTAATGATGTTGACTAACATGTCCAGGACCTCAAGCAAAACCAAAGAAATAATAGTGGCAAATAGTGCCAAATAATTTGGCCAGAAATTCCTCACATCCCAATAAAGATCACTAGAATATTTCAATCATCAACTCATTCACTATTCCTTCCAGAGACTCAGTTCCCCAACCTGCAAGCATAAAAGCTGTGAGAAGGCAGGGGCCTCCCTGGTGGCGCAGCAGCGGTCAGCCCTGCGCTGTGGAGCTGTCGGCAGCAGCGACGCCAGTTGGACACCAGGCCGGGGAGATTCCCACATGGCTTCACAAACCTTTCCTGCCTCGCCCGCTGCTCCCCTCAGCGGTGTATTTCCGTTGATCTGCCTGTTCTGCTCCCCACTCTGTCTCTGGTGAACCCCTCGCCGCCCCACACCTCTGGCCTGTACCCCAGCTTGTATGCATAAATAAGTAAATCTTTAAAAAAAAAAAGCTGTGAGAAGACAGATGATTCTTCTCCCCATGTTAACTGGCACCATGCTAGTTTTTCAAACCACAGTAATAATGTTCGTTTCCTTCCTTGTTAAATACAGGGCATGGGACAGATGATCTCCTAACGTGGCAATTGACAGGACTTTCGGCTTAACCTCTCTCCTGTTCTAAGCTAGAAGTCATCTTGAGCAATCTCCTTCAAGGTTAGAGTAGGTCATCTAGTGATTGAAGAAAAGCAATGAAAAGAACCAGACCACTTAGAAGGAACAAAATTTTCTTAGTGTTAGGAAATAAGCAATTTTACTAACTGACTTTAGCTTTTATTTGAAAAGATCATATCTTACTCAATTCCTATTAATCCTTCAAATTTTAGTTGAAGCATCATAATTTAAAGGCAGTCCCCTTAGTCCTCTATGATTAGGTTAAATACCCCTTACATAAATTCTATGGTCTAATACCTCCCTACATGGCATTTTTCAATCTGTAACAATTTAACATTTATTTACTAGATCTGAGGACAATCACTGCTCTCCCCAAGCCAAAAGGAACAATGAACGTTTCTACACCAACCATATCATTGGAATGAACTTTAGAGTAACCATTCTAAAGGTTTCAAAAATCTTTTCATTGCTTCCTTGCCTACACGAGTCTCAGATTTTCCTTCATTAAAGGGTTAAATGAAGGTTTAAAATAAAGTTTGCATGAATCTCACTCCTCTTAAACTCTTAGAAGGCATATTGCAAAGTACACATACTCATACTGTGTTTTTCAATTTATGGGACATTATTTTCCTTCTCCCTAAAAATGTAAAACTGTCAAGGAGCACACAAAGATGCCTTACAGTGAGAACTATCTGAGGAGAGTAGATCCAATAAAATGATCTATTTATGGCAATTCACAGTTTATAGAGGAATCTGTAAAATGAGCAAAAAGAAACATTTTCTGATCCTGAAGTTTCTGGAAAATATCAGCACTTGATATGAACCAAGAGAAATTGGGGCATCTCAGCTGGCCACAAATACATAGCACGTTGACCACAGAACCATGACAAAGCCTCAGGTAGCCTACAGCTTGAAAGGTCTATTAGCTAACAACACCCCAAATTCTTGGCCTGGATATTAAATACAACATGAGGTCTAATAAGGTCTTTAGCTAGTAAATCGTGAGAGTAAGTAATCACTTAGTCTTTTCCCCTCAAATTTACTATTAAATGTAAAAAATTGATGATAGGCATGGTCCCTAAAGACATCAGTAAATGCTTTAAAAATAGGCCTTTGGGATTTTGCAGTTCAAATAATGGCCGCTCCCACAGATATTAAGTGGAACCTGGAACCACTAGAGCCTGTAATTCTGGAACCTGTAAATGGTACCTTACAAGGGGAAACGGTCTTTACAAATGTAATTAAGGATTTTGAAATAGAGACATCAGTATATTATTCTGGTGGACACTAACTGCAAGCATATGTGTTATTATTAGAGTGAGCAGACATATACATATAGGCACACAAAAGAGAAAGAACAATGGGACATGGAGGCAGAGACTGGAGAAATACAGTCACAAGCCAAGGATTGCCAGCAACCAACAAAAACTAGAAGAGGTAAAGAACAGATTTTCTCCCAGAGCTGGAAGGTGGGCAGCCCTGCCAATATCTTAATTTCAGTTCAGTAAAGGTGATTTTGGTCTCCTGACCTCCAAAGCTGCATGAATTGTTTATAATAACTCTCTT
The DNA here is from genome assembly GCA_004024925.1 of Scalopus aquaticus. Lineage (NCBI taxonomy): Eukaryota > Metazoa > Chordata > Mammalia > Eulipotyphla > Talpidae > Scalopus > Scalopus aquaticus. The sequence continues at coordinate 187,189 of PVIJ01000980.1, read as the reverse complement.
GCTTTAAGCCACCTAGTTTGTGGCAACTTGTTACCGGAAACTTTAGGAAATGGATAAAGATTTCTTCTGCTTCTCTCTCACTTTTCCCTTTAAGAAAATAATAACACAGATTTACTGACATATATTGCACACACCACCATACAATTCATCCATAAAATGTACAATTGAATGGTTCCTAGGTTATTCACAGATGATAAACCATTACCACTATGGATTCTGGAGTATTGTCATCACCTCAAAAAAGAAACCCTATATGCATCAGTCACTTGAGTTGCACTATAACATCCAGTCTTAGGCAACCACTAACCTCCTTTCTATGTCTAAAGATTGCTTATTCTGGACACTTAATAGAAGTAGGATAATATGTGATTTTGTGACTGGCTTCTTTCATCTAACATAATTTTTAAGGTTCATTCATGCAATATTTCTTATTGTAAATAAATTGTTTTATTTATTGCCATAACATCATTGTGTGCCTATCCTACACTTTATCCACTCATCGTTGATGGATTTCGGATTGTCATTTTTTGGCCCATTGTAACTAATGCTAATATGAACATTCATATGCATGGTTTTATATAAACACATGTTTTTATTCTTCTTGGATGTATATCTAGGAAGAGATTATTTGTCATATGCTTAACATTTTGAGGAACCACCACAGTTTTCCAAAGCAACTGTACTATTTTACATTCCTAGGATATGAGAATTTCAATTTCTCTATGTTTCCACCAACACTTATTACAATCTATCTTTTTTATTATAAGCATCCCAATGGGTAAGGAGTGGGGCATTACAGTGGTTGTTTTTTTTTTTTTTTTTTTGCATTTCCCTACTAACTAACTAACCATGTTGACCCATTTTCATCAACTACAGGTATGATGAAAACCTATGTTCCTACACAAATTTTTACAGCAAAATTACTGATAATCACCGCAAACTGGAAACAAACCCAAATGTCTCTCAACTGGAACATGAATAAACTGTAGTGGATCCATATAATTGAATACTACACTAAATGAAAAGCAGCAAGTTATTTATATACAGAAAAACATTCAATCTCAAATATATTTTAGTTAGTGGACTAAGCCAGATTTTAAAAGCTGCATACTATTTATGTGACATCCTGGAAAAGGCACAATTACAACGAGCACAGTTCAGTGATGGGGGCACGAGATGGGTAGATCTTAATTGCACAGGGTTAGCAAAGGGAATTAGTGGAGGATGATGGCACCATTCTGTATCTTAATGGTGCTGGTGATTTTACAACTCTATGCATTTGTCAAAATTCATATAATTATAACAAAAAGGAAAAACGTGTATTTTGTTGTATACATGCAAAAAAGAAAATCTAAAAACTCCATTAAAGTACTGATAGGACTAATAAACGAATTCAGTAAATTATGAACAAATTCTAAAATCAAAGTGTACTTCTATATGCACATGTGTAACTGCACACACAACCCCAAAACATCACACTACACCACTAAGGAAAAGGTTGCTAAATTTTATTTTATTGAAAAGGACATTAAAACAAGCATAAGGTAGGAAAAAAATGAGCAAGAGCGGGCTTTATATATCTGTAAGAACTCCTACAAACAATTAAGAGAGATTACTGTCCAAAATAGAAAAAATATCTAAAGACTTGAACAGGAACATCATGAAAGTTGAAATCCAAATGATGAATAGATACATGTTAATGTGTTCAGTTCATCTAATCAGACAAATCCAGAATGAGATACCACTGTACTCCAAACTAATTAAAATGTAAAAGACTTGAAAATACTATATACATATTAGGAAAGGAACTGGAGCAAATGAAATTCTCACACTGTGCTACTGGGAGTACAGATTGATGTAGCCACTTTGGAAAAGCAAGTGGGCGCTGTCTACTAAAGTGGAATACCTGCAAAGAATTGAATATATACCCAGCAGCTCTAGTCCTGGGAGCATTCCCTAGGGAAACTCTTGCAGACTTGTATCAAGATCCATATCCTAGAACATTCCTAGTAATGCCCTATTAAGAAAAGGACAAAACTGGAATTTGGAAAACAACAAAATGAAAACATCAACTGTAGAATAAGTACATTTTAATATACCTCCTAGGGACTACTACACAGCGATAAAAATAAACAAAAACTATACATAACAAGATGACAGTCTTAAGAAAATATTAAGCAAAAGAAGCAAAGATCACAAGATAAATATAAATCAATTTTCATAAAGTTTAAAAATGGAAAATACTAAAACATTTAGCAATGCACACCATTAGAGTAAGATTTTCAGACCATTTAGTTATAAGTAGGCATAAAGTTTTTTGTTTTGTTTTGTTTTATATTTCACACAAGAGAAAGGATACATAGATGGCTACTCAAATATTCTTGTAGGTACATTTTACAGAGAGAGAGTGGCCAGGTAATCAATTTTAGTCTAGCTATGTAAAGATGAGAGTCTGATTAAAGCCAGCAGATTTTGACTGATAGTCAATTGAGAATCAAATTGATAGGTGAGAAATTCACTTCCCAAACAAACCTTAATCTCATTAAAGTTTATCAGAAAATTGTTTAGGCATTCTATCAGAATGCTAATTTTCTACAAGACAGTGATTATAAAGTACATTACAAAGAACAGTTCTATTCCAGACCAGACTTGGACAATTTTACCACACATAACACACAAATCTAAAACAAAAGCAAGGAAATTATTTCCTTAAAATGCAGGACAGGGCCTCCCTGGTGGCACAACGGGTTAAGTTTCAGCCTATGAAGCTATTCACAGCCACTGCAGCATGAGTTCGATCGCCGGCCATGGAGATTCCCACATGGCGCGGCAGACCTCTCCTGCCTCGCCCGCTGCTCCCCTCAGCAATGTACTTCAGTCAATCTGCCTGTTCTGCTCCCCACTCTGTCTCTGGTGAATCCTCTCACTACCACCCCACACCTCCAGCCTACACCCCAGTTCTTATATGCATGAATAAATATATCTTTAGAATAAAATGCAGGACAGTGGTTATTTCAAGCACAGAGTGAGGAAGTGGTGCTGGGACAAGATAGATGGGACTTCTAGAGCACTATCCATGTACTCTCATATAATTATAATTCACATGTGGTTTTATTTTTTTTTTCATTATCATTATACTTTTTTTATTAAACTGGAGGGTTTTTCTATAATATGTTCTATTTCTCAATTTGAAAGAAGGTGATAAAAGTAGATGAAAGTCTAAGGCACAGAGTAATGATGTGTGTGAGTAAGTGATACCCACATGAACTATGTATCAAACTTTAGATGATAAAGGCTTAGTATAAAGCTGACTTCTCTAGTCTTCCAAAATGTCTCCCCATTCCTCCTTGTCCCACAGTGCATGCTGTCTCCTCTGTTCTCACAGAACTCATTGTTTAGACCTCTCACTGACAATTAAGTATGAAGCACCTCACAACCATCTCTGTACTGTTATTTAGTCTTTCCCATTTGTATACTTTGTCCTCCAGTTTATGGCTTGGCACACAGTATCCTCTTAATAAACATTTATTCATATGAAGCAACACAGCTTCTCAGTGTAAATCCCACATCAGAACAGGTCATGTTGAAGCAACGTTCCGGTATTCATCATCATTTCTAAAACTTTCTCCAGTCCAACTGACTGATGGACAAGAAGGCCCATGCCACCCTTCCATAAGTACAAAAACTTTCCTTTCTACAAACCCAAAGACTGTGGGTGATATGCTAATATTTGTTACCCAATTACATGGCAGCTCCTCCAGGGACTCATAAGGAGTTGCTGACCAACTCCTATACAGGGAAACAAAAAGAGCAAAGCTTTGGGTGGTATCTGGATGTAGAGTAAGGACATAATTGCCTTATTTGCACTATTCTGTGAAGAACTGCTTTCCCAATATGAGTTATTCTGTAGTTTCTATTCAAAGTACAAAGCTCAGGGCCTCCTTGGCACAATGGGTTAAGTGCAGCACTATGAAGCTATCCAGAGCCACTGCAGCACGAGTTCGACACCCTGCCAGGGAGATTCCCACATGGCGCAGCAATCTCTCCTGCCTCACCCACTGCTCCCTTCAGCAGTGTACTTCAGTTGATCTGCCTGTTCTCCCTATTCTGTCTCTGGTGAACCCTCTCACCAACCCCATACCTTTGGCCTACACCACAGCTTGTATGCATAAATAAATAAATCTTTAAAAAAAAAACCAAAAAAAAAAAAACCAACAAAGTACAAAGCTCAGTCATTCTTTCAACAAATACTTGTTGAGTATTTTGCCATGCCAAGACATAATGATCCTGAATTTTCTCTTCTTTTCTCCCACACAAACACATTCTCATTTATCGATAGCTATTATCAAGGCAAAAATACACAATTCATTAACTAGTAAGTAGCCCTTTCCTTTGTAAGAGGTTGTTGCAACCAAGGCACCAGAATATAATAGCTATGACATTCCAGGATGAAGTACCAGACCAAGATAGGAATGTTCAAAAGTGGTAGTCAAAAAACGTTGCCTCTGAGAATCCTGTATTTTCTCTGATCTCCTTCCCTCTATGAAAGAGATGTGGGAGGGGTACTAGCTCCTAAAACAGTCTAGTGAGAGAGACTTCAAGGACATCACACAGGGAAATTCTCTTAAGAAAACTGCTGTGGAGGATTACCCAAAGCCAGAGAAAGTCTCAAGTACAACTGTAGTAGTGATAGTAGCAACAGCACCAGAAGTCACAGTAATAATAGTAGCAGTAGCAATGACTGTCACTATTGAGCAGCAAAACAGATGAGTGCTTCTAATCTAGCAGTCTGTCATTTGAAACCTCTTATTCCCTTCAAGGATTATGAGGCATTGGCCAGTGTCGTTTTTTTGTTTTGTTTTGTTTTGTTTTTACCCACTGCTTAATTTTATTGTTAGCAGCACTTACATATATAGCCATCAGTGGAAAATGTGGCAAAATTACCACTTTGCTGTGCCTGGAAAGCACTGATAGAATAAAATTAAAATAATGAAGACTGATGGACCAGAGAGAGTTAATACCAAGCGTCCCCAATAATTTTTGTCTTATGCTCATTGTGTCCAGAGTAGTTTTAAACTATGAGCTCTAACAATTTACAAATTAGGGGGATTTAAAAAAAAGAAATGTTTTAGAAAATTTAATTACAATTTTTAAAGATCATCTTAATGAATAAACCTTCCTTCGTATCAATGAATTGCATGAATATACAAGAACCTCACTGTAAATTGTCAGAAGTGAATTAGGAAAAAGACAACAATGTCCTTGAACACGTTTACTTACACGCTGTACTATCAGTAATGGCTAGTTAATGTAATAAATGAACAAGCAAGTGAGGGAATGAACAAGTAAGCCTAATAACCAACACTCTTCTTTGGAACTTTGGTTCCCTGAGATCAAAAACTCTTTACTTTCCTTGAGTAACTTCTCTTGATGGACCGAGCTTGTTTCTCTGCACACGCAGTGCTTTTGGATAGTAACAGACATGACTGCGTCCTCTAACGGTCATAAATATCCATCACTCACCTTTCGGCCCAGTCCCACCATCCTCATTCAAATCCAACCGACATTGCAAAGGCGGCCACTTTCACTCAGTACTGCAGCTCCTCCTCCACAGCGCGCCAGATGAAGCTGCCTTGTCTCACACTTTGCTTCCACGCTTCTCCTTCTCAGACGGCTCGCGTTGCCTGCATGAAGCACGGCCTCTCTACTCTGACACTGAACGTTTTTAACAATTGGACAATCCACATTTCCTCTTTTACACCCTGCCACTCTTTGACATTTACTTTAAATCCAGACATTTTTTACAGTCCATATTTTCCCCAAACCTACTTTACTGTCCCTCCATTCATACCTGTATTTATGCCATTCCTTTTATCCGCAAATGGCCCACTCAGCTTCAGTGATAAAAAAATCCATTTTTCAGATTCTAGTTCTAATTTTTCTCCTTTAATGTACATTCCATGACTGACTTGGGAGAGAGATCCCTTCATCTTGCTATCCCCAAAGAAATCCTCTGAAAAGCAAAAAACATTTGCTTCTGCATAACTGCAGAGTCAAATATTACTCAATTCAATGTTTCACTGTGTTCCAAAGGACAACACTGCATGATTCTTCAAAAAACCAAACCAAAAAACCAAAATGAAACAAAACAGCTTTAAAAAATAGGGTAACTAGTCAAATAGTTTTTAAAAGCCCTACAAACTCTATTCTTGTCTTGAAGATTCACAGTATATAACAGTACATCGATAACAGATTTCTGCCAAGAATAAATGTGATTACTTAGTTTAACCCAGTATTTTCTAAATATAGTTGACAAAATTTTCCAGTTTTCACATATCTATAAAATTTTCTCAGAAAGCTAGTTTCCATGGAACACAGTATAGGAAACACTGATCTAACACAACTCTCTCAAGGGAAGAGATGACGGTATTGAGGTCAAGAGACGTGACCTTCTGAGTGCGGCCAAGAGCTTGTCTGCAGAAGTGCACCCTACGTCTCTTGTCTACCAAACATGGCCTCTCAGAACACTATTATGATCAAACTATATTATGGCATGAAATTGTAGACAGGATTTTATTTTATACTTCACTGAATTTCTTAGATAGTAAAATTCTTTTGGCAGTAATTCGCTTTGGAGGAATATATTACAGGAAAAAAGCCATTTTTTAACCAAGTGAAGAATTCTACTATACACAAAAAAGAAATTAATCAGGGAAGCTGATACTGTATGCATACTACCAAGTTGAACACTGTCTATATCTGTACGTATAGGTATATATATACATATATAGTACTATGCATATTAACAAGTTGAATTTACAAGAATCAAAACACTGGAATATACTACAAATAAGAAAGATAGTATCACGCTACAACAGGAGGCACAAACAAAATAAATCTTCCCAGGGCTCACTATACAGCATCTGTTCCCTTATCACAAGTCTTTGAGTAAGTCTAAAAACAAAAGTAAAAGAATATTTCTGTCTAATGAGATCTTAGCTGGAGTTATTTTTGGTGCCAAATACTGTTGATAAGACTATCCAACCACCTCCTCTCCTATTTTTCCTCCCTTCTTTGGTCAGAGTTGGCAGGAAAAGTGAGAGCCTCCTCCATTTCCAAAAGATAAACCATGATTTGCCCATGCCAGTGTTGGGCCACACCAATCTTGATCATTCTAGCTGTATTTGCCAATGAATTTAAAAGTGGGAATGTGACCAATAATTAGGAAAATATCTTGGAGTCTCTAGAGAAGATTTTTATACCTGATAAGAGAGAGGGGAGTGGTTTATGACCAATTTTTATACTTTCCTGTATTTGTATACAGGAAAAATTATAATAAGGAAGTGATGTTTGGAACCACTGACGCCATCTTGACACCCATCGAGCAGAACAGAAGGGTTCTGACACAGTATTCTCTGCATGTTCTCATTTCCTTCCCTTCCATTCCTCCAGTCCATGCACTCTGAAGCAACTCCTCCCTGGCTTCTCTCTGTTTGTCACTTCTGCAAGTTCACCACATCATCTCAGTGTGAATATTTATATTCATACAATCACACATTTATTACATAGACCAACAGTCATTACTTTCTCCAACATCCCTGGCTGAAATTCTTTCTCCTTCCCACACATCGGCACCTTTTGAAGAGAATATTTTAATGAGGGCAACAAATATAAAGTCACAGTTTTACACCAGGCTACCTTGCCTTCATAAGACTCCTTCATGAGCACAAGCTCATTCTAGGACCATGCTAGATGGTGAGAAAAAAAAAAAAAGACTCCTTCATGACAGAATACCCTGGATCTCTTTGGCTCCATTGAAGAACTTAGCAGTGCTGTTATTTGTGCTCAACAGATATTTTCTAATTAATTTACCAAAATGTAGGTCCAATCTATTCCACATAAAAAAAAAAGATTGAGGTTAATTGAAAGGAATTGTCTAAACAAAAGGAAATGCAAAATAGTTGTATGGACATAGGTATTCCAACAATGATTTTAAAACAGACATGTTGAAATAGGAAGACCTTCAGAACATCTTATATTTGTATAATACTTTATGACTTATAAATATTCTTGTGTCTATGACTTCATCTGAGCATTCTTACTGTGAGATGACATTTTTAAGGTATAACAAGTTTGTACAACAATATTAGTAAACAATTTGAGAAAGCATATGACCCAAGGTTATGCACAAGAACATATTTCAATTACAAACTGATCTTAAATGTAAAGAAAAAAAGAAAAACACAAAAATGTAAAATAAACTCCCTAGAATGGAATCTAATGTGTTATCCAGGCCGAACCTGGACACTGTTTATTTCGAGCCCTGCATGACAGAAGGGGCTCTGTCAAAACAGTGTATCAGACAAAGGCAGCAAAGAGGATGTCTGGAAATTATCTCACATGATGAGAGAACTGGGAATGAGACTGTAAAAGAAAAATCTCAGAGATGATAACATAGATATTTTTTAAATTCGAAAGCTATCAAATGCAAAGGTGATATGACCTTTTCTATAATGCCTCTGATGGCAACGAGATGCTGACGGGCAGAAGTTGAAAAGGCAAAGTGGTCAACATAAGAACACAGAGGATTTTCTAATACCCATCTCTTCCAGCCTATTCAATATTAACAAGAAATTTTCTAAAAATCTAAAGTTGTCTGATAGTAGACTGGGGCACCTGCAAATTATTAATAGAAATATCTAGCATTTCTGCTACTCTTCCTTAGGAATTCTGTGAGAGGGATTCTTACATTGGCAGGATGAACCAAACAACAGCTAAAAACTCTTCCAGCGTGAAATTCAATGATTCATTCCATGACCTGAGTGCAGCCTAGGAATCACTGATAAAGTCCCACTCAATTTATTTACATAATCAGTCTTTCTTTCAAAGTGGCAAGATAACTAAATATACAATTTGCAAAAAAAAAAAAAAGAAAGAAAGAAAAATAGTAGACAAAATCTAGCCTACAATGGTTGGCATTAAGTATGCCCAGCATTCAGAACAATACCAAGTACAGAGCAAGAATTTGAAAATATGTGAGATATAATGAATAACTGTAAGTTAGGTAATTCTAATAAATATATAGGCTTCCAAACATTTTCACACACATCAGCCCTTTGAGCATTTAGCCACAACCCTGAGAGGTAGACTTTAGGTGGCTGGTGTACCCACTTTACACACCTTATTTTATTGCCCTTCCACAAAATGCTCTGCAATTAACATTATGGCTTGAGGTTTCATGAAAGGCTGTTAAAAGAAAAATATATCATGAGAACATCTCAAGTAAAACTATGATTTGATACCGTCACTGACCATGATGCTCCTAATATGAGAAATAAATAACACGATAGATTCCTCTATAACTAATGGCAGGAAAAAGTCTGCCCTGCCATACTAGTTTGTCTATTCTGCCCTTCCTTGCTCTTTCTCCTCCCTCCCTCTCTTCCTTCTCTTTCCCTAAATAAGATAATTGGGACTCTATAAAGAAACATGGCCCCTTTTTTTCCTTAGAAGTTTCCAGGAAGTTCAGCCAACCTTGTGATTCTGACTTAAACATCCCAAATTCCTAACTAAAATCTCTCCACCATTATAACAAATCAGGATTTACATTTTTATTTTTTTGGTAAAGCAATGGACTCTTTGGTTTGGAAAAAAATTATTTGGAAACCTGATACATGAATGAAAGTACAGCTGTTGAGAATAGAGCTCAGAGCTAGACAACTAAGGCTCCCTCAAAAATCCCCACCCCATGTGATTCTAGATTCCTTAGTGTTCCAGTGTTCCAGATTCCAAATAGTCATTTGATTATCATTTTAAAACTACCACTCTGTAGTTTAAAAAATATTTTAGCTCCTTGTTTTATAATTTGTTATAAATCACAGGAAAACATTTTAGTATTAGGCAGATAACAAATACATATACATTTTTTCCTATATATACTTAAACAAGAGAAAATGGAAACAGAAGACATTAACAAGTGGTAGCAAGTGGATGGAGCCAAGATTATAATCTAAAACTGATTTTAGACTCCAGCAATACCCACCTACATTTTAATCTCAGATTGTTAACACAGAAGGTTGAGAAAGTTACTTAACCTCTCCTAGCTGCAATATGCACACAGAGAAATGGTTACAATACTGTCCACATTACTTTGAGGATTAAATGACATAATGACCCTATACAGTACTGACATAATAGGTATTTACTATTCCCTTCATTATTTTTTGACTTCGCCATTTCTGGTATGGTCAATACGTTATGCCAATAGGAAATTACAGAGAGTGGGAAAAAAAGGAGACACTAAGTCTGGAACCTGGAAACCACAGGGACAACTGACAGCACTGAAAAGCAAGTGTGGGGTGGGATGAGACTTGCCAAGAGGAGTTATCCTGATGTTCACCAATAATGCTGAGAGGAAGGTTTAATCGTCAAGCTTAGCTAAGAAAAGAAACTGGGTCATCTTGAAAGTGAGGCACAGACTGAGACTAAAAGAATTAAAGATTTTGTCAATACCTTGGTCACTATTAAATCCAGCAGATAATTTAAGTTTTGCTTTATCTACCCACATCCAGCCATGTTACTTTCAAGGAAACACATTAAATTGCTTGCATGGGAAGAATTATAGTTGCAACAGAGCCACTGGGAAAACACTGAGGAGCATTTATTGGCCTGGCCCAGAGAAACTGTCCTCCAGCTTCTCTGTCAGACCCTCCAACAGGAAAAAAAGCAATGTTTTAGCTCTTCCACTGACATCTCCCTATAAACTAATGTGATGTCTGGCATCGAAGGCTGTTTATTTAGGTGTGTAAAGGTTCTGGCTGTTAACTTGGAGAGAAAAGTTATTCTCTACCTCCCTTCAGAGACTATTCAAGACTTGTTTGACAGTGTGAACACCATCACACACAAAAGAAGGGCCGGGCCAGACTTCTGCAGAACAAAGTAAATTTGCCTCTAAATTTTTTTTTTCCACCTCTTTGGCTGTGAGGCTCATCCTCTGGCCCCAGCTGGCCCATCACTAAATCTGGGTATATAACCTGAGCTCACTCTCACCAAGATTTTCCTGTCATTTGATTGTGAACTGACACCCTTTGTCTCTTCCCCCTATCCTTTCAAACAGGTTATATCTGACAAGTATTCCCAAGAAAATTTAAATTTTAATTGGTACTTAAAATGTTAAAAGTAGTTCAGAACTTAAAGGAATGAAACCCGACTAATAAAGTTAAGGTTCCATGGTGGATTTGAAGAAGACATTTACAGGTTCACAAAAGTTAGACAATCACTCAATTAAAATGACCATCTATTACCACTGCATTCATGGCTGACCTGGAAGAAGAAAGTCATTTCCTCAATGGCACCTAGGAGGAGGAAATTAATAGAGTAAAAAATACTATATACGTATGTATAGTATTTGTAGTATAATTAGTATAATATATATTATAGCAGATTTTTACATATACAGCATATACTATATGTAGTGTAGCTGGATACACACATATACACATATAGAGAGAGCATATAGTATAAAACATATGTAGTATATATAGTGCATATGTATATGGTGTACATATATGATAGATTGAAAGACACATACACGTATTTATTTCATACCCACCCAAGTCACAAAATTAAAAAAATATATTTATGGAGTTAATTTTGAATTTCACACAAACTTTGAAAATGTTTCCATAATCGTATCTTGGCTGACTGCCGTCATTCTGCACATTAATTACGCATGTTTCTGCACTAACAGTTTATACCCAAAAAGAATCTTCCAAAGTAGTATAGTTAGGCAACCAGCTAATTTTCAGAGAGCAGGTTCTAAAATCCTCCTGAATCCAATTCATAAGTCTGAGTTGCTAGAAACAGTAAGTCAAGGATTCTTAATCCTGAAGAATATGGGCGACCCCACAAGACACAGACACAGACCCAATACCCCAGGGATGATGTCAACATTGACTGCAAGTTCAAATCATTTAAGTCCAGCAAAGTAGATGTCTCCATGTAGAAAGACATGGATGATATGGAGAGTTGGGAGGAATGAAGCAAAGACAGAATAAAAAGAGGAGAGTGTATCAGGCACTTAGCAGACGGGAGGGGTGGGTGATAGGATTAAAATTCTTAATGTGTAACTATTGCAAAAGGGTGACAGTGGGCATTTTTTAAGTCTTAAAGACTCTTGGGCCAAAACACCAGTGGAATTTAACAAAAAAGTCAATAATTGAGAGTTTCTTGATTGCCAACACCTCCGTTCCATTCCCTTTTCTCACAGCACCAGCAATGAGCAATACATTAAAGACAGTCAGGAAATGTGATCGATTTTTTTAAAAACTTTCCTGTAAAAGCCTGTTACATGCTGGAACAAAGAGTAAATATCTTCCTCTTGTCCAGGTCAGAGTGGAACTTTTACATTATTTAAACACCCATCAGGGATACCCTGGCCTCTCTATGGAGACGGGAAAAGCAATCTATGTCTACAAAAAAGTTTTTGGCCTTTCAGCGTTCTCCTTCCCTTCCAGAACCCACTGGAATCTCACTCAAGACTAAAAAACCTTGCAATGGAAAATTAATACAAATGGGCTATCTATCTACAGGCCAAAATGTGTTGAAGAAACATGAAAGCCTGGATTATCTGAGAATTGAGCTCCGTAGATGGGAACAAAACAGTGTAGCTAATCAGTTCAGAATAAATGGAGCTTCACTTAATGTTGGTTTTCCATCCAACAGACAGTCAGAGTAACCAGGGTAGAAATGATCATTCATTACTAAACTAGGAAAAGAAAGCATAGTTCAGAGCCACAAGCCAGAATTGGGGATCAGTGTCTCTTAATCTAGAATGCAGATGGTAAAGTGATTACCATTAAATAGCTATGCAATTGCTTACTTAAAGTGAAAAGTCACACCTCGGCTGTAACTTTGCCAGAAATAGAACTCAGAAAATGCTATTCTCTTAGAAAAGACAATAAGGTTATATGTAATTATAAATAGTAATACAATATAAATTCTGAATTGAGATTTAAAATGATACTATTCTATATTATCTCCCCAATCCATTAGATAACCTAGCATTTTTGAAGGGCAAAATTCAATATAAAGTATCAGTAATTAAATCTAGGCAACATCTCCAAAAGGCTTTTGCAACACTTTTAAAGTCATTATTTCCAGTTCATATGGTACAATTTACAGTTAATTCAATAATTTTTTTTATTGTTTCTGCATTCCTATGAGGTCAAATTGTATGGGATAAAAACTAAGGGAGGAGTTGTATTAGCTTGCTATAAATTGGTTTATTACTTTACTCCTAGAATGAAATTGGATATGAGGAGCTCTTACCTGGAGATTTTCTGAGGAAGGCAAATTTATGGTAATGCTACCTTTTTAGTGGCTGCTCTGTGTTTCTTGAAACCAAGGAATATCTGGAAGAAATATGAGTTATGGTGGAGGATAAAAATCCTTGAGGGATATGTGTGCCCTATGATCTGAGTGATTATTATGGCTTAGGTTTATTTTCAAAATTTAACGGCTAGAACTTGTTCTGTTGAGAGACTCTAGTAGCTCTTTTATATTGTATATTGGGTAGGTGGCACTTGATCTCAACTCCTGCTACCTGAGGGTTCTTTTTTTTTTTCCAATAAAGAGAAAAGAAAATTATTAACCACCAGGTCTGGAGCAACTTCATGACTGAAGAAAAGTAAACGCAACTGAAGAGTCAAAGAAAAGGTATATGTGTCCTATCTATTCTTCAGTAACTAAGAAGTAGATATTTTATTATCTCTGTAGGCAAAAATAGAGAAGCCAAGTCTACCACTGCTCATATTTAGGGATAACTAACACTTCATTAAGTCTAACCAGCCAACGTAATATTATGTTCCCTATACAGAACTTACTAAGACAGATCGGACAGGTTCATTGCTGATTCAAGCAGAGGAGAATTTTGGTGCCTTCTGTACTTTCAACAGGCCTTTAATGATGACTCAGCAGACACGGCTCACAGGCAGCCCAGCAGGCGGGGGCAGCAGCTGAGTCCCCTAAGCCTGAGAATCTCCCATTTTATCCCTGGCTTCTTGACCCAGGTGTCCATATTTACGTAAGTGCCCAGCCCATGCTCGCTGGTTTCTCTGCTCAGGCATCCACAATTACAGGGGCACGTGCCCTGTGCTCACGCTCCCAAGCACCTTCTGCAGCAACACATTCTCACATGCAGGCAATGAAACCTGGGAGGAAGGCAAAGCCACAGGTAGTGGCTGTAAAGGCAGGTGGTGAGAGGAGATTACATTCCTCACAGCAGGAAAATAATTAAACTTTCTCCAACAAACCCAATCCACCGTGACCTCTTCTTAATTCTGTAGTATAGACCACATCACTGTTGTCATGTGGCACATGACAGTCACCATCTCTGTCCCACTCACTTATACAAAGATAGCACAAGACATCTGCGAGACTGCACTTTCCAAGTCTCCAAAAGGGACAGTAAAACACACAAGAGTAGATGTCTACTCCTAGACATCGGAAAACCTCAAGGGGAATGTTATTGTGTCCTCTGCCCAGCCCAGCTTCCACCGGAATGCTGAGCACAGCAAAACTATATTAAGTCTGATTCTCCTCTTCCTCTCCAAACACTTCTTCCCTTTGCCAATTCAAGAGGTCTTTTATCTGATAAATGTCATCTAACTCCAAATGGGACATTTTAAAGTTAGAAGCTATGAATTTGGCATGTGCTCTTCACAGCACTGAAGTAAAGGTGACCAAGTTATAATCGCCAAATGGAGTATGACTGCCAGCTAAATGAGGAAGATGAAAAAGTCTACTATTTCAGTACCATACTGTTTTGATTACTGTAGCTTCTCTCAGTCTCTCCTCTTCTACCTCCCATGCCCTGTAGCCTCACGCTATTGTCTTAGATCTTAACTGTAATAGACAATTAGGAATAGACTATGATGGAGGACTATGGATGTTTTAATGGTGAGTGTGGTGTGGTAACAACACCTGAAAGGGAAGATCCTTTATTCTAAATGATAAACAACACTGTAAACCAATAAAAAGAAAGGAAGAAAGGAAAGGAGGGAGGGAGGGAGGGAAGAGAGGAGCCTATTACTAAACTTCCCATTTCATCAGACTAAAGATTTGTATATTCACTATCAACTGCAATGCCTTGAACACAGTAAATGGACAAATGTGGATCACATTTGTAAAAATATTTTAGACATATATTAAAACTGGTATCAGAGATTTCTGATTATTACGCTTTCCCAAGAAAACAGCAGAGTTACAGGAACTGTTTCCACAGCAACGTGTCCTTTCGGTATTTCTACCACCTACTCTCTCCTGCTCACCATCGCGTGCATGGGCAGCCTGTAATGAGTGCATGGTAACTCTGCTCTTCTTTAAAGACTTGCATTTTGTTTTTAAAATATAGCTTATCTCAGAGGTGCAGAAATTGCAGGATGGTAGCCATCTATTTTTCCAGCAAGTACCAATGGTTGAAACTGATGATATAAAATTGATTCAGAACCAGAACATTCTCTACTATAGAGTGGAGATGCACCATTTCTTTGCAAGGACCTCCAAGGAGTGTACCCTAATTGACATGTATGTAGAGGGGACACCGGGTTTGCTGGAATTGATCATCATGCATCCCTTCCTAAAACCAGATGATCAACAACAAGATGTGGCTAACATGGCCTGGTAAGTTATAATTAGATACTTTCCTACACCTGAAATGGCGTTAAGGGATCATGGATGAAGGTTTCTTGGTGGCAATCAGCTGAGCATTGCAGATGTGATTCCATTTCAACCATTTCAGCTCTCGGGAGAAAATTCTCAACATCCACCGTGTCTGCATTTCCTTACTTCCAGGAGTTCTCAGTGAAAATAAGTAACATCCCTACAATTAAATTCCTTGAATCTTGCAGCAAGAAATCTCCTCCCAGTAACATTTATATGAGAGCCAACTACAGCATCTTTATGCCATAAAGTAGTGTGGACACGTCCGTAAGCACTAGCCCTGGCAGACTGCGAATATACAGCAGCACCTCGGACGCCAGGCTGCTGTGATCTCAGCGCGATCATGGCGTAGGCACGACTGTTTCTGAGTTGGGCTTTCACGTCAAGGTGATCTCTTGAACATTTTTTCTGTCCAGTGAATAACTGTATGGGACCTTTTTCTTAAAAACCATCTTAGAGAGGTGGCATTTAAATTAGAGCTTACCTAGTTACTCATTTCCTGATAGCAAAGCCCTCATGTTATCCCATGAGCTTCTTTCTTTCCTCCTTACTCTATTCCAAAACCTAGTTTTTGGTGTCTGTGAATAAAATGTCTAGTGTATGACTGTCCTCTCAACTGACATTGGCTGAGATTAGCCAGAACAAAGAATTTGCAAATTGAATAAAGGCACGTTCTACACTCTCATTATGCCTATGGCAGGGCCCTGCTACAGTTAATCTGCTGCTAGTGCACAGTAATCAATGGCCAACTATCTGTTGCTTGCCTCATAATCCAGGTTTATTATTTTAGGACCTACTTAAAAAGAAGTAGGACTTCTTTTTAGAACATATTACCTGGGACGGTTCATATTATTGAAGACTGGAGGCCAGGATATAAGAGTGACTTGATTATGAAAAATAACAAATGAATTTATCCACATGTGAACAAAAAAATGTGGAAGTGCAGAGTTAGCATGCACTCATTACAGGCTGTCCATGCACGCGATGGTGAGCAGGAGAGTATAGATGGTAGAAACACCAAAAGGACACGTTTCTACTAGTGTAAATAGTGTTTATGACCTTTCTCATAAGCCTTTAAAGACAGTTGTTAGCACTGGGCACCAAGTCAGATTCCAGCCAGGGCCTGGCAGTCAAATAACTCTAACAGTTAATAAAATACCCAGTGAGAACAGGATATGAATTTATGTCTCCTGAGAATAACTGTATTCACAAATGACCATTTCAGCACAGCAATCTTTGGCCACCTTTCGGGAAAGAAAGCACCATGAGACTAGAATGAAACAGGAAGAAAAGCAAGAAGCCAGCTTCCAGGTAACCAACAGATGGAGTCCTTTCTTGGGAAAGCAGAGGGAACTTGAAAAAACAAACTTTAAAAGATGTCAAAGGTTAAAAAGGAAAAAATAAAGAGAGAAATAATCATTTGTAGTTTTAGTTTGTATAAACTAAAGAGGACCCAAAGAACAATATGAATGAGAAAACTTAATTTGTGAGTGAGTGAGCAAAGTCATCAGTTTCTCTGTCTTCTTTAGAGTCCCTAGAGGTGAAAGGGAGGTCAAGAACCACAGTTTTCACATTTCCTTGCAATGTGTTTACCTCTGGGCATTCTGTCAGGTACAGTTCCTAAGAATTCATAAACTCAGGACTGTTTACTAAAAATGTAAAAATCGCAAATGTTTCTGATACCAATTAAGATTGCAAAATACAGCTTTGCTACTACCTGATGAGTTGGAGAGCTAGAAGCAGATCACCTGACAAAATCATCGTTAACCTAAGTGAACTTTTGTTCAATCAGCTTATGAGCACAGATTGAATTCCACCATAAGCCCAAAATAGTGCTACAGAAACAATTACTTGCATCTTATGTGGTCTCTCTCCTCAAAGAGCTTAAAATTACAGGGAAAAAAAAAAAAAAACTCATGCACTCAAAAAAATTTAACAGCAAAGCAAGACAGTAAATAAGTTCCAAAAGAACTGATACAGAATAAGGAATGTGAAATTTCAGAGAAAACCTGAAATTAAGACCTGGGACCAGGTAACATTTTTTGAAATAAAGATACCAAAATAATAGCTACAATTTTGTAAACATTTACTAAATGCCAAGCACCATTCTAAGCACATTTGCATTAATTCACTTAACCATCACAATACAACCATACACATACAGTTTTCCTATTCTGCACATGAAGAAACAGACGCAGAGAGGTCAAGTACTGAATCAGGGATCACTTTTGTTATATGTCATTTAAGTGAGATTGTTTTGATATCTCTTTTGTTCTATTTGTCTATGCTCACACCAGTATCACAATGTAGTAATTATTATAACTTTGTTCGAATTTATATACCTAAAAATCCTCAAAGCCAGGGTTCAAAAAAAGTCAGATTCTAGAATCTCCTCTCTGAATCACGTTATTATTAGGAATTTGAGGAAAAGACTTTAAAAAGAAAACAGAACAAAGGAAGGCCTTGTGAGCAAAGTATGTTTCTCCCAAGAACTCCCAGGATAAACTGCCCTTTCACTTCTGCAGCCATCACTTGTAATTTTTTTGCCAATTTCTTTTTGCCTTATTTCTTACTTTTGACTTCTTGGGGAATACAAAATCATCTGTGATCTTCACCCCCAATCTTAGTTCTTCAAAATTTTTCTTAATTGCTAATAAGCACAAAGTCAAGTTTGTTTTAAAAACACCCTTCCTGTTTCTTTATTAAGATTCTGATCAAATACCAAAACATTCGAAGATTTATCCACTTACAAAAAAAGTATTTAAAGCTTTTCTAAGAGGACTAAGCTTTTGGCATTGAGGTATGATCATTGGAAAGGACAAAAGCGTGGCTTACAGCATTGGGGCTAGTGGCACATACTTGGAATTCCTCACAGGATCCTCTGCATTGAGGTCAGAAAAAGAGCAAAGGTTTGAGTAGGTGAAAGAAGACCCTAGGAAACAGAACTGTAGTGAAAGAGAAAAGAGAAAGGTAGTTCCATACCCTTCTCTCTTGCAGCCATCAAGTCTTGACACTTGCAGTTCTAACCTGTACAATTGTTATTGTGGTAAACAGAGCAACAAAAAAATCTGAATGATGAAGGAAAAGCCTATAAGCAATATATACACTGCAATGGAGAAGAGAAGGAAAAGAAGTGGAAAGATATCCATGAGGAAGAAGGGGACAAGATAAAATCATATAAAATAATACATATTTTAAAAATTACAAATACGAGAAAGTTAAGCACTACAAAAAGCAATCAACAGACTGAAAAGGATAATTCGCACTCAAAGAAGCAGAGTTACTGCAGTAACTTGAAAACACGTATATATTAAATTCTTCACAATAATAAGTAAAATGGTTCTGGTGAAACATGGTGGATTGAACAAATGACGTTAACCTTTCGCCATCTCTCTAAAAAATCCCTACCTTGGTCCTCCCTTGTGGCGCAAGGGTTAAGCACAGCATTGTGGAGCTGTCAGCGGCTGCATCGCGAGTTGGATGCCTGGCCTGGGAGATTCCCACATGGCGCAGCAGACCTCTCCTGCCTCGCCCACTGCACCCCTCAGCAGTGTATTTCGGTAGATCTGCCTGTTCTGCTCCCCACTCTGTCTCTGATGAACCCTCTCACTGTCCCACACCTCTGGCCTACACCCCAGCTTGTATGCATAAATAAATAAATTTAAAATAAATAGATAATCCCTATCAAAATAATAAATTTATTTAATCTTCAAAAAGATTTAAACCCATAAGAATAAGCAAAACAGGAGAGAAGATAGCAAATGGTCCAAATTGAAATCTTTTGAAGCAAAGAAACAGAAAAAGAGAGGAAACAGACAACATACTGAATAAGGTAGAAAGCTATCTACCTACAAGTAGCCGAAGAATGGGGGTAGTGAGGAAGCAGATTCTATGTAATATAGTGTTCCAGAAAGAATCAAGAACTGGATGTACCAAGTATCTCTAAGCATGGGGAAGTATTGGTGAAGCATTCATGTAAAAAATACAAGTTTTTCTACCATATAGAGAGAAGGGACTGTCTCTACCCCAACCCAGCAGAAGTGAATATTGATTTTTATAAGCAGACTGAAACTGAAGGACTGCATATGTAGAGACATTAGGCATAGTTAAAGGCAGTAGTTTTATACAGAAAACAGTAGGGTAAGTCCACTACTCCCAGGTTTTTGCTCATAATGTTAAAAACTAGGCTATACATCTAGGGCAGGAGATTAGAGGATTCTACTCCAAACAAACCACTCCAAAGGAGTAAGCATATGAAAGTCACTTACATCTCAATTTCTCTCCTAGTAATTCACTCTTGCATCTAACAGTGCCTATAAAAGATGAGAAATTCAAATATCTTAATAGTAACTCCATCCCCAAAATTAGGGTAATCCAATTATGAAAGACATACAGCAGGGAGAAGGGAGGTAGAGGGGCCAATACAGGGGAGGGGAGGGCACAAGGGACTGTGGGGCGGATCACAGGTTCTGTGGTGGTGGGAGAATTATGGGGACTACACCTGCAGGGAGAAATCAAATACTGTCCAAAAATTAACAATGTAAGAAAAAAAAAAGATTAGCTTAAAAAAATCCATTGACAAAACCCATAAATTCCTCCTTAAAAGAAAAAGTGAAAATACTCCCTCACAATCATTTTAACAATTAGTCAAGGGAGTGATGGTGAAGGTGTGAGAGAGCAGGAGGCCATGCAAAATAAATGCCCTCTGGAGAAGGAACATTATGAAGAAAATAGAAAACAGAAAAGAAAAGAAAAGAAAAGGAGAGAAGGAACAAAGAAAAACCCTGAACAGTGATGGAAATGTTTGTTCAGTTTAGTAATAAATGTCTGTAACACTGAAGTGTTTGCCAGCATAAGTCTCCCACACGATGGCTGCATGAGCAGGTTTTTAACTGACTTACAATCAAACTGGCACCAGGGAAGAACAATAACCATGAACTGCATGCTCAATAATATGTTTTCAGGCAATAGGCAACATGACTGTTTCCAGATCTGACTGCTATGATTCATAAATTCCAAAGACCACAACTTCCCCCTATCACAATGCAGTTAGGTTTCACTAGTCTTTGTGGAGAGACTGAGATCTAATTCCTTACAAACCTTAGGAATGAAGCCAACATCTTGGACCTAATGAGAATTAAAGCATATTGGCACCTAAGTAGAACAGGTAAGGAAAAAAGCAGATGCAAACCTACCATGGTGTTCAGAAAAATGCCTTTATAAATTGGTTTTTGCTTTCTTTTTATTTTTTATTAATATGCTGGTTGTTCACAAAACAGAACATGTACATAACATGATTATTCACATTTTAACCTAATGTTCTTTTAGCAGTAACTGCTTCCAGTGGACTCCAGTGTGTAACAATTCTTTTGGTCAGGTCAAGGGTAAAATGAATGAATAAAAAGCATCAATTTCAACGCTGCTAATGTCATTGTTTCTAACGCTTGTTATCTCCAGAGGTTTGGGTGGTACTTCTTTGATTTTTCTGTGGCTAAGTGGAAAGGTCAAGTTAATGAGATTATCTGAGCCTCACTATAGATAATTGTCAAAGAAAAACTAAAAAGTCTTCAAATCTAAGAAAAACTTGAGGAGGACACACACAAATCTGAGTAGGCCCATGGCCCACAAATCTGAAGTGTACATGGAACAAGAGCAGCTGTTCAAAGACAGATTAGACAGCCCGATGCTGCAGTATGATGGATTTTATCAGAAATGACAGCTGCATACGCCATCAAAAAACTCTTGAGAGGGGCCTCCCTGGTGGCGCAGCGGTTAAGCGCTGCACTGTGGAGCTGTCGGCAGCCCGCGATGCGAGTTCGACGCCCGGCCGGGGAGAATCCCACATGGTGCGGCAGACCTCTCCTGCCTCGCCCGCTGCTCCCCTCAGCAGTGTATTTCTGATCTGCCTGTTCTGCTACCCGCTCTGTCTCTGGTGAACCCTCTCGCCGCCCCACGCCTCTGGCCTGTACCCCAGCTTGTATGTGTAAATAAAAAATAAATCTTTAAAAAAAAAACAAAACAAAAAAAACTCTTGAGCATCTGAGTGTGAGGAAAGTAAATGAGTAGGGGTGGGGTGGGGGGTAATGATTAAAAAAATCAATGACATTCTTTTTTTTTAAAAAAAGGTATTAAAAATTATTTAATACAGTGTAATTTAAAACATTAGAAATATTCCATTGTAAAAAACTATTCAAGAGTAGCTTGAGGAAAGCCTCTCTCTCTCCCTCCCTCCCTCCCTCCCTCCCTCCCTCTCTCTCTCTCTCTCTCTCTCTCTCTCTCTCTCACACACACACACACAAGCACATCTTTTCCACAATAGGGCAAACTGTCATACTCCTTTAGGTTCAGATTAGCTGCCATCATTTTATCATTCATGCTTTTAATGCTGTGAAATAGCTCTATAATTTCCTTTAATATGACTTTTTTTTATCGTATCTTCTTTTGGAACGTGTTCATTCTTTTCACCATAGCCATTTCCCCATCTACTTTGCTAAGTCTGTTCACTAAGTACCTCTGGTTACAAAGGTCTCGAGACTCTAAAACAGTAGAACTGACAACATTTCCGTGGTCAGTCATTTCTTCCAAGTTGCACTTACATTTGACTCAAATTCCGCTTTCTAGTGTTAGTATTTTTTCACTTATATGCTATACTTTCATCTCTGTTGGCTAGTCTTTTAACGTACACTTTTGTAAACTGTCACATGGATGACAGGGAAGCAACACAGCTACATGCTTTGCTGACTGAGGGTAAACTGAATATCAGACATGTAATGACCAATCACCAGCAGAATTTGAGAGAATTAATATGATTGACCATCTATTATTCACACAGTGATTTTGAACCCAAGGGTAGCAGGGCAGTGTTTCACATAATTACTTACAGTTAACATACTGTGGTAAGTAACCTGGAGGCTTAAGAGACCGGTGTTATGTAACTAAATAACTGTCACAGAAATTTGTGGATATGGGAATTGTACACATTGAGGATTGACTATACCCTACTTGTTTACATTGTTTCAGAAAGGTTTAAAGCTGATCAACTGCTGAGTAACAGACTACCTAAATTAATATCAAATAATAAACCTTAAAGTACCTAAAATACAACATTCGTGCATGTTGAAGTGTTCTCAAAGTTCTGTGATTTGGCAATCAACTTTAAAATATATCTAAGAATAACAGAATAGAGAGAACAGGGAGAAACTAGGATATGAACACAGCCTGACTCCAAAACATATCATGTAATGATCCTTGAAAGGTTTTCAAAAATTCATTATTTGTTTATCAAGCAAAAATTTCAAAAGCCAGTTGTCAGTCTGAAAATTCCAAATAAAATTCAAATAGCCTCCTAAGTACATGCAACAGAAATGCAGCCAACTATGCAAGAATAAAATTCAATGAGAGATGACTTGGATCATGTTCTGTAGTAAAGCATGCTCAATTAGAACCTCTCACGGAGCTGGGAACCACATCCTATTCCATGCTATTGTGGACAGTTCTAATTTCTACTAAGTTCTCAATACCGAGCTGAAATCCTCCTTCCTTCCACTCATGGCGCCCAATCTGGAATCATCTTCGGTTTCTGGACTGTTTATAATACTACTGGCTCATTCATATTGAACCCTCAGTCCTTTCTGCACACACCTTGGCAAAAGATTTTGAGGTGCTCAATGTAAGATTCTATATTTAACTCAATGGAGTCTTTTTCTTATAAATGTCAAGATTTAATTCTGTTACACTCAAGTCAAAGATTGATGCAGACACCAGACCCTAAAGAGCTGTTTTAACCCGCACCCCCTCCTTTTGTCCCCCACTGAGATCAGAAATGTTTCAGATGATGGCAGCTCTGAGGACAAGTGTTGCATTAAAGAGCCCTGCGCTGACCCATGGTGGTCACGTGGTGGGGGCAAAAAATAGTCCTTTGTTGTTTTAAGCCATTCAAGTTTGAGGATGGTTTGTTACCATGGTCTGCTATGGCCTGGTGTACAAAGGTTTTTTGACACAGTAGTTGACACCCTAAGTAGCCAGGTGCTAGTTTCAGCCTTCTACCTCTCTCATATCATGCAAAGAGCTAAAAGACAAAGACTTCCATACCCGCTCAATGTTAATAGGAAAGATTTCTTCAGCACTATTACCACCACTGTATGTGCGTGCATGCACACACACCATTTTCAGGTTCTTTGGTCCCTTCAAACCAGAATTTTGTCTAGGGGGCTGATTTTATTTTATTTATTTAAGGTAACGTTGGTTTATAATACTGCATGTAATTCAGAGGTATAAAGTCACATCTTCTCAGATGTATGTTACAACAACACACCCACCAAGTCCAAAGATTCCTTTACTCCTAGACTGGAACGGTGACTCCCGAGATGGATGCGTGCAACTCTTGTCCAAAAGACCACAATTACAGCATCATGCAGACATCCAGATATTCAGTTTAATTGCTTGTGTCATGTTCTTTTATTCTCAAAATGCCATCACCACACAAAAGAATCCTGTGTTGTTTTCTCTGGTGGGTAGTTAGGGTGGGATTACTTTATTAGAAAAGGGAGGGGAAAGTTCAAATAAAAATTACAGACGGAATTTCTAATATGTGGCAGGAGGAATTTGACCTTTAACCAAATAGCTGGTCCGGAAAGATACTGGAATTGTAATTTAATGACTCTATCAGGAACCGCAGATGGAATACTTCAGTTCATATTAATCAATTTTGTACCCACGTGGTAACTGTATGACATAGTGTATCACTTAATCATCATTTACTGTTTTCTCATAATTTCACATGTGCTGTTTTCCTAGCTGGATTGTAAATTGTAAATAACAAGAACCAAAATATCTTGGATTTCATATAAACCAAGGAAATCTCCTGGTACATTGAGTCTACATAGAGTTCTCAGTCAATATTTTTCAGCATATTTTCATATTTTGACAAATTTACAATATAATTTACTAAAAATATATCCAAACCTTAAATAAAGCAGAAAGTATGAATTTATACAGCAAAACCAATTTTAACCATTCCAAAAGATGGTTTTATTGTTTCTGTTGTAATCTTTTCAAAATAAATACAAATGTATAAATACAAAATAAATACAAATGTGCCCTCTTGTATTTTCTCATGTTAACTATTCGGCTCAAAAATACTTTCATAAACGAATCGATGATTATCATATACTTAATTATATACTTAATTTCCTATTAATGGGAAAAATGAAAGTAGCAATACATGCAAATTGTGTACATCCATCAGAGATTATGTTTTTTAATATTTCAAATATTTCTTTGGCTATCGCCAAAATGAGGGTATCTGGTATCCCCTGCATATATAATATTTGACTGAATAGAAAGCAAATGTCATTTGTCTTTGTAACCCAAGTAAATTTAATGTCACTATTATGATTGTCCCAAATATCTAAGTAGAATTCATCTAAGTCAAGTCAAAATGAAAAACAATTCTAAAATGTGTATGAGAACAAAAAAAAGACCCCAAGTTGTCAAAGCAATATTAAAAGACAACAAAGCTAAAGGCATCACACACATATAAATATATACACACACACAAATGTTTACAAGGATTTTACAGGAAAGAGCATCACTAAGTTGTGACCAGAATTAAAACAAATAAAAGCATCACTTGTGATAGAAAAGTTCATTATTAGTTGGACGAAAGATTGTAGTTTAAAATGAGATGTCCCGGGCCTCCCTGGTGGCAACGCAGTTAGGCGCTGCGTGTGGAGCCATCGGAGCTCGACACCCGCCGCGGAGATTCCCACATGGTGAGGCAAACCTCTCCTGCCTGGCCCCTGCTCCCCTCAGGAGTATTTCAGACAATCTGCCTGATCTGCTCCCCACTCTGTCTCTGGTGAACCCTCTCGCCGCCCCACACCTCTGGTCTGTACCCCAGCTTGTATATATAAATAAATAAATCTTTTTAAAAATAATAAAATAAATTTAAAAATAAAATGAGATGTCCCATAGGAACAACTTAATAAAATTGCACCGAGAATTCCAAGATGGGCCACAAAAATCAATAAATGGTGTTGGTATAACACTGCATAAATGCAGTTTTTAGAAAACAATCCCTGCTAGCTAGACTCAACTGATAACTGCCTATCGGGTAACTGGGCAACTGGGGCGGACATATCAGAGGAATGCACAGCTTAGTCATTCCTCCTTAAAATGAGATTGCTCACTTGCCTGCTCTGAGGGCACCAGAATAAGGACTATGTTTCTGAGCCTTTCTTGAAGCCAAGTTCCAAGTTCTGGCCAGTGAGAGATTAGTGAAAGTAGATTGTGCTATGTCTAAAGTACCAATAAAGGGGGGCAGCTTTCCTTTCCTTGTCCTACTTCCTGCTGGCTGCTGTGGACATCATGGATGGGCATCTTGCAGACATCTTCGACCATGTAATAACCATGAAAATGAAGACTCAGCAGCAGAGGAGCAAAAATAGATGTAGCCCAGGGCTCTAATAACATGGAACATCAAGCCAGCCCTTAATGTCTTATATCCAGTTTATACACAAGTGAGAAACTTTACAGCACAGTCAGTGCCTAATTAAAAACCAGCTGAGTTCTATTTGGATAAAAGTTTTCAGGTTGAAATGGAGTGTATTTTCTCATAGGGCCATTTTAATAAAATGATGTTTAGAGTCCCAACACAGGCCACAAAAAGCAACAGCATAATGTAGTTAAAACAATTTTTAAACAATAAAATGATAAATAATATACCTGAGTTACCCAAATCCATAGAAAAATGTTCAGAGAGGAACATCATAGGACTTACCAATAAATTATAATAATAAAACCAGAGGAAAATATTGAACTAAGAATTATAAAACTACATCATGAAAGCTAGTGCATTTAGAGTCACCTGGTAAGCTTTTAAAAATGCTAATTCCTGGATCCCACCCCAGAATGGACCCAGAACCAACAGTTTACAAAACTCCCAGGTGACTCCAAGGTTCAGTCCAAGCCGAGAACCACTGCTAAAGGAAATGGAAAGGGCTGTGGCATGTCTGAAGGGGACTTCATAGCATTTGTCATGAATGCTATGGTTATAGGCATATTTCATTTGCTTATACTTTAAAGCTAATTTGGTTACTAGCTTTAAAGCTAATAAGTAGTATTTACTAGTAGCCATGCTACTAGCTTTTTAAATTTTGTTTAGTTTTACTGTAAAACAACTTGTTTTGGTTTTTTCTTCTCACACGGTTTTTATCACATATCACCTGTTACTCAAAATGAAGGCCATAAATGGACTGAACTCCCTCTTTGCCTTCAGTCTGATTACAACAGAATTTCTACAACCAGCAAAGCTACATGTTCCTCTTCATCATCTCTCTTCACTCAGTTCTAAAGACTTTCATGTTTCTCAGGGCTTCTGACCATGTTTCATTCTTCATGTTCTCCCCTCCCTCCAACCCCAGGAGAGGGACGATGCTCCCCTCATCTCTGTTGTCCAGGATCATGGTGAAGAAAAAGTCCATGGGGCTAGGGACAGACAATGAACAGGCCAAATTCTAGTTACCTCATTGATGGAGTGAAGGCAAGGAGAGAGAGAGAGAGAGAGAGAGAGAGAGAGACTGACTCATATGTACATAACAGGGAAATGATTTCTTTATAATAAATGCTGTCTTTTTTGTTGTCTAGGCTTTGAGTCTTTAGAAAATTCATTTAAAAAGTAAGGAAAAAGGAGTTGTAATTGATTTAAGAGAAACTGAAGGAATATAGCAATCAAATGCAATATGTAGGTTATGTTTAAGTAAAAACTATTTTGAGACAATCAAAGAAATTTGAATATTGACCAGGTATTAATAAAAGGAACTGTCATTAATTTTGTTAGGTAAATGGCACTGTAATTGTAAGAAAAAAAATCCTTATAAATTGAACAGACATAGTGAACTATTTACACATGTAATTATATAACATCTGGGGATTTGGTTTAAAATACTATGACCAAAATAAAAGGAAAGTAGAGAGATGCATGAAACAGATTGACAAAATGTTGATAACACTGGTCAACAGTGAGATCATAACTTACTTAAAAAGGCCCTCATCTGTAGTATCTTGGTGTGCTGAACATGAATACAACCCTGAAATTTTTTTATTAGCTCTCGTTTTGAAGATATTTCATATAATTCATTTTATATGTTTCACCGTGACAATTTATCCAATAGGACTGCAACAACATCCTAAATCAGCCTAGAATGATGTAATATTGCATCGCAATTTGTGATGCACACATCATCCAGAGTTGATTGCATCATTTTCTGATGCAATGCAATACTACTGCCAGGCAGCTGCTGAAGTAAGCTGACGTCAGCAGTGCACTATAGAAAGCCCTGTCGGAAAGGTTGAGCATTGAAAATAGTTCAGACTTTGTGCAAGATAGTTGAAGCTACTGTTCCATAGAACTGTTATTATTTTATCCATTAAGGCACAATACAGAACAGTAGTGCCTCAAAAGTGCATTAATAGCATGGACAATTTCTGCTCTATTTGTAGGGAAGTGACATTTGCCAACCAGAAGAAAAGTCTCACTTCTCAAGTGAGGAAGGCTTATTCTCTTTATTTCGGATACAAGGTTGGTGACCAAGACAAGCCTTGGGCCCCGCATAGATGCTGTGCTACATGGACAACACAGCTTTCACAGTGGTTCAATGGCAAAAGACCATCAATGCCGTTTGCAGTCCCCATGGTGTGGAGAGAGCCAAGCAACCACATAAAAGACTTACTTCTGCTTGGTTCCTCCTCTTTCCAGTGGAATAATGAAGCAAAAGAAGTCTAGAATAGTCTACCCAAACATACCATCTGCATTGAGATGACTGGTTCAACAACTTGCTGCAGAGTGATGCGAAACAAGCATGGAATGCTTTTCGCCTAGTGTTTACAAACTTTCTTGGGAATGTTAGGGCAGAAAACTACAAGGAACTAGTAGAAGACATGCTGATGCAGTATCGGAAACTTGGCTGCATTATATCTCTAAAGATCCACTTCCTTCATTCTCATCTGGATTTCTTCCCTGAAAACTGTGGTATGGTTAGTGATGAACATGGCAAACGTTTTCATCAAGGTATCGCATCAATGGAACAAAGATACCAGGGAAAATGGTCCACTACAGTGCTGGCTGACTACTGCTGGACACTCCCCAGAGATGCTCCTGAACAGCTGTACAAGAGACAAGTGAAGAAATCTAAGAAGTAGTCTATGACTTGATTTTTTACAGCTATTAACCGTAGATCTATTACTATTGGCATGCATTTCATGATGTAAACATCCACTTATTGCAGATTACAAAAAAACTAGAGCCAAAATTAGATTTTGACTGTCATATTTGTGTTGAGGACATACCAATTGATAGGAAATGACTAATTTTATTTAAGTGATATGACTTTTGTAAAAATTTGTTGCCCAGTGTAATTGTTGGCACTGGATAAAGGATACATGGAGCCCATGTGATATACTATTTTCAACTAATTTTATGTAAGTTTGAAATTTCCCTAACAAGAAAAGTATCTTTAAAGTATACACAAATATAAAATATGCTTATAACCATAGCATTCATGAGAAAAATAATAAATAATAATAAAAGACATTGAAAAATAAACTGCTCTCTAGATCATTTGGCACAGGAGACTAAAGGAGAAAGATCATTGGTGTGGAATCTTCTGTAACCAAAGATTTCATCAAGGAGGTGCAACTGGAAGCAGAATCTAAGAAATCATAATTTAAAATAATTTAAAAAAAGATCAGAAGGATTTAAATTAGGAAGTAGATATTCTCTAATGAAGATATAAGGATTATACTGACCCTCTCAGATCATGATGTAGGAGACCTAAATTAGTTAATTTTTATGAGAAAAACAATAATGAACGCATCAATAATAATAATATAAATAACCAGCCATGACTGAGTCCTTACTACCTGTCAGACACTACGCAAAGCACTTCATACATCTCTGGTTTAAGCCTCACAGCAATTCTATGAAGTGTGGGCTTTATTAGTAACTAACTCCTTTTTTTAAAGATTTATATTATTTTTATTTATGTATATGAGAACTGGGGTGTAGGCCAGGGGTGGGGGTTGAGAGGATTCACTAGAGACAGAGTGGGGAGCAAAACAGGCAGAGCTACTGAAATACACTGCTGAAGGGCGCAGAGGAGGAGACAGGAAAGGTCTGCTGCACCATGTGGGTTAGTTCCCTGGCCGGGGATCGAACTCAAGCCATAGTGGTGAGCGATAGCTCGATAGAGCTGATACTTTAACCCCTGCACCACCATGGAGGTCTCCTAGTACCTAACTCTTAACACCATTTTCATATTTGAAGACACTGAGCACAGAGGGGTAAAAATAACACCCATAGTTATATGCTAGTAAAAGTCAGAACTGGGACTTTAATCCAGGACTATTTGAAGCAAATCCCAGGTCTTTAATCATCATGTCATTCTATTCCCTTATGCACCATAAATTCCTCTACATATAAGGGCAGTATAAGGGGTATTCAGGGCTGTGATTCCTGGCATTAGTGATTTTCATATTGTTGCCTAGAGTGTCTGAGATACAATCTAATAAAGAGCTGTGGAAAATTCCTCAGGGAAAGGGTTACAAACAAGAGAAGTACATGACAAAGGAACAGAAGTACTGTACCTTAGCCAAGTTCCCACCTAAGAGGGAGAAAAGACAAAAGGGAATCATATATCTCTCCACATCTATAGGTCATGAAATACCATAAGGACCAGCTCAAGAAAAACTCTGAAGTATATTTGGGAGGGTCACGCCCTGCTCTTGGGATCCATTTTGATCCTAAAGGCTTCCCATCTATCTTCTAATCGTATATCCCCAGGTTGTTCTGTGCTGTCCTCCATGGAACATTTCTTTTAGGCAACAAGTGCACATTTAGATTTACCTATTAGGATGGAATAGGATAGCTGTCTAGTCTCCTCTGGGTATTTATGCTTTAGCCTTAACACATTCCCAGCAAGCAAAACAATGTGCAGTCCTCCTTGAACAGGCAGAGAAGGCATATGAACTGGAAGGCCAAGGAGTTCCCCTCTGACCTCTGACCAAGTCCTTGGGGTCCAGTGCTAGAGAAGTTGGTAGACTCAAGTAAAACGCACAATGGGGGGCTGGAGGGCCTGGGCTCTTGTTCCCCAATTCTACTATTAACCTGCTATATTCTCTCTTTCAAGTCACATCTCTCAGCTCAGATTCCTTATTTGTAATGAGTTGGCGTTATAATAAAGAATTTTATAACTTAAGTTTAGCTGCAGAATCTTTCCATCATGTGATATCCGTCAGGGAAACTAACAATGTATAACAGATAAGAAGGAAAACCATGTCCCATTATAACAGAGCATTTAAGGTGCTTCTCAACTTAAATTTCCATGATTGGAAGCGAACTCCTGGCAAGGAGGTGGGGTCCCAGGGTGCAGCTGGGGTCCTCCAGCCCCCAGATGGCTGCCCTCCTTTATCAGTGAGCCTCTTCCTAAAGCAAACAAGCAAAGAAAGAAATCCCACAGAAACAGGGTCCGACGTGAGGGCTCAAGGAGCCAGCAGAATACTCAATTCCATCCAGGCAAACTAAAACACACTCCAAGGAAGAGATAAGGTTTATGAAAAGGAAACTGACACAATCACTTAAAAGAATTTCAACATTAAACCACTAGGCTATGAGGCCACCGGGAAGCCGCAAAACATCCAAGGTCGGCCCTGAAAAAGACTTCACAGGGACCCAGGCCTGGGTTTCCCCCTTTGTTTCTCACTGCCCTGGCGTTAACCTCTCCCAGGTCCATACGTGTGGGAAGTGCAGTGCACTATACACAGCACACGTTTCATTTCTCCTGGCCCTGAGCCTTGCAGGACCTCAGCACTTTGGGAAAAAAGGCCTATGGGGAAGTGACTACACATTAATAAAACTAGAATTTCACATATATCAAAACAAAGTAGCCAACTCAATGGGGTCACCAGATGATAAATATAACACCCTATTTTCCATTTTAAATTTCAGAAAAACAACAAATGCTTTTTAAACTTAAATATGTCCCCAATATTACAGACTTTTAAAAAAGTGTTTTTATTTACCTGATATTCAAATTTAACTGAACATCTGCATTTTTATTTGCTAAATATGGTAATCCTATCCCCTCAAGTTGAAAATATATTCCAGTCACACTTCCCAAAATCCAAATCATTTTTTTAACTCCTCCTTGGGAGTGGCTTTTACAAGACGAGAAATATTCCTTCCACTAGCCTCTATGGAGTTAAAGCTTCAGGCGCAGAAACTGGATTAACTTTCTGAAACTGCCAAATGTTATTTAGAAAGTCTGATGAATGAGAATGATCAAGCAGGGTGACTCCATTTGGGACCAAAACATTAGGTGTGGTTCTATTAACAAACTACAGGTTTTATGGTATCATTATCCCTTCAACTGCCTGCATCCAAGGTATCCAGCCAAATCTATCTCCTCAGTTGTCTCTGTTTTCACCTTAGTCTGAGACCACACAAAGCCACTTGTTGATGGATTCTTTCATACTACTTCTCATCTTGCTTCCTCTCTCAAAAAACAGTCTGCCCCTACCTACCTGATTGAGACATGCGTATCTCCAAGACACCATTCAAATGTTAGCCTTCTAAAAACCACCTTTTATCCTTTCTGAAATATGCAGAAAGAATGAAAGAATGAATAGGTAAACTTATAAAACTTCTCCATAAAATCTTGCCTCTATCCTCAACAACCAAGCAGTGGTTAGCAACACGGGCTTTGGAGTTAGGAAGATCCAAAATCAAATCCCAATTCTGTCATGGAGTAGATACAGAATTTAGGGCAAGAAGCTTAACATCAATGAACTGCAATTTCCTTATTGGTAAAAATAGGGATAATACAGTTCATTGAATAAAGGATTGTGGGATGATTAAATAAGACATGGTTTAAAAATATAAAAGCACTTAAGAGTAAACATTTAATAAACTGCAGTTACTATCTTCTTAGTATTTTGCCTTTCTTTCTGCCCTCAGTACCATCATATCACAGAACTCAAAACACTTCACTGCATATAGCTATTTACCTAGCTCCTAGACAAGGGTCACTTCTTACTTTTTTCTTTTTTTGGATCAATAGTTCCTATCACACAGTTCCTGGGGCTGTAAAAGAACAAGAAAGCTAACAGGGAGGGATTTAGTATTTATCAAATCTGACTATAATTATGTGCAAGGCATTATGCAAGACATTTTCAAACAATACTTAGATCAGTATTAGGCTTACAAAGTAGATAAAATTTTATCTACTTAAGGGATGAGAGAACTAAATCCTAAAAGTTCAGTGATTTATTTATTTAGGGTTCAAAGCAGCTAATGACATGAATAGGATTTGCCTCCATGGCTGACCAAATGCCTAGGCACACCCCACTATGCAGAAAGAAGTCTCTTTCTCTTCTATTTCCAGTTCTTCCCAAGAGTAACCAAGTTTGTGGAAAATCTTTCTTAGCAGTAAGGTAAAGCAGGGACTGTGGAAAGGGGAGGGGGAAACTAGAAGGAGCAATTTTGAGGAATTACTGCATGAGATGGGAAAGCTATCTTGCAACACCCATCCTGATTTCTTTTCTTCCCTCAAAACTGTTTCACATATGATTTAGTAAGTCTTTAATTCATTGCTTTTAAGCTTCCATTTAATAACATCAAAAATTAGTGAATCATTCTCCTTTAAAACCAAACAAACTTTATATACAGCAAAGTCCTCTTTGCCCACCTTCCCAGTCCTGGTTCCTTCCCTGCTCCCTCCAAGGTAACTGATGAAGAATTAAGCATGTGTCCTGCAGACATTTAAAAACACATTCACATACAGAAATACGTTGCCATAGAAAATATATCATTTTTGTTTTATGTTTAATTAATGAAGAAATCATTTTTACAGTCCATACAACCAAACAAAAAAATAAAACCCCTGATTTACCAAATTTTACTATATAGGATTCCAAAATGGGTCTTCCCAGACTTTAGGGTATATCATAGATAATGGACTTCCAAAACTTTATTTTACCAAGGTAAACAGAAAGAAGTACCTTTTCAAAAAAACTTTTTGGCATCAGAAATGCATACCTTCTTCTACATGGTTTGTAGATCATTAATTTAGAAATGTCCTTACAAAGAGATGAAGTTATTATTCAGTATTAGTAAGGTCTACTAAAAACTGACTTCCCAACATGAAGTTATAAGAAAGTCAAAATAAGAACTAGTACCAAATCAGAAACTGACCAAATTTTTTCAAAAAAACAAATTCAAAGCAAACAGCTGCAGAATACCTAAAGTACCCCATGGATGAGGCCTGCAGAACAGGGCTTGAAGACACTTGACTAGCTGTTCTCTCTGCCTTGCCTCGCAATGTATTCCTAAGGTTCCAGTTTTTCACTAATAAACTGTCTGCAGATTGAATCCAGGCTGGGAAGAGGAAACACTCGGTTCTCTGGATGCCTACCCAGTCTCAGAAGCCATTGTCCATGAACCTCGTCCAGCCTGGAGTTAGTTCTGACCTGAAGAGTCTTTTCCTACAATGTAAACAACTCTGTTTTTGTTTTCTTTTCTCCCTGCACCATAAAAAAAAAAAAAAGTATAATGGATATTTATTCAAGTGTCAATTCCACATTGAGACCATGTCCCTGCCACACTGGAAGAGAACTATTCGACGTCATTTCCTCCAGTAGTGATATACTCTCTATATCTGGTAAAAGCAAGGAAATCCACCAA
Organism: Scalopus aquaticus; assembly: GCA_004024925.1. Taxonomy (NCBI): domain Eukaryota; kingdom Metazoa; phylum Chordata; class Mammalia; order Eulipotyphla; family Talpidae; genus Scalopus; species Scalopus aquaticus. The sequence continues at coordinate 152,733 of PVIJ01000980.1, read as the reverse complement.
CCTCTTCCTGGCAACCCTTTGCTACTTATGTAAGAAAGTGGTCTATAGGAACAGCGTGGGCAAACACAAGGTAAGAGAGTGGGTCAGGGGTCCAGGAAAAGGGAAGAAGTTGGGGTGATTTATCTTCATTCTCCTGCAACCCCATCATCCTGTTTTTGTGTATGAGAAACAAAGTAAAAAGCTTCCACCATGGTTTTTCCCTTCTTCACAACAACCTAAAACTCTCCTCTCTGACTGGGAGGATTTTGGATGAAAAAAGACTTAAGAGACATAACCAAATAAAATTTTTGGCTATAGTTGGAAAAGCAATAAGAGGGAAATGTTAAGACAATCAGAGAAATTTTTAAACTGACTTAGTATTAAGTAATAAATATTCAGTGATTGTTGTTAATTTTGTTAGATGCCCTATGGCATTGCAGTTAGGTTAAAAAAAAAAACTATTTTTTTTCCGATGCATTTTGAGTATTTAAGAATGAAATGTCATGATATCTGCTTATACGGGTATATTTGAAATTTTTCATGATGGTTTTAAGGAAGAAAAGTAAAAAAGAATATGACAAAATATCGATAGTTATTGAAACTAGTGAAAATTTCATGGAGGTTCACTGAACCCTTTTCTTTGGTGTACATCTAGAAATTTTCAAAACGGAAAGCTGATTTTGAAACTTTTGAAATGTGACCCACTCTTAGACGTAAGTCCAAGCCACATTTTTCACATTTCTTATTTTTCCCACCCACCCATTACATTGATTTATCACCAGAGTAACTGACAGCAGAGTGTAGTGATAAAGTCACCACTCTACAGCTACACTGTCCGGATTCAAATCATAGCACTGCCCATGTATGAGTTCTATGATCTTATGGCAGTTAATCTCTAAATCTCCCCATGTGTAAAATGGAAAATACAGGATTTATTGAGCTGTTGTGAAAATGAATGAGTTAGTAAATGTATTTAGAATAATTCCAAGTATATAGTAAGCACTCCAATCATAGTCATCACCATTGTTAGCTAAATAACTTTTGAAAACAGGAAGTCATTCTACACAAAGCTAGATAAATGTAGATAGGATTAGAATTCAGCTTTCTTAGCATCTAGGCTAAAGTTCTATATTCTATACTTTATTCACTTTAATAAATACTCAATATAGAATTGAATAGGTATCTAATATGCTTCTACTTAGTACTAAGTAAAATATTACATCTTTTCTCTAAGTCATATGCCATCCACTGGGAAAAGTAGTATTAATACTAGATTTTGCAGTGACTTTCACTTTTCAAAGAGAACTTACTACTAGAAGTAGTAAGTTCAAAGACAGGAAAAACTAATCTTTGATGATAGAAATCAGAATAGTCATTGCCCTGGGTTAGAAGCACTGATTAGAAGATATAAAAAATGACATAAAAATAAGAGACGTAGAAGAACTTCTAGGGTGTTAGAATTACACCATATATTGATTGTTGCTTACTCAGAAGAATATATTTTCTCATCATATCATACCTTTAAAATGTGTCAATCTCACTATATTTAAATACATTTTATCTCAAAAAAAAAAAAACTTCCACTTGCATATATTTCCCTGGTTACTCAACATTGTTCATTACAGCAAATAGATGTTTCTTTAAAGAGCTGAGGGCCTCCCTGAAGGTGTAACAGGTTAAGTCTCAGCACTATGAAGCTATTGGCAGCCACTGCAGCACAAAATCGATCCCCAGCCAGGGAGTTTCCCAAATGGCACAGCAGACCTCTCCTGCCTCGCCCGCTGCTCCCGTCAGCAGTATATTTCGATCAATCTACATGTCCTGCTCCCCACTCTGCCTCTGGTGAATCCTCTCACCCCCCCCACCCCACCCCCACACACACCTCTGGCCTACACCCTAGCTCTTGTATGCATAAATAAATAAATATTAGAAAAAGAGTTAAGAAAATTGTAAGTTCTGAAAAGATTTGTTCAAAGATAAGCAGCAAGGTTAAGAGTAGGTCCGTTGATTTCTGACCCAATGTGACTTCAAATTTGAGAAAATACTGAGATAGCATATGGCACTGAAATAAGTGGGGAAAAGGGAAAATAAAAGAATTGCTAGCCTCTTTTGGAGAATATATGGAGAAGAGAGAGGTCAACAGGGAAGGCTGTGTGGTGAAGAGAGACTTTCTGGAGTCTGTCACTTACGCTCTGACTCAGTTACCTCACGGTATCTGCCTCTCCATCTGCCTAGTTGAAGTAGGAATGATGTATGCAGTGGACTCTCTAGCCTAAATATTGTCACTTCAGCTTGTCCTCCGGGCACCTACTTCTGCCTTTTCAGACCTCCTCCCAACCCCTTACCAACAGGGCAGCCGGGATATTGTTCAGCCCCCAGGGATAAATTCTGAGCCAACTGCTGACCTTTCCTAATGGCAGAAGCCCTGAAACCAGGAGTAGTAGAACAAAGCTCCAGGCATTCCGTGGGATATGGTGAGTGGTTAGTGAAAATAGAAGTCCATTGTGTCTTATTTTTCTCCCCAGATCTTATCAACATGGAAAATAATGCCATGCACACAATGACAAAGAAAGTACAATGTAGGCTTTAATCTGTCCTTCTGTGTTTACATGTGAGCCATTTGGCACCCAGTAAGAAAACAGGGGTTTTGTTAAGTGGGGAAAATTTGTCACTTTCACATAATGTATCTGAGTTGGGTGATGTGACGTCACTACTCTCTAAAGGTAGAACTGCCCACTAGGAGTTCCAAGCTGCTCCTGCTTGCGTTGCCTCTGATAGTGGTTTACTGCATGTAGCTGTTACTGGGTGGCTCACTGGTATATACAATCCTTATGATCTACACGGCCTGAGCTTTTAGGAATGGAAGTTTCCTTAGAGAGCCAGGGATATGGATGTTCTGACGATAATGATATATATTTTTTCTTTATATCAGCTTTGCTGGACACTGGAGACTCTATGACCCTCAGGCCACAGTTTCCTGAACCCTTAGACTGACTAATTATGTGGCACAATTAGTTAAGTAGCATGAACAATAGAGATGTCTAGTAATCAACAGCCTCCAACTTGTAAAAAGCACTTAACAAATAAAATGTTACCTGCCATTGTTTTTGATGATAATATTGTTTTCCTTGTTCTTATTATTCTAGGACAGTTGGACTCTAGTAATCTCTGCACTGTGATAAGTGTGCCATAGGGAGTTGACTATTCTATAAGCCATGGCATAAAAAGATATATCATATATAAGAAGAAGATATGGAAAACAACAAGCTCAAGGTCAAAAACCAACATTAGTAAAGGATATGACAGGTACACACACACACACAAACACACACACACAAATAGCATACTATTCAGCCATAAAAAATATGAAACCTTGCTATTTGCAATAACATGGCAAAACCTGAAGGAAACAAATAAATCAGGAGGTACAAATATTGAAAAATTTCATTTATATGTGGAATATAAACAAAGCAAGGGAACAATGAAACAAAACAAAAACCCTTTGGATTCAGACAAGAGAACTGAGGTAACCAGAGAGGAAGAAGGGAGGGGAGACAGCAGAGGGTAGAAGAGGCCCAATGGACTGTCGTGGAGGGTTATTAGTACTTGGTGCTGGAGGTACTGGTATGGTAACACACACATGAAGAAGAATAAACCTGTTTACAGTGTTAAAAACCAAAACTATTACAATAAAAGAAGAATTAATGAGAAGAATATTAGAAGAGATAGATGTTTTCCTGTAATGGTTTAAAAAAGATATGTGCATTACAGTGGAAGAACTGAGTTCTGTTCTCAAATAGAAAATTCAAAGTTAAAAATGTAAAATAATAACCTTTACCATCTCAGAGTTTTGAGTAGATTAATGGGCAACAAGTCTCAACAAGATAGAATCCTATGCATTATTTTTTATTCAACATAATTCTTTTTCCAGCAACATTTTAGAAAAGACTGCCTTTAAGTTTTCTAATTGACCTGTCATCGTCATTGTTTTCTATTTTCTGATCTTCCTAATAGCTGGGGAAAATGTTGCCATTATTTTCCCCAATCACTAATGATATTAAAGATCTGTAACAACCAATATGACTTGAGACCAACCAGTCCTGGAATGGGGTGGGTACTTAATGCACCCCTGCTGGGTGACCTCACATCAATTATTGTGTTGCTAGATGCTAGGGAGTGGGGAGTGGATCTTAAGGGAGTGAGGTGGATTGGCTAGTCACCAAAAAAGGCAGAATAAGGGCACATTCTCTACTGATGACTATCAGGCCTGCCTACATTTGCAAAATAAGGAGGAATGAAGTGGACTTTCTAGCACTATAAACCAGTAAAAGGTTAAACTTGGATTCAAAGCTGGTCTTCCAAGATCCAAATCACCTACTATTTTCGCTCTGCCACCCACTTTCTCCACTTTTCCACATCCTATGGCCTGCCCTATTCAATGGCTCAGGGAAATGAATATCATTTTCAGGGGAAAGAATACCATATTTGGAAATAAATAATGTTCCAGTCCTACTTCTGCTCTAAATTGTGAGACCTTGGATAACTCACTTGATCCTGCAAGACTGAGTTTCTTCACAGGGCAAATCATGGTAATGGTGTCTGCGTAACAGAGCAGCTGAAGAAAAGCTTTGTGAAACATTAAGTGCTATTCATATGTTAGTCATTCACTTTATGTGCAGATTGGCAGGTTATATTCCTAAAACTGGAACTGAAATTCTTTTTCCAGATGAGTCAATTTAGACCTCTGAATGATTAAACTACTTGTCCAAGGTCACACAGCTAGTGATGATAGAATCAGGACTGATTTCAAAGCTCTTGACTTCCAATTCAGGGTTCTGTGCGGGGCAGCCTCAGATCACAGGCTACCTACAAAGATGGAAATGTGAATGATCCTAAATTACAGTCCCAGCACTGCTGGCAAGACTCTGTCATCAGCTTCTTCCAAGTCTGCAGGAAGGAGGCCTAATTCTGGTCTAGCATACATCTATGGTTTAGGTTGCACCTAGCCAATTGCTAGGTCACGCCAGCAGTCCTGGGGCTGGAAGTCACTCCAGCAACTCTGGGACTGAAATAATGGAGAGTGGTATTAATGATGCTACTTCTGCTTCAGATACAGTAGTCACACAGTATGGACAAGGACACTGCCTATCCAACCAGGGTGTGACTTGCAAGTCCCCATCTGCCATTGTCCAAAGGGGTCCAGCTTCTGGTATGACAGCTGAGAAGGAAGTTATTCTCAGCCTATGAAGATTCAGGCTACTGTGCCTCAAAAAACATCACTGACAAACAATAAAAAGTCAGAAGATAAGGATATTCTCTACTTCCAGAAATCCAGGCAAATTGAGTACAGCAATGAAGTTTTGTGAATTAAACTCGGCTTTGGAGTTAGTTAACTTTTGATTCAGAAACCAATTCTTCCATTTACTAGTTCAAGTAGTCATTCGAACTGCCCCCCCAATTTTCTCATTGTCTTCCATTGATAAAGCTACATTTCTCAGCCTACATGTGGTTGGTAGAGTCATGTGACTCCTCCTGGCCAATGCATTATTAGAAGTGATACATGTCACTTCTAGGCCAAGCTTTTGCTGGTGCAATACTCTTCTGGAGAAGCCTCTTCCGCCATACAGCCACATCTGTGATGGTGTCGCTCTGCCTGCATCCTTAAGCACAATGAGTGAGGCCATCCTGCCAACTCGCTATGGACTATGACACAAGCAAAAAAGAAATCTTTGTGCTTTAAATCACTGAGACATGGAGAGTATTTATTACCACAGTATAATCTAGCTTATCCAAATTGCTATGTTAGCTATATAATTGATAGTAAGTTACTTAACTTCTCTGAGCATGAACTTTTGAGGTTTAAAATAAGGAAACACACCTTTTCAGGGTGGCAGGGATTATCTATAGTTTATATAAGCACCTCACAATTCTGAGCACACATATGGTTCTCAAGTAATGTTAGCTATTACTATTCTCAAGACAGAGAGGAAAGCAGTGGAAGCTGGGTGCAAACACACAGTTCACAGACTCCACTCAGCACCCCCGAGACACAGAGCTCCAGGAGCCAGGTCAGTGAGGGAAAGAGGGGCCCCTAAACACTTCAGTTGCTCACTCATTCTATTAGTTTATACATAAAGGGTGAGCATCAACTACATAACAGACACTGTTCTAGGCATTGGAAATAGAAAACAAACCAAATCCCAGCTTTCATGGATTCCATCTGTAATACTTGATACATTTGAATGGCCATTTTTCAGATGGGCTATCTAAATGTACTCTGAGAGAGAACAAGGAGCCTAGAATTTGGTCCTTTGTGTTTTGGGGGATTTTTATTCCTTGGAAATATTTTTAAACATATTAACAGATTTAAACCTCACTGCATTCTTACAAGTAGGAGATTTGTAAATTATTTTTCGTGTGTGTGTGTGTGTGTGTGTGTGTGTGTGTGTGTGTGTACATATATGTATTCTCAGATGGGGAAGCTGAGGCTAGGAAAAGTTACTATTTTGCTTTTATTAGCACCCAGCTACTCAGTGGCACTTCCTGATCTAGAATTTGCATCCTCCTGATTCAGGGTTGTTTTTTTTTGTTTGTTTGTTTTTTTGCCCAGATTAACCATGAAAACTGAATCACCATTTTGCCTAGAGATATTCTTAGATAACACCTAGATGAAAATATTATAGGTGAAATATAAAAAGAGTTGTTCTTTGATTCTAATAAAAATACACCAGCAATAATAAGATAGTAGAAAGAACCATTCTACACCAAATTTTGCCTACAAGTGGATAAAATTCAGGAAGTTCCTATTTCACAACTCCATGTGTGGAGACTCAAGCACATATCCAATGTAGGCATTTTTACTACAGTGGAGCGCTATGCTATAAGAAAAACAATGCAAATAGTAGCTGGTTTCCCATCTTTTATTGGAGCAAATAAAAAGCCAAGTCATACCTAGTTACTCACTAACAGCTCAGTTTCACTCTAAGCCCATTCCTTAAAAATCCAATATATCTAGGATCAGATCAATGCCATCTCTTTTATGAAACCTTCATTTTTTAATAATATTTTTATTGAGTTAGTATTGGTTTACATTGCCATTTCCATTATGAAACCTTTTTTGATTGCCCTATCAAAAGGGTGCCTATTATCCTCTGTATCTTAATCTGGAATCTGCTCTATCCTGAAGTCATATTCAGATGGCAGTAAAACCACCAGGCTGAACTGCAATTCTATGGAGGGAAATGATGGAAATAAAGTTTAAAAATATATATTGACGCAAACTGTGGAGCGCCCCAAATGCCAGCCTTAAAAAGCCGTATTTCCCTCTTTAATAGACCCTCCTTATCTACCATGAATATGTGCCAAGATGCCTGAAACCATGGGCAGTACTGAATCCTATACAAAGTGCTTTTCCCTATATACACATATCTGTGATGAAGTTTAATTTATAAATTAGGCACAATAAGAGATTAAAAACAATAATAAAATAGAACAATTACAACAAAACATATAATAAAAGTTATGTGACTGTGGTCTCTTTCTCTCCCTCAGAATATCTTATTGCATACAACAGTTTTGAACCCCAGTTGAAACTGTGCGTGAGGGGGGACTACTTACAGGCAAGGGTGACTGCTGGAAAATTTGGTGTACAGCATTTGCAAAACAGAAATACAACTATTGAATAGATGATTATTTGTGCTACTAAAGGGGAGGAGGAAGGTGGACTAGAAATCAGGGTTTGGACAATGTGAAATGATAATCTAAATAGCTATTTTTATTCTGGAAGATGTTTTTAGATTTACAATTGACCAGTAACACCACCGCGCTCTGCATGAGCTGACACGTCAGTGCTCAGGGATGGCCTTTCTCATCTCCCAAGTGACAGCATCAGGACCACTCTCCACAGGCACTGACTTCAACTCACAGCTGTCCTTGGCTGACACCGCTTCGTGTCCTATCTCTCTGAAAGCCTGTCCTGGCAGCAGTGTTGCCCCAAACCAACTCACTGTCACTGATCTGGCCGGGTATTCGTGAAGCACAGTACCTATTCTTAAAGGCTGCCATTTTTTCCCCCTAGAGCTAGTTCCAAGAGCCACAAGTGTTGGATTGAGCCCAGCAAATGCCTCTCTGTCTCTCAGTCTTCTAGCGCCCCTCTATGGTACATCCGCTTACTACATGTACACGACTAATTATCTATCACATTCCCCATTCCTTCAAAAGACTCTGCTTTTCATTGTAAGCCGAGCACCCGCCTTAGCCAAAATGCATTTTGCATGCTCTCTATAATAGTGATCATCAAATTCTTTGCTTCACTTACTCCCCAAAAGATTAATAGCTAAGTACTCATTCACAAAGTTGTAAATTGTCCTCTAAAGATTTTCATAAAATTTAGTAATTACCTCTGTCACTAAGGCACTGTCACTAAGGCAAGGAGGTCTTCCTTGGGATTGACTCTTGGTGTGCACCCTCTGCCAACACAGAGAAGTAGGAATCTTTCCTGACCCCTCTGTAAGGCCCTTAAACCCACCAGTCCAGACCCACAAAGAGGCAACATAAAAACAGATGTTCTCTCCCTACTAAGAGCTGCCTCCTGAAAATTAGGAAACAAGACCTTCTTCCTGCAGCAGTAGTAAATATGGCAAACCTGCATGCCTAGGTTTTATGCAAAATGTGATTTAGGTTGCTTTTTCCCCTAGTAAGTCAATGTCTTAAGTAATGGTTCTAACACCTGTCATTAGAAAAAGGCAAAATCAGTGTAATCACCAGAACAATTGCCTCAGGAATACACTCTCGGGCCTCCCTGGTGGCGCAGCAGTTAAGCGCTGCACTCTGGAGCTGTCGGCAACACGAGTTCGACGCCTGGCCGGGGAGAATCCCACATGGCACAGCAGACCTCTACTGCCTCGCCCGCTACTCCCCTCAGCAGTGTATTTCCTTTGATCTACCTGTTCTGCTCCCCACCCTGCCTCTGGTGAACCCTCTCGCCTCTGGCCTGTACCCAGCTTGTATGCATAAATAAATAAATCTTTAAAAAAAAAAAAGAATACATTCTCTTAGTAGTTTGCTTGGAGGAAGTTCAAGAATGATGAGCTGGTTTCAAATGTGGCGTGACCAGAGTTGCCCTAACTGCTGAGCTCTCTGATTTTAAGGGAAAAGGAGGAGGAGAAAGGAGCTATATTTACAATAGCAGTTAATCAAGTCATTGGAGACTCACTCAGTAATGAGTAAAATCAGCTTTGATATCAGTCTAGCGTACATAAAAATACAAGGAAAAAAAATCTTACACTCGACAATGGTATATCAGGATGAAGTGAAGCGATTTAAAAGAATGATTTTCAAATTATGCCAAAGTTATTTAAATTATAATTTTACATTATTATTATTATTATTACTTGATATGATCAACAGGGTGTCAATAAGACACAGATAATCACCATGTTGCTAGTCGTTCATTCCTGTCACATCAGTCTTTCTTCTGGGTTAACATTTTAAGGCCCTTACTAAAATATGCAGGAGAAAGGTTACTCAATGACATTTTTCTGGTTTGTATCAGCCCAGTATCTACATTTCCTTCTGCTTGGGGGTGGGACCCACATCCCATTACAAAAGCTGGAGGTAGGGGGCAGAGGGAACACAGGTCTGCCAAGATCAAAGCTGGCAAACTGAATGCCTGCGACTTTGAATCTTGAGGAAGCAACAAAGAACAGAGACAACCGCCCAAAGGCAGGCCAGCAGCTATAGCTCATGGCTGTGGAGTCCCACCAGCTCTTTTCTTGACATGTTCTTAACTCCGTGCCCTCTGCCTGGCTTCCGTTAGTTTTTATCATTATCTGAGCCTACCAAACTTCCCCTTCCATTCTGTGGGTTATCCTGTATATTTCAGTTGACTCACTTTCTGCTTAAGATACAGTCCATGTCTGTTACATATAACCAAGACTCCTGACCAATAGAAGATTTGGATTAGAGACAGTTAACCTCACTATACCAGTTACAATAGCCACCCAACTAAGCTATAGAGCCTGAAATTTTGTAGAGAGGTAAAAGAGGAAAAATTTATATAAATCTAATAGGGCAAACTTAACCTCCCATGCAACAAAGAGATGGACAAGGGCTGAGAGGGGCTAGGTAGAAATGGGCTTCTAAAAATAAGAGGTGGTTCCTCAAACAAGAGACCAAATGTTACCAAATGCTATGTGCGTCATTGTTTTGTAGTAGGTGCTAGTTAGTCACCAAGACACTCAAAACCTATCCCTCAGCCGTGAGACCCTGAACTGTGGAGATCAGTAGCATCAAAGTAAGGACTGAAAGAAGAGATAAATACCCCTTCTAGTCTGCTAATAACAGAACTTCTTCAAGTTCATGAAACAGAAATTAACAGAACTAAAAAGAGAAATAGACAAACTCACAACTTTGAATATTTTAATACTGCTCTCTCATTATGGAATAAATAGAAAATAATTAAGGAAAGAGAAGATCTAAACATGAATGAACCAATTTAACCTGATTGATATTTATAGGACACTTGACTCAACAATAGCAGACTACACATTCTTTTACGTGCACACAGAATAGCTAGCAAGGTAGATTATATTTTTGGCTTTAAGACAAGATTCAATAAATTTAAAAGAATTCAAATATATAAATTATGATCTCTAATCACAATGAAATTTATTTTAAAAATCAGTAACAGAAAGATATCTGGAAATTTTCTAAACTATTTAAAATTAATACAATTCTTAGAGAACATAGGTCAAAGAAGAAACCACAAGGTAAATTAGAAATTCATTATTTTAAATGAATGCAACTGAAACATGGCATATCATAATTAGTGTGCTGCAGCTAAAGCTTGAAGGAAATCTGCAGCATTAAATGCCTACAATTATAAAAGAAAGTCACAAATCAATGACCTAAACTTCTGATTTTAAAAAACTAAAAACAAAGGCAAATTAAATCCAAAGTAATCAAAGAAGGGATATAAAAAGATAAGCATAGAAATCAAGGAAATAGAAAATAGAGTACCAATGAACACAAAATTTGGTTCTTTGGATAAAGAGCAATAAAACTGGCAAACTACTAGCCAGGTTGGTGGGGGAAAAAACAAATTACTAAAATCAAGTATGAGAGAAGGGACATACCTGTAGATATTAAGGGCATGTTTAAGTAAATCTAAGTCAACAAATCTGACAAATGAACAAATTACTTGAAGACAAATTACCAAAGCTCACTCATGAAGAAGAACATTTCCAAATTCATGCTATGAGGCCAAACTTAGCCTGATACTAAAACCAAAAATGTTAAAAATAAAGTTACATTATCCCCACATGGCTGAAGATACAAAAATTCTTAAAATAATTTTAACAAATCAAATTATAATAGATAATGTATAACCTACAAAAGCTTTCAAACCCTGTCCCTTCCAGTTCCCCTTTTGCTCCACAATTGAGCAGCCCATAAGCAGTCTGAAAAACTTCGTGGCATCAGCAGAATAACCAAGCCATACATATGCTGGCCAATGGCAGCATTTGTCCTGGGTATAGCCTGCAGCCCCTATAAAACCAAAGTCAGTAGGCTCTCCTTTAACTCAAGTCATTCTCATCAGGCTTGGGTACCTACGCTATCTTTCCCAGGAAGTCCCATTACACATGTAATAAACCTTTTCATACCTTCATGGTGAATATGTGTATCATCAGTCTCAACCGCAAAACAATTGTGGTTAAAGGAACTGATCTGCCTTCTGCAGGGAAACCATGTAATAACTTAAGCATAGGAACATAAAAAGAATAATGTATCATGACCAACTGTGATTTATGCCAGAAACATATGGTTGATTTAATACTCAAAAACAATCAATATTATTCATATGAACCCAAACTTAAAAAAGAGGAGGGGGACTTATTATAATTTTAATATATTTGTAAAGTATTTATTTGACAAAATCCAACAAACTTTCATGAGTAAAAATTCTAATCAAATTAGGAATGGAAGAGAATTTCCTTAACCTGATAAAGAACACCTATAAAAAATAGCTAATGTAATACTTAATGGTGAAAATTTGAATAATTTCCTCCTGACATTGGGAATCGACATTATATTTGATCAATGGATCAGGCACCAATCAATAAGGCAAAGAAAAGAAATAAGAATACAGATTGGAAAGGAAACATAAAACTGGCTTTATTTAAAGATGATATGATTATAACAAATCCTAAGGAATATAACTGAAAGGAACTATAAATAAATAATCTGTGAGTTTACCAAATCTGCAGTAAACAAGGTCAATATTTTAAAAACCAATGTATTTCTACAAACTAGCAACAATTGTTTAAATTATCAAAATCATAAAATTCTTAGGTATGAACTCAGCAAAGCATATGTATGACCTATACACAAAATATATAAAGTATTGCTGAAAAATTTTTTAAAGACATATATAAATTGAGAGGTACAACACGCTTATGGATTGGAGTACTCAGTATTGTAAAGATGTCAATTCTCTCCAAATCAATTTATAGCTTCAGTGAAATCCCAATCAAAAATCCCAGCAGTCACCTTTCAGAAACTGGCAAATCGATCCTCAAATGTATAAAGAATAGTCAAAATAATTTTGAAAAGGAATAAAGTTAATTTCAGGATTTACTATAATGCTATAGTAAAGAAAAAAATGGTATTGGCATGAAGATAAACATATAGATAGAAGGAACAGAAATTAAATTCTATAAATAGACTCGTGTGTGTGTGTGTGTGTGTGTGTGTGTGTGTGTGTGTGTGTGTGTGTGTACTGAGTTCAAGTTCCCTCCCACAACAAGCCCAAGGATATACATGGACACTTGTTACTGTCTTTGAACTGCAGGTCAAGGGGAATTTCCAGAGGCCCCAGGGTAATTCCATGATAGAAGATGAACCAACTCAAGAGAAGGAGCTCTTCTAAAAGGTATTATGTTCTGTTTCTGTCGTATAGAAGGTGCTTAGAAATATTTGATAATTGTTATGTAGCTATAATGAGTAAGAGTATGGGCTCAAGATTATTTGTGAAGACTGGTTTGAGACCCAGCTTGACCTAGGAGGATTTCCTGAGAATGCTGAATTCTTTGTTTAAAGTAATGTCCATACACCACCTCCACTATTGTCATGCTGTTATATTTGAGGTAGTCCCAAGACAGAAGTGTTTCCTACTCACCACTAGAACGTTTTCCATCTCATCAGATGTTTATTTATAGACTAAACGTATTTCTAATGTTTTCTAATGTGACAACAAATACAAGAAAAGCTTATTTAAAATGGAATCAGACAACATGGATAGAACCGGAGTGGATTATACTGAGTGAAATTAGTCAGAAGGAGAAAGACAAATACCAGATGATTTCACTCATATGTGGAATATAGGAACAAAACAAAGGAAATGACAGCACTAAACCCTACAAATAAACCCTACAAATATGACTGCAGAATTGAGGTTACGAGAGAGAGAGAGAGAGAGAGAGAGAGAGAGAGAGAGAGAGAGAGTTGAGGTGGAAACAAAGAAGGGACAAGTAGAGGTGCATTGGTGGTAGGTATGGTATGGTCACATATCTCTGACGTGCAAACCTAGTCCCCTATATCATAGACAGTGGTATAAACCAATGTTACTTCAATAAAAAGAAAAAATAAAAACACAGTGGAGTCAAGACATAAGGAGTGCTCACACAATGCTGCTCTTCCCCGAAGTTCAGTAAGCCAGCAGGAAGAAGGGAGGGTCCTCTTTCCCAGACTCACTAACCACTGCCTACACCACACCTTTGAACCCTTGTTCCCCCGAATAAACGTTTGTTTGAAACAGTCCTTCCTGATTTCCTTCAAAACCTCAATAAAAGCTCACCTTCCCTTCGTGTCTCGATTCACTGATAGCTTACTATAGTTTACTTGTCCTGGGTTGCAATTCCTAAATAAACTCACTTTGCTGGTAAAATAACCAGCCATTTTATTGTTAAGGTTGACATTACCAAATTTTCTGCAATAATGAACAGGGCTGAGCAAGTTAAGCAATGAGTAGTTTGGTCCAAATTCTCCTACTCTTTCTCAATAATCTGGATTCTCTAACACCCCTAACACATTCTTACCTGGCAGTTTTGTCTTTCATTTTTCGGCCACAGTGGGCTTTCAACAAAACTGAATCCCTGTGGCAGATCTGCTTACACCCCATTCCCTCCAGACTCAACTTTGCCAGGCCATCTAGTGTTTGTAGTTAGAAGACTCTAAAGGTTTGTATCTAAGGAAAGGATATTAGGGAATCACAATTTATACTTGAACTATAAGGGGCGGGGAAGACACAAAGATACATAAAATTACCTAAAATTGAAATCATGAATCCTAATTAGTGCTGTGGGGAAATGAATGCTGACTTAGGAATGAGATGTTGAATTCAGAATTTGTTTTTATGGTTTGCTTGATTAAGGCAGGTCACTTGACATTTCCAGGCCTCATTTTCTCCTTTTCTTGTCTAGGGGAGCTGGTTTCTTTTATTTGGGTCACAAAGTTCCCTTCTCTTCTAATATTCTGTGACTTTATAATATTCCCTTACAGATGTTTGGGGGATGCAGTCATTTGGCAAGATTCCTCCCCAGTCCCTGCCCGGTCTCATTGCTCGTCAGTGTGTACAACAACAATAAATAACCTGTTGGTTATAAGAAAAGCATGTGTTGGATCAAGCTGTTACGCCTGCTTTCTGCTTTCTGGAGAGGATAGAGGAGACTTTGATGTTGTCAGAATGGGTTCCACATTTTGACCTTAGGACCCGTCAGTTCCAAGTGGGCGCTGTTGCCAAATACATGAAACAATTATTTACAATTAAGAAGATTCCTTACCACTTTCAAAACTGCCACAGTTGTTTAATTTTTAAAAGAAAAAGGAAGTATAATCTGAAGATCTCTAATCTGGAAATGGAAAAAAGGATCTTGAACCTGCTTTTCATATACTGTTCTTGGTTAACGATAGGTAAGCAACAGACTGATGTAGCCAGTCTGCCTGATGGTATGGAGCTAAACCAGATTCCTGGTGCATAATGGAGGAAACAGACATGAAACACCCATGTAGTCCTACATGGCACCCAAAAATCTTGTGCCTTTTGTCAATTTCAATTGTGGTCTCCAGATCAAGCCTTTTCTTGAGCTGGAGTTTTGTTATGTATAAGATGCAGCATAGTTCCTGTCATATGAGAATGGTTACTTCCTTTCTTCTCCCCCAAATGTGATGCCAAAGTGATCCAAAGGGCTGTCTTCTACAACATTCACTCAGCTCCTTTGCAGTAGAACAGCATTTTCTGGAATGTATTCTATGGAATGCTGATCCTGACAAATAAATAAAGTGATGCTAATATATTTGAGATGTACAGCCTAACCTCTCCTTCTCCAGAGGTTTACTTAAAATATCAAAGACTCTAAGATGTTCCTCAAATACTAAATGATGATTTTTGTTACTGGCCAAAAGAACGAAGACTCCTGGACCAAGGGTACACTTCATTCCTCTGTACAGAGTGTTCATATTTCCTGATCCCAAACTTCCTTCCTGACGTCCCTCCCAGCCACTTTCACCAGCTGGAAAAAAATCTCTCCTCCTCTGAACTATAGTAGATATTTGCAACTGCCTCATAAAGTTTTTAATTTCTTTTTTATATTCTGGGTATGTACAGATATATCTTATCTATCCTAATCGCTTACATACTGTTAAAGAACAGAGTCTTCATTCTTCAATCTTTATCTACCACAGAAGACCTTGTACATAAGCGCAGTCTATAAACGTTTGATTGAATGGGTCAGTCTAGGAACCAGCTTCTTCTAAATGTCCACACCATTGCTGGCATGTAACAATGGAATCCACACAAATCCTCAAATGATTAAAGAAAAACAGTACTATACTCAAAGCAAAAATTGGGAAAATTAAAATATTAAATTCTAAAAGTTTAAGCAGCGTATGTCTCTCGTTTCCTTCTATCTTCACTCACTAACTCAATTAAGGACAACTAGAGATCACTTTTTCATCTTCAGGTCTGGAAATGTGTTTCACATTTATGCAAGTCATATATTACACTTGACTTTGGGGGAAATGTCAATTTCAGGGTTTTCATTATAAAGGGATTATATTATTACTTGTGAATAACATTATGTTAAAGACTTGATACCAAACCACATTTGTTAGAATGGTGATTGCTCTAATTCATCTTACATTCTAATTATTAAAAAAAAATACCAAATAAGAGTTCCACATAGATGATCAATCTATAAGAATGTCAGAAACCAAGTATTGGTCTCCAGGGAACAAATATGAACAAGACATAATCTCTACCCTCAACTGGCTTACCAGAGAGTAGGCTTTCTCAACCTTGGCAATATTGACATTTTGGACCATGGAATCCTTCCTTGTAAAAGGCTGTCTGTACATTAAGAATGTTTAACAGAGTCCTTGGTCCTTTGACAGTCACAGATTTAGTCACTGCTATATTTGTTTCCTAGGGAACGAAATTGCCCCAGTGAAGAACCTTTGTCATGCAAGAAGACATACATAAAATTGTATAGGGCTTCAGAGTCATCTTATGTTCACCAGTTCTCATTCTGTAATCCTACTGACTACAGGAAGTATAGAAAACCTTGGGCTTTCCTACATTCTGTAGACTGAGTCCAAACAGAAAACTAATAAAAGAACAGAAATGAGAAGATTTGTAGTTTCTGGGAGTTTGAATCAAATACTAAGTATTCATTTACTACGTTTTTCACAGACAGTACTCATCTAGGCATGAGGAAGACAGACCTGTCTAATAGGTTCTATGAGCAATAAAAGTCTACTTAAGCAGTATAAGCAATAAAATTAAACTAAAAACCATCTTAGAAATTATCTACCTACTTCTCTGTTTTTTACATGGGAAAAATAAAATCCAGAAATGTTATATGACCTATGGACATCCACTGAGTAAATGAACTTGGACTAAAACCTTAGTGTCTTGACTTCCAGTCAATAACTTGGACCAACCTTAAATATTAGCTAACTGCTAAATAGTGTAAGGCAGACTGCAAGTGCTGGAGTCATTCAGAGGGACATGAACCTCAGTAAGAGTTGGAATAGCCAGAGAAGGCAAAAAAAGAAGAGGAAGGACTCAAGCCAGGCCTTGAAGACCATAGGTGGCTTCTGGGAAGGGTCGGGAGGGTCATTTTGGTATCTTTCCTGTGTCCTTGGTGCCAAGCGGGGCATGACATGAGAGGTAACAGAGAGTCAGGAAAGCATCTGATATGAGCCAGGGACTGAGTTCATGTAGGGAAAGAATACAAATAAGATTTGGGGTAGTTTTCAAAGCATTCTGAGGAATACCAGATTGTTTTCTTTCCTAGATAATGTCCTTACTTACGTTCTTTAACTGCAAAATACCCCATTTATGCAGAGACGGCCTCTGGGAGCAGCTTTGCTAGAGGTGAAAAGTACCCCCAAATCTTCAGGCACCCTTGGAGTTGGTTAACCCCAAAAGGCACCATCTTCGTAATTTAAATTACGAACTCCCAATTCTCAGACACCAAAGTGCTAAGAACAAAAACAATCATTGTGTTTCTAAATCTGAAACTTTCATCACTTCTTTCCCACTAGTATTTGATCTTGAATTTTAAAGTGGACTGCATTCCTTTTGTCTTGCACAAGCTAAATTTTCCCTCTGTGCCAAGGGATGAGTCTGGCATCAGTGAGTGGATTATGTAAATCATAAGTAAAGTGAATCTGATTATATGGTTCAAAATGTTGAATTAATCCATACCAAAAATACATAAATAAACCTTAAACATGAAAATTTCATCAAAACCTGAAAAAGATTCATCGACAAGACTTTTTCAGGGAAGAGCAGCTCACTAGGAATGGCAGCTTTTCTGAAAGATTACCTGGCAAAAAGAAAGAAGCCGCACCACATTCTATTCATCCTTTAGAGATGGAGGTGATCCTTCAAAAATATATGTGCAGGGATAGAGACAGAGCAAGAGTGAGAATAAGAGAGAGAGAATGGCATTGATTGTAGAAGGAAAAAAGTAGAGAAGAAAGTAGATAACCTAGTTGAAGTTTCAAAAAATGTAAAGAGGCAAGCATAGCTCTTATCCAGCACTTTGCTACCTCTATCACCAAGAAATAACTAAGGTAATAAGAAAGTACTATCTTTCTTCTCCTTTCTTGAGCATTTCTCAGGCAAAACACACCAATAAAGTACTACAGTGGTTTTGCCCACAACTCCTACCATTTAAACATATTTGCTGTACCAACTATGTAATTTCTTTTTGCTTATAACCAAGTTTCACTGGTATGAAACATTTGGAGAAAAGGGAAACAAAGACAGAAACCTGGAGAAGACATCACGGAGTCTGTTTCAGATGTTTTCCCGAGCCTAGGTCTGAGTGCAGTGACAAGGGGACTGCGGGCAGAAGCTGAAAGAAATACTTTCAAAGGGATGCCATGAGATGTGGGGAGATGCTCAGTGAGGCACTGATGTTTTGATGAAAAGTGCAGAGCTAGGAAGTGTGCCTTCTCCACATCTCTGTGTGAACGAGCTCTCCAGGAGAGTGAGAACTTTGAAAAAGAACATGAGAAGACTGCACCCTTAGCAGGACAACAGCTTCTCAAAGAGTACCAACACAAAAGACACCACTGAGCAGGAGCTTTAGACTTTTCACTTACTGAATGCTTGTCAACAAACTCCGTAAGTGTGAGCAGCTCTCTGTGCCAGCCATTCTTCTAGATGTTGAGGATATTGCACTGAGCGAGAATCAAGAGTAGAAAAAGCAAGAGGAGAAATAGAACAGCACAAGAGAACTCTTTATGAGCTTCTTTGAGACATCCGAGAGACTCTCAAAAATAACTGGGGTGAAGTAGAATTGCAGGACTGCAGTTAGAGGCTGGAACTTCGCAGATGAGGACATAGTCAATTTTGGGTTAATATTCTTTCTTTGTCCTTCCTCATCGGTAAACGCATGTATAAGACTGGAAGGAAATATATCAAAATGATATCTGATTATTTATGACAGTAGGATTATGAATGATATTTTGCATAATTTTATATGTTATCCATTCTCCAAATGTTTAAAGGTGATATTTATTATTATTATTATTATTATTATTATTATTATGAAAAACAAAAGTTTGGTCAGGGAGAAGAACATAACATTATAGACAGAAGAATTGACAAATAGCTCTGCTGCTGACTTGTAATTAAAAGTTTCATTATTGCATCTTTTATTCTTCCCAGCAAAGTAAATTTTACCAGAAATGAAAAGGCAAAGGGTAATTTACCTCTCTCTAGGAGCAATCATAAAAATATCCTAGGAGATCAATTATTCTAATTAATAAGCAGACAGTGGACTGAACTCTCCAGACAACTTGGGAATTCAAATATCACATCTTTGCCCTGGTGTCTCTATAAAGAAATGAAATAGTTTACATATATGACTTGATCTTATCATCCTCTTATCAAAAACATGTACTTTTTTGTTATTTTGAAGGCACTCCCCTTGAAACATCTAGTCTTCAAAGTTTAATGTTAATGCTAATGTAACAATGAACTTTAATATGTATGTATATTATATACATTAGTTCTCTTGAGAAGTCAACCTGGTAACTGATCTAGTTTGGATTCCTTTGTTCCTTAGAAAAAAAAAAGTGAGTAATTTTATATGTTTTTCTCCTCTTCAGACTTAATTGTAATTAAAAAAATAGAAAACCAATTTTCCTGAAAACAATGCAATGAGATTTTATGTCAACATAAGAAATATGTCTGTGGCAGAGTTAGAGAAATGAATAAAATACAGAGAGCCTGAAAAAGTCAGCCTTGGGGGTCTCTCTGGTGGCACAAGGGGTTAAGTCTCAACACTATGAAGCTATCCACAGCCACTACAGCACAAATTCGACATCCCCCTCCCACCCCCAGCTTCCCACATGGTGCAGCAGACTTCTCCTGACTCACCCACTGCTCCCCTCAGGAATGTATTTCAGTCAATCTGTCTGCTCTGCTCCCCACTCTGTCTCTGGTGAATTCTCTAACCGCCCCCCCCCCACACACACACGTAACTCCAGCTTGCATCCCAGCTCTTGTGTGCATAAATAAATAAATCTTTTTTTTTTAAATCAGGCTTGGATGAGACATAAGATTAGAGATCAGCACCATGACCCCAGAATGGAAGACTCTTGGAAATGAGACTCTGGAAAGAGAGGTAATGACACTGATGTACAGTGCTGTGCCCAGACGGGCCACTAATTACTGATTGGTGATGATGTGAGTGACAACTATACAACTGTATTACTACTCCCAAGAAATAAACTATAAATGCTGCCTTGGTTGTACCAGAACTTCAACAGAGTCAATCCAAGGATATCTGTAGAGAATTACCAGAGGTTTCCTGTCCACAAAACAAAATGATTCCATTCCCAACACCAGAGCAAGTTCTCCAGATTTGAGAGGTCAGAATGGCACTATCATAAAGAAAGAATGCTCTAGGCATCCCAGAAGGACTATAATTACAGGGACAAACAATACACACACACACACACACACTTTGTCCTGGGCCTTCCAGGCCTAATTGCATAAGAGGTAAGTTTCAAGTTGAGTCAGCTCCATTGGGAAACTGTAATGCATTATAGACCCTCCTTTGAGTCCATGTTCTCTTTCAGAAGCCCTCTGATAAGACTAAGGAAATCTACAAGAAGAGCTGCAAAAGGCATCATAGATAACAGTCAGTCTATAGAGAAGCTTGAGAGCTGATTCTTTCTACCACACTGAAAATGTGGTTGTCTCCAGTCAATATTCTACTGTTTTCTTACTCTGTCCCAACCTGAGCCAGTTGGAAGACATAAAGTACTGGGAGAGTTCTCCCCTCCCTAATGGAGATAAACCAAGTTGGAGTCTCAGTACATCTAAGTCTTTCCAAATAAACTGTTCTGCCTGAGTAACAATCCAACAATCTTATTGTAAAAATGCATACACTTTTCCACATCACAACGCCATGCAGCTGAAAATGCAAGCCCTTCATGGATGGGAATGGAATTCAAGTTGAATTACAATTCACCATCTGTGGTATTTGCCAAGCCTTTCTCACTGTTTCCATTTCTTTCTCGTTCGCTCTCTCTTTCTTATGGCATAAAACAGAAAATATGATTTTGGTTTTCTCCACTTAACAAGAGAAACTCAGTTTTAAGTAAAGACTGCATCTTAAGAGTTCACCTCTTGCCTTCAAGGGAGAAAAACAAGTGGAAAAAGTACTAAATACATTTGGAGAGAAAGAAAATCTCACCCCTTTAAAGCTAAAACATGGGTAAAATACGTATCTCCACCTATCAGAAAAAAGTATTTTTACTCATATTTCCAAACTAAATTCCAAGAATCATGTGGAAAATATGTTCTGTGGCAAACTATTTTGAAGCTAGTCTACATCTTGTACCATTTGGAATTATTAAGATTTGTGTCACATTTCCTATCTGTAGTGCTGGGGCTTAGTAATTCCTTCATGGACACTCGTTTAGGTAGGAAAGTTAGTCTGTTTAAAGAAAAACAGAAGGCTGAGGCAGATGGACTTGATGTCAAAACTCAGTTCTGCCACTTGCGAGCTATGTGTCCTTGGGCAAGTGGATTAATTTCTCTGAGCTTTGGTTTCCTCTGAGCTGCTGACAGTAACAGCCCCTACTTTATAGCTGTACTAAAATACATAGCAGTTAACACGGTACCTGGCACATCCTAAGTATGCAAGTGTGCCTTAAGTTAGGGGTCACCAGTTTTTGTAAATAGTTTTATTGGAACACAGCCACACCCATACATTTACATATTGCCTATGGGCGCTGTCTACCTACAATGACAGGGTGGAGTGGCTGCAACAGAGACCATGTGGTGTTCAAAGCCAAAAATACTGCAGGAAAAGTCTTCCAATCCCTGTGCAGATTACAAAAAATATTATTATAGTTTGTTTTTCTTTTTCTTTTTCTCTTAGTAGAGAGAAACTGATTTTCAGAGAAGTGAAACAACGTAGGGAAAATCCCCCAGGAAGGTGCAGCAGGGCTTCTCTTTTTCCCTTTCCCATCCTATGCTCCTCACTGCATTTTTAGAATCTTGAACAAAGTCATTTTTTTTAGGAGGCATGTTTAGCTTAGGACCTTCACATTTGTTATTTTTACCCAGCTAATTGGCTTTCAATTCAAATTGAACTTAGTAAAACAAAACATTATCATTAGGGTGCTGAATTTGAAAGTAATGCTGGGCATAGTTCATCCCAAGAACCCGACCCCTAAAATACACTTTGGCTCAGTTATCCCCACTCTGCCTTGCTCTCTCTTGGCTCTTTCCCATAAAGTCTTTGAGAACAGAAAATTTCCCGAGAGGGGGAGTGTTTCTTAAAGGAGACCTGACCTCTGAGAGTAACTACAACAAAAGCCTCAGCATCACCCAAGTTCTCCCCGAGGCCAAGCCGTAGGTTCAAACCTGAGGAGTGCAGACAAACTGGCGCTTAAAAATTAAAGTTTTCCAGAAAGACAGTTCAACTGAAAAAGCATTTCACCTCCACCACACCCTGCTCATTTGCTGATAAGCTATAAAGTGACACTTTTACAAAGTGAATTTGATAGGGAACTACGTTACATACACATCTGTCCCCAGAAAGCCCTTGCTATTAAAAAAATAAAAGTAGACTTTGAACTTTTGAACTAAAATTTTAAAAGGGAAAAATTCACAAGTAACTCATAAGAAAAAAGGTGAATGAAGTAGAATTTCTATGCACTACTCTCTCAGGTTAAAGACAGACGCATGAAGATGTAAATAAATGATTCCTCCCAGAAACTAATGTCCCATCTGCCTTTCTACCCCTTAGCCCTTATGGAATCTATCTTGTTAAAAACAAGATTTTTTTTTAAATAGAATTATTTTTCACCCAGATGTTCTATTTATCTGTCTTTCTCTAATCTAAAGATGAACTTCCAAACTATGCTAGACATCATACAGAATAAAAGAACTTAATGAATTTTTAAAGTACGCTGTCAGTTTTGGAGTTGATGAAAATATCAACTACATTCGAGCAACTGGAGGTTTTGCTCTTATTTTGACCCTTCAGCATCTTACTCAGTTTGAGACAAGTAAAGTTTCTTCTTTCCTAAATGGCTCTGAGGTTGACAGCAAGTCTCAGAGTGGAAGCGAAATTTTACAGCAAAGAACAAAGCCTGATAAAGGTCGGGACGGAATGACGACACCACCTTAGCAAATAACTGGCGCCACCAAAATGGAATCAAAAACATGTGGCAGATAATTTCTTTTTAGTAATATAAAAGAAGAGAATAAATTTCCATATTGAAATAAAGTGCATGTGCTGGTTATTTACTAGATTCTGACATCACAACAATTGTGCACAGTGTGAGGAAACGTGAGAGGAATGCAGGGTCCAGGCGGCACATGCCTGAGAGTCGCTGACACAAAAATTGTTTTGCTTCCTCACTGAATCAAACTGGAATCTTTCTGCAACAAGCAACTTCCACTTTTTAAGTATAAGTTCATTAAGAGGATTAAAGCAAGAAGGAAAAGTATTGAATTCTGATGACACGTAACAGGCAAAACAGCAAACATCCCAGTTATGCAGCAACAGGGTAGACAGAAAAGCGAACAGTTCTGTCAGTGTGATAGGGACGGATGCTGACCTGACTTGATCGTGGTGCTCATTTCTCAGTACATACAAGTACAGAATCATTATGTTACATACCTGAAGCCAGGTCTATTTTATTTGAGGCACATGTACTATAGTGATACATAAAAAATAAATAAAATTAAATTAAATTAAAATAAAATAAAATATCTGAAAATAGCTAAAGACAGACACCAGACAGGCCTGGTGTTCCTTCAGACTGGAATTGAGCAGGGAAAAAAACGTGAAGGACACAAAAGCTGAGCCCTGGAGTTCCCAGAGCTCAGTCCTAGCTGGAGAGCCGTCGTTTCATACGCATTCATGAATAGGGATGGGCCCGTCTGTCTCAGGATTGATTGAGAGTACTTCCAGTTTCCCAGCCATGGATGACTCTGCCCACTTCTTATCTTCTGGAAAGGAGGTCAGCACTGCTACTTCACCATCCGAGAGACATTAACCTGTGGCCCTCCTTTCTGTTCTTCTGTCTCTTTAATTCTCAGTTATTCAGTTTTCTCAGTTCATCTCCTCAGGGAGAGCTTTTTTTGGGAAGGTGTGTGCATTCACTTTTCCTTACTGTCATCATCTTGATCACTTACAATTATATAGCACTTTGAACTTTCCACACTCTTTCAAACATCCCACAGCAGTAGCATTATTACTCCCAATTTACTCAGAAAGGAAGCCAGTATCCACAGACTCGCCATTCATACAGATGATCCATCCCAGCCCCATCCTGAAGAAGGGATTTGCTGCACCTCACAGGTATGAGCATTATGTAAATGACTTTTCCATATAAGCTAAACTCATTCCTTTGGACACCAAAGCTTCATTTTAACCATTCTATAGGAAATCCTCCTCCAAAAGTTGATATGTCACAAAGATAGTCAACAATTTGACCTTTTCTTGAAGACACAAGGTTGTCCTTATAAACATCTGTTAGTTTATAATGATGTAATGTAGTTTTGTTTCTTTGAGTCCAACGGTTTCCCCCTTATCAGTTATCTGCTCTCACTTCTTCAGTGGACCTACCATTTACCGACCCTTTTCGGTTTCAAATCCCCCAAACTCATCTAAGCCAAGAATTAAATAATCGTGTTTATTAAGGACTGCATATTAGAGACGGTTCTAGAAAGTAATGTTGGGTTTGTTATAGACACCTGAAAAAAGCAATTTCACTTCTCAAAGAAAATCCTTTTCAACATACTTTCCATTTCGGATCAAGAAAGGAAAACCTGAAGTTGCCAAGTCCAAACTTCAGATAAGCTGGTGCACTTGATTTCTATTTGCATTTATATCAGCCAACTCCCTACATCCTCCTGAAAGTTATCTACAAATAGGTCTCGAAACAATCTAGTAATCTCTGAGTATTACTTTCTTTTCCTGTGTTACTAGTATTTTAAATCACAGAAATATTAACAATCTACTCCAGAGCCCAAAATTGCCTTAATAGAGCAAGAAGAAAAAGAGAAAAAAAAATCATAGTTGATAACTACTGGAAAACCATTCTTTCCAAGCGTTGCTCACTTTGAAGAGGAAAAAAATCCCCTAGAAGTTAAAATATCTGATCTCACATGACCTAGCTATGAATTTAGCTAAGTAACTGGCTTCTCCATCCAAATAGTTTTTTTGTTTGTTTGTTTTTAAATTGCCTAATATGATTGAACAAATATGATTTTTAAAGTCCAAACCCCTCAGCCTCCAGAGGTACTGGCAACTTAAAATATGATTTGAAAGCAAAATCTGTGAAGAGGTTGCCATCTAGTGGCTTCTCAGTTTATACACATCCTTACTAATCAATGCCAGGTAGTCACCACTGATTGCAACCATCTCATGCATGCAAATATCTAGAATTTTAAAACATAGTCGTATATAGAGGATCATCTAGTTCAACCTCCCCATTTTACACTCATGACAATGGAAAAGCAAGTGGTCACAGCCTTGTTTCAGTTCACACAGCTGGAGGTTATCCAAAGTCTACTGCTTCAAACTCAGTGTTTATTTTTCCAATGTTGTTGAGTTCCCCACCAAAAAAGGGCAACAAATAATGCCATAAAAGACCAAGAAGGAGTTAATTCTTTTGTGCAATATCATAATCTGTCATCATACCTGCTAGCGGTTATCATGATGTTTATGTTTGTTTACTTGTTTAATTTTTCTCATTAGTCTTGAGTTTCATGAGGCTAGGCACCCCAGGTCTCACTCACTTTTACAGCCTCAGCACCCAGAGTTATAGAGTCTATCACAGGACAGGGCAATGTTCAGGGATAATATGGATATGTGCAGATTTCTTTGGAGGAAAATTGATCTGACCACACAATTCAGCTAGAAAACCAGATACTTGAAAAAAAAGAATACTTGAAACCAACAAGTATTCAAGTTCAGTATTTCAAGAAGGATCTCCCATTTAACACTCCCTTACTCCCGCCCCCCACCACCATTTTTCCTTTCAGTTTGATAAGGTGGAACTTCAACCAATGTTCTCAACTGTGAGTGATTTTTGGCCCCACAGGCCATTTGGCAATTTCTGGAAACATTGTCATCATACACTAGGAACAGGATGCTACTGACATCTAGTGGGTTAAGTGTCTAGTGTCTAGTGTTACTTACAGACAACAGAAACGAATTTCTCACTGTCCTGGAAACTGGGAATTTCAAAGTCAAGGAGTCAGCAGATTTAGTTTCTGGTGAGAACCTATTTCCGCCTTCATAGATGGCTGCCTTCATGATGTTTCCCCTGTGGTGGCAGGGATGAGGGCACTCTCTGTGGACTCCTTTATAAGAATACTAATCCCATTCATGAGCCCTCCACCCTCAAGAACTAATCAACTCCCAAAGTTCTCACCTCCTAATAGCATCACACTGAGGGTTAGGATTTCCCCAAGTGGGTATTTGAGTATTTGGGAACACAAACATTTAGTCCATAATAGTCAGTCTCCAAATCAGAACTAAGGGAAGAGTAGAAGTGTGTATCTGGAGGGAAAATATCAGAAATGCTACAACACAGTCCATCCTTTCGGATCCTCAGCATGGATCCTCCTGAATTCGAATTAAAACTGTGACACCAATACATATCAACAATTTCGTCCTGGATGATAACTATTAATGTTCCCCCCTGAAAACTACATTTAGCTAGCATTATTTCCTCATATAAGGGAGATGAATATAAAGAAGGAGGGAAAGAAACAGTTAATAATTAGCAAATCCGCTATAATCCCTAAAGCTATAGCTGTTCACTAGCCTGAAACGGATAATCATAGCTGTCTATCACACCTGGAAATGGATGTTTAAATGAGAAGTACCCAGACTGGAGCCCCCTTAGATGTAAATGACCATCCTGAAGACAGAGGGACAGAAAAAGTGGTGTTTCTTGAGCTCCATGCTGAGATAAAAATGCAAACCACAGAGCAGGAATAATCCAGAGTAAGCAGGCTAATGATAGAGAATATTCCAATATTGCAAAATTCATCAAACCTCCCCTTATTTGCTACCTCTGTTATTCACTCCACCTATTCTTTACAAAGGCAAGTGCTTAAAATAAACATTATGGGGCTTCATTTCTTCACAGAAGGTCGTAGGTGAGATCCCATCTCACAAGGTATCTCTGAAGAAAAATCTCTGGAAAGAAAGTGGTGTCTAGAAACATAAAAGGAAAGGCAAATAGGCTGAACAGAAAAAGGATGAGTTGAGATGCTCTGAAAATGTGGCTACGTTCTCAGCATGGGGCACATTAAAGTCTCAAACATTTGACTAACTTTATACTTAATGTTCTCTAGAGATAAATGGTAACCATAACTTTACAAAGGTCTTAGGCTGGGCATTGAGAGTTGGCAAGATTTTTAAGGACCTGAGGATTAAATACATAACCAAGTAAGCAAAAACCAGGAAACAGAATAACACTGTCAGCTCTCTTGGGGTACATCTGTTTGACTGGAATTTATGAGGGCAGAGAGGAAAGATAATCTGGAAAGTGATTAAAGTCTAAGCTCGGAAGCTTTTAAGTCCTCTAATGCTAGGATAAAGATAACTTATGCTCTAGGCAATGAAAAAACATTGTAAATTTCTCAGCAAAGAGGAGATACACAATTAAGGGGAATTTTTCAGGACTGTTCCTATCGAACCTAAAGTAAACCCAAAATTAGCCAGGACAGTCATTTCCCCAAACATAATTAATTTTTATAGCCCTTCAGAGATTCAAAGTACTTTTCATATATCTCCTTTCATTTGATTCTCACAAGTTCTGGATCAAGTGCTCTTCTTATCCTCATTTATACAGCTGAGGAACGTGACTCTCACACAAGATCCCAATAGAAAACAGATGGCAAACTCAAATGAGGGCAATTTAAAGTGTTTTTTTAAAGGGTTGGGAGGTGCAGAGTCAGGAACCTAAGGCTGGTAATAGTGGGAAATCTGTAACCACTCCTAGGCCAGGAGGGGTGAGGGGCGCCAGTGTTTACCGGCACTTGGAGATAATTGTGGAGAGAACTGCCAGGAGAAGAGCAGTGACCTTTGGGAGTGAGACATCAACAGCCCCAAACAGGTTCCTCCAGAGAACACCCAGGAGAATAAACAGCCCCATGTTGTTACCTATCACCTGTTAAAAGCCCCTTTGGCTGAAAGCAACTGGAAGCCAAGGGCACAGGAGTCTATTGATGCAAGTCACACCTTTTCCCTCTCAACATCCTCTAGCCTTTGACCCACGTGAAAAGTTTATATCCCCAACATAAGGGACACATGATGTCCCTGAAGACTGCTTTGGTGGTAGGAGTGCTGTGGTGACATACAGCTGAAGAGTTGGGAACCTATTTTCCTAAATCATAAACAATATCGTAAACTAATGTTACTTCAACAAAAAAAGATACGATTTTTTTTTAAAAAATCCTTCTAGCAGAAACCCATCTGCCCCCTAATAATCAGAATAAATATTCTAGCTAGATAATCAAATCTCAACTCTGCCTGTAGGCATAGGCATTATGTGAAACCCAAAATGATCAGGGGGTCATACCCCAACGATTTATCTAACCATGAACTGCTCTCTGCTCCTTCTTCCCTTAGAGACTATGACCTTCAAAATCATCCAGCCCAAATTATAGGAACCGGAAACAAGAATTCTACAAATGCATGGTTAAGGATAATAATAAGTTCTCTCCTCTGTCCCCAAAACCATGAATTCTGGACCTAGAAGCAAAAGTCCTATCTATTGGAACAGATTTATGGCATAGAGCCAGTGGTGCACTGGTGAATGTTTAACAACCAGCTCTCTACAAAAGAAAATAAGCCCTGATTTGTAAGATTTGCCAGTTTTTGAGTTGTAAATACTCCCACCATGGCCAATTTCAAGATACCAATGTCTGAATTCCGATGACGAAGAACTATGCAGTGTATATTATTTCACCACAAAGAATAAATACCAATGACAACAAGAACAAAGATAGTTATTAAATGTACTAAAATAATTAGGAGGTGATGTTTTGAGTATTAACTTTTTAAAATAGAATTGTTTACAAACACACATAATTACATATAACCTGTATCAATATGTGGCAAAATATAAATATTTCAGAATAAAAATTTATGTTCTTATTTTGAAATAATTTTAGATTTACCAAAGAACTATAAAGATACTACAGAGTTCCTATATAAACTTCACCCAGCTTCTTCTAATGCTATCATTTTATATGATCAGTATGTATTTGCGACAGCTATGAAATCAGCAGTAGAGCAATACCATGAACTACAGACTTCAAACATTTTTCTACTAATGTCCTTTTTCCACTACAGGATCCAATCAAGGGCACCACATTGCATTTAATGTAACTTTTAATCACTGCTGTGATTAACAACTGACTTACAAATTTCCTGAATAATTTTGCAAGCTACATTGTGACAGCTGATTATTATAGCAGTAGCAGTTGGGATTCAAATGGAGCTGACCAGAGGCCTGTCCTAGTAAGCAAGTTGTGTGCGCCACTGAGAGTGGCAGCTTTTCCCTAAACTGAACGTTAAGCTTAGGCATTCTGCTAAGTAGTATCAAAAGGAAAACTATTTACTCTTACAGTTTTTCGGCCAATGTGCAGGACGTTAAAGTGCAGACGCAGCTGAGATTCCCCTGGGTTCCAGCGAGTACTGGCACAGGGTGGTGTGTGCACTACGCCTAGTTTTATATACATAGGTAGGTAGTGCCTCCTCGGCTATGCCAAATTCCTCACCCCTCTGCAGGGTTTTTGAACCATATGAAAAGAAAAAGGGGGAATCCTGGAGAAATTAACCTTTTTTGGCTTTTGTGTTATATCCAGAGGTTAGTTTAGTAGGTTTTTGAGAGTTAAGAAGATCTTTTTAAAAATGGTGTTAGTGACACAAGAAGAAAAAAGATATAGGCCTTTACATATAATATTGCG
The DNA here is from genome assembly GCA_004024925.1 of Scalopus aquaticus. Lineage (NCBI taxonomy): Eukaryota > Metazoa > Chordata > Mammalia > Eulipotyphla > Talpidae > Scalopus > Scalopus aquaticus. Next base: position 122,717 of record PVIJ01000980.1, on the reverse strand, counting down.
TGTGCGTGCGTGTGTGTGTGTGTGTGTGTGTGTGTGTGTGTTTGTGTGTCGGGGGGAATGAAAGAGAGAAATATTTCAATTAAAGATTGCAAATCTTTAAGTAGAGAAGATAACTACATTTATTTTAAAAACCTGCTTCTGAAGTCTCAGCATCTTGGAGAGCAGGTGTTCTCAGGAGATCTTTGAGTAGCTTGAAAAGTATGCTTCAGTTTTACTATTGGAAATGGCAGTGGAAGATGGAAGGCAAAATAAAAGAAGCCACACTGGTGATACTGGAGGAAGAGGGTTCCTTTAAAATGCAGTTATTATGTTTGAGGTGAGAAAGGAAAAATGGTGTTTTTAAGAGAAAGATAGATATAAAATAGAATAACTTCAAAATTTAAGAGAAGGGTGGCTTTTTAAAAAGACAGTCGAAATAGAAAGTGTTAGATGTTATTAAATCAGAACAGTAACTAAGCTCCATTGAAATAAAATCTAACAGAGATGAGAAGCAAGAGCTCTAAACAAATCAGAATAACCACTTAAATGAAGTCAGGACTCAAATACCACAGAGAGGGTCCTCATCAATGTGGAGATAGGCTACTTTGAACCACCTACTACAAGTCAACACTGTCATTCAAAGAGCCCCTAGAACACTCGGACAGATTTTGAAGAGAAGCCAGAAACACTGGTATAAAATACTCAAAGAATTTCTGGGTGAGTTTTAAATTCACTCAGCAATTATTCTTGTGCCCTGAGTAAACATCATCTTGTAAGTCTGCATCAGCATTATCTTCTGTGCTGCTGTCTACAAAGAGGTATTCTGAATGGCATAAATCTGTACCATGATTGGTATCGTTTTCAATCAAATTCACAATTTTAAGCATTTCTGTCAGATATAAAAAAAAATTTGTAGGTTTAAGTGCAAAAATAAGAGAAGAGAAAAAATTCACATAAATGGGGCCCATAGGTATGATAGTGCTAAAGAGTTTAGACTAAAACATAAACCAAGACTCATATAGAAAACATGTCACTAACCATGATTGGGAGGTAATTTTATCATATATTGGAACACCTAGTAAGTGTAGTGCCATGTTTTCTAAAATGTATTCCATGGAACAATTGATTCTATTAGATGTTGTTAGAAGTTAAGTATACCTGTCTCCCCTCACCCAAAAGCCTCCCACAAAAACACCCTATGACTTTTTAAGTGAAATAGCAATCTAATTTCTTAAAGTAACTGAAAATACTGCCAGATGAATCACAAACACATTTTGCCAGAGATATCATCACTCACAGCACCGATCATGCTCAGTATCTTTTTCTAAAAGTGCCCAGAGTTCATAATGAGAAAAGCAGGTAAGGGCCTCCCTGGTGGTGCAAGGGGTTAAGTCTCAGCACTATGAAGCTATCCTCAGTCTCTGCAGCACAACTTCAATCCCCAGCCAGGGAGCTTCCCACGGGCACAGCAGACCTCTCCTGTCTCACCCACTGTTCCCCTCAGCAGTGTATTTCAGTCAATCTGCCTGTTCTGCTCCCTGCTCTGTCTCTGGTAAATCCTCCCACCTCCCACACCTCTGGCCTATACCCCAGCTCTTGTATGCATAAATAAATAAATCTTTTTTTAAAAAGTAAAGCAGTTAATTCCTGTATGTTGATAGCAAGACCATATGACCTACAGAATAACCAATTGGTTCACAAGATGACCCATGACTTATGATGATATGACTTGTTAATTAGCCACTCTAATTCTCCCCTTGGGAATCTGAGCCGAGACACATGGAATAAACTGGCCATTTGGCAATAGGAGGAACAAGAGACAAGAGTAACTGAATTATGTTAGTAGTGGAGTAGTACTTAAGTTCAAGTCACATCTCATCACCATAGAGAAGCTTTGATTTGATCAACCATTAAGCGGTAGTCCCTGTAGGCTCCTATCAGATAAACTGTGCATTTCCCTAAAGTCCATGTGTTCCAGCTATACAGATGAGATTGCTATTTACCTTTCTACTTCGTGTAGTTTTACAATTTTGCATTTACCAACATCACCAAATGAATCTATTCCTTGCTACCAAAAAAAAATCCTTCCCCATTCTTCCAATAATCAGATTCTTACTTACCTAGCCATGTCCCAGCTGAGTGTTTTCATAAGATGTACTAACACCAAAGCAGAATTTTCCAGGCCTATATTCCGTGGTTACACAGTCTTTCTACTTCTTCTTTTTTTTCTTTTAACTGTTTTTACTTGAGTCAATAAAAAATTATTATAGATAATCTTGAATCATCTCTAATTCATATTTTTTTAAACTTTTATTCTGTATAATCTTCTATTATATGTAACATTTGCATGTAACTCATGTAATTTTGTTCCATTTCTCAAGACAGAACTGTTGGGAGTCACTGTCCTAAAAAACTGTTGGGAGTCACTGTAAGGTAGTGGGCATAAATCATAACAGTGAATGTCAATAGTATTTTCTTTTTGATGCTAAATACACAAAGTTGCATAATATGTTGGGATCTGGATGTGAGAGCTGCTTGAAGCTCACATTATCTTTGCTTTGCCTTAAATTCCAGTATGAGGAATTATTCATTTCTAACACCAGAGGGCACTGTGCCATTGCCTTAACTCTCTGAGAGGTTCCCATGCCAGCCACTGATTTTAATAGCTTCTCCTTTTCTGCACCCCATTCAGTCTTTCAGAAAACCTCCTAGTGTGTTTTATTTTCGTGGGTTTTTTTTTTCCATCCTATGTTAGGATTGGTTCTGAGATTGAATGCAGGGGTTAAAGAAGCTGCTAGAATTGCAATCCAAGGGAGGCCAAGGATTGACAGAAGTCAAAAGAGACAGGAAGGAGATACAGTCTTTGGAGGAGATTGTGCCTGCTGACACTTTGATTTAGAACTTCCAGAAGTGGGATGCAATGGATTTCTGTTGTTTTTAGCCATCCAGTTGATGGTACCTGTTACAGTAGACTATGAAACTTATAGGAGCAAGAAGTAAGATATATTCATGTCTATGTTTCCATAAAGAAAACTATTAAGACTATGAAAATCAAAAGTAGCTACCTGTTTGGGGTGAGGAGGAGCAAGATGGATGAAGACAGTAATAAGTGTACTACGTTTTGTGTTGCTTTTGTTTTTTAAAAATACCTATCAACATAATTAAAATAAAGTGAGGTGGTGTTACCGTATTCTGAGAGAAGCTGCATAGCTGCATGGACCAAGTTGCATAGCACTATGCAATCTATAACTGATAGCCTATGTTGTTCTGCCTCTAGCAAATTCAGCTATCTTAATCTGTTGTTCTCATTATCCTTATTTAAAATTAGATACAATTCAAACGTATTTAGTGTGCATCAGTAAATTATTTTACATTAGAAAGTAAAATTTGATCCTGTTGATCCTAATTTAAATATGGGAAGTGAGATTGGTCTATTAAAATTCTATATAACACCTGGAATTTAAGGAGAATCTACACCAAGTACTACCAATAATCTCTTACTGTAAACTTTCTTCTAGATCTAGTTCGTATAGGGGATTTGGCTTCTTTCACAATATAAATTAAGAGGTAATTATTCAAGCAAGTTTTTAATAATCATATTCATTTGTGAGTATTTAATACTCCGTATTCATTCATTATGGAAGACCTAGACTTATATCTGCTAAATACACAAATTGTGCTTTTGTGAAGTTTTTTATTTAGGAGAACGTAATGTTTTAAATTGTATAATTTAACTGACAGCTGCTACTAAAACAACTACATGAAGCTATCAGCAGATAAAACAGGGAGACTTGCTTCCTCCCAGTTCCACCCCATAGGGTGGTTGGGAGATAATTACTTTGAGAAAACAATTCTTGTGAGCTGACAAGTTAAATGCTAAAGAGGCAAAATGTTTGGTGGGGGTGGACAGAGGTGAGGATGGGATGAACAATTTTGCATATACAAAAAAATAGCTATAGAGGGGTGAAAGGTCACTATGGGTAGTGTTACATATATGGTGAGGGAGAAAACTGGGCTATGGGGGCCATCGAAACCATGATTATTTTTATTCTAAGGACAACTGAAAGACTGAAGTTTCAAGCAGAATGCCTTCGTTACCATATTTGTGTTTGAAAAGACTATCCTGGTGCAACATGAAGCAGAAAGTCAAGTTAGGAGGCTACTTTCCTTAGAAGGGTAACTCTTCAGGTGGCAAGTTGTTGAGGACAAATATTGAAAAAGTAAAATCCATAAAATGTGATTTTGGAGTACATAAACTGTCAACGAGCTCATTGCACTTCTGATTTCAAATTAGAAACTGCTTGCAACTGGTTAGTAAAATAGATGAGACTAGGCACATTCGACTCCAGACACGAGGCCAATGTGTGAGAATCCACGGAGGCTGCGTGGTAATTTCCTCAAGTAACGTTTCGTTGTATTTTCACGGGTCCAGCAGAAATGCTCCTGATGTATTAAAAGATTGGTGGCGACAAGTATTAAGGTGGAGGAAAGGCGCTTTTTCCCTGGGTCTTTTAGGCCTGGGTTCTGGGACGTCTGGATAGCCACGAGGGGGGTTTGAACCACCGCTACACACTGGGCGTCCGGGAAACTCCCACAGCACGCAGTCGCTCCACGTAAGGGGCCACCAAGGCCGCAGGAAACTGGGCTCCACTTGGGGACCCGTGCCAGGGCCCGGAACGCCGTCCACCCCAATGCTCTAGTTCGCTACGGTGGCCGAAAAGGCCCCTGGCTGGTAGGTAGAATCCGCTTGAGAGAAGGCGCACGCGCACTGCGGACGTCTTGGCTTTGGCAAGCGGCCAGCCCAAATCCCTCGAGGAGTATGCGTTGAATGTCGGCCGTTTATGCTCCAGGTCCTCCGTACCCCGATTTCCTAGAAGGGCTGTCACCTAAGAAACTTTTCGATTAGTGTAGAGAGAGGCGGGCCCGCCTTCCCTGGTTTTCAATTGGCCGCCAGTTCCCCCAGCACAGTAAGAGGCGGGGTCCGGGCGCTTTCAGATTGCATCAGCCGCTCCCTTCCGGGCCACGTGGCGCAAGCGCAGTGTTCCCGGGCGCCCCAGCCCACCGCCCTCCTTTCCTCTGGACCGTCACTTTGGTTCCGTCTTCTCTTCCTGGTTCGCCCATGTCGGAGAAGTCCAGCAGCCCTTCAGTGAAGATGGGAGGCGAGGAGAAGACGGTGAGAGCGCTGAATGGGGCCCGGAGGCCGGGCTGGGGCTCTCCTTGGTGCCCAGGTTGCCCGATCGGGCCGGGGAGAGAAGAAGGAAACTTCCCGGGCCAAGTGGGGTGGACCCATCGGGGGCGACGATGGATCTTCTGGACAAGTCAGAGCCGGTTTGGGGAGGAATCGTCCATTCATAAAGCAAAGCAGAACCTTGCAGGACATCTCGGGGCTGCCCCTCTTTTGGCAGATGAAATTGAGACCTTGAGTCACTTGCTCGGAGCCATACATCTAGCTAGAAACCGAGATAGAATCAGAATCTAAAATCTTCGGATTCCCAGATTAGTGTTTTTGTTTCACTTTAGGCGGGAAGAACGTTGCAGACCCACATTTAATCCTAAAACACTGTAGAGGTAAAGAGCTCCAGTTTAAGTTACGGAAACCCTAGCCCCAAGACCCCACTCAACCTTCTCAAGATCGGGTGGTTTATAGTGAATGGTGGAAGCTAGATGACCCCCCTGACAGACTCGAGAGATATCACACCCTTCCCGAATCTGGTGCTGGAGGCACGCCATATAAGTCACATATGTTGATCATTTCACCTTTGAACTTTCCGTTTGCTGTCATCTATTACTTTGGGACACTTAGACTCCACCGGTTCGTGTCAAGTATTTATCATTCTGGGCCCTGTGCTGGGTGAGACAGTTAGGAAAACGAATAGGACCTGACCTTGAGAGCACCACAGCCTGGTGTGTGAGAGACAGGAAAACTGTCCAAAAAGCAGTATGATCCACCCTGAGGGATTACAAAGAGGGTGTGCCTAACTCCGTTTGGGTCCTCTGTTTGAAAAAATAAGTTTAAGTTCATTAGATGAGCCAGGCAAGGCTTCTCAGGGAAAGGTAGGGAAGACAGTGAAAAGGCACACTCAGAGTGTCTATGGGGTTGTTTGCAGAGGTATAGCTGAAAAGGGAGCAACAGCAATCAAAGAACTTTAGACAACCAAGGATATTTGAAATTCTACATGTAAAAGTTTTTAAGCAGAGAAGTGATAGTATGTGGATTATAGTTTTTTTTTTTTAAAGATTTATTTTTTATTTTTATACATACAAGCTGGGGTACAGGCCAGAGGCGTGGGGCGGCGAGAGGGTTCACCAGAGACAGAGTGGGGAGCAGAACAGGCAGATCAGAAGTACACTGCTGAGGGGAGCAGCGGGCGAGGCAGGAGAGGTCTGCCGCGCCATGTGGGATTCTCCCCGGGCGTCGAACTCACGTCACTGCTGCCGACAGCTCCACAGCGCAGCGCTTAACCGCTGCGCCACCGGGGAGGCCCTGTGGATTATAGTTTTAAAGATCATTCTGCCTTTGGTGTAGATGGCTTAATGGAAAGAGGTGAGGTCTGTTGTAATTGTCCAAGTGAGAAGTGGTGCGGTCTTCATCTAAAGCACCAGAGCCCTAATTCTAGAACAGATCATTTAGAAGCCATAATTCTCTCATCAGTAAAATGCCATGTCCTCTAACTCAGGTCACTGAATGGGAAAATGCACGTATGTGTACATGCTAAACTCTTTATATTAAAGGTGAATAATAGACTATCCATAGACTTCTTCACATATATATTTTTTCCACTTAAAATGGTAACTTTTCTGTTTCATAACTTTTTACTTTTTTGCTTTATAGTCTATAATCAACAATTTTTCATGTTTATAAATGTTCTGTTATGCCATTCTTAATTGAAGGTGATGTATGGCTAGTACATGATTTCTCTATGACAGTAATTTCAAAATAGCTAATATTTATGGTGTGCTAACAATGGGTGTGGCATTGAGGCATTGCATGCTTTAACTCATTCAGTAACTGGATTCTGCTGTTATCTCCATTATAAAGATAAGGAAACTGGCTTAAGAAATTAACTTTATTTAAACATATTCGGTAGGCAATACTCATAACCCCAGTCCTGTTGTGGCCCACCCCCACCCCCATGTGCCTGGGAACAAGTGAGGGAAAGATGTTTCATCAAAGTGTTGGACCCGCAGAACATACTTATCGCGGACATTGATCTCTGGTATTGAATTTACTTCAGCTACACTCTGCAGATACTTTTCTTTCAATTCCTAAATATCCCTGAGAAAGGCAGTTTTGTAGTTTCGCTTTACAATCCAGTTCTTTGTCTCAACTTTGGAGGTGAAATTTTAGATTGCTGTTATATAAATATATAATACATAAACTCATGCATTTTTGTTCTGCTTTCATTGAAAAGAGAGAACACTTGCCCACCATTTCCCCAGTTCTTTTTTATACATATAGTATGTAAATGTACACACAATACGTGTATATGTGTATTATATATACACGTATATATTTTCATAATAATATTTATTCCTGTGGGCCTCTAGTTTCCAGAACAACCTGTTTTAATGTCCTGGATTTACTACATACTAGCTCTATATAAGCCTGACTAGTCACACCAGTTCTATAGCATAGTGAAAGCATCTAAGAAATCTCAATACCTGTTGGTTAGTACTTTATTTGATTAAAATGAATTTATGTTGCATTGGTTATTCATGTGTTGCCTATAACTAAATCTTGAAAGTTTATTAAATCCAGAACCCAGAATGGGGGTAATTTTAGTTTAGAATAGAATTAGGAGATACATGCTTTTTAATTATACAAGTAATATGTTTTGTAAGTTTCAAAAGAACAACCAAAATATACATCAACTGATAAATGAATAAACAATGGAATATCATTTGGCAATAGAAGTGAATCATACTTTTTATGGATGATTTATATAGCTTAGGAATATAATTCACAATAAAACGTTAAAAAATCAAAGCTCAAAAATATATACAAACCCAAAGTTTGCACTTACCCTCCCAGTTCTACCATCAAAACTCCTTCACCGCTGATGGTCACATCCTTCCTTAGAGCTAACCACTGTCAACTCCGCGGTAGGTATCTTTCCTGTCACTTATAGTCTGTGAGGACATAAAAAAAATCATCTAACTTTTTCTAGATTACTCTTTCTGTAAAGTGGGATGAGTAATAATAGCCATCTCGCAGAGTTGCTGTGAGAATCGGAGATGATTGTATGTGGAAGAACGTTGTAGATTGTAAAACTTTTTGTAGTGAAATTTGCTTTAGGATGTTTCTAAGTCGTCATAGTGAAGGCATTTTGGAGAAGATATTATTCACAATATCCCATAACACGTGTCAGGGCTTCTTTACCTTAACAATGTTAACACTGTTTTTGGACGATTAGCAATATCCGTGCCTCTCCCCATATGCCAGTTGTACCCCCAGTTGTGAATAGTCAAAAAGATATCTAGACATTGCCAAATATTGGGGTGGGGGGGTGGATGTCAAAATCATTTCTGGTCGACAATCACTGGCATAGACCAGCTCTCCTGATGGTCACCTTTTTGCCCGGGACTTAAGTCCTTTAGAACTTTTTCTGATTTCATGCATGTCTAATGGAAGCCCACATTCCTTATGGCACTTTAGTGCTTCCTTTTGTCTGAGCACGAGTGTGACATTATTTCCTGAAATAACCCATCTCTTTTAGTCAGACTAGTTTAGTCATCCTTCCCTTTTTTAGCATTTTGACAGTAATGTTTCTGCGTACCCCCTAGAACACATTCCTCCCTTTTCAAAATCTAGTCTACGGAACTCCTCCCTATGCATTAAAGTTCTTGAGGCCCTGGCACTTGCTGCCGCCCTGACTGGATATCTGTCAGAGTGCGCAGCTGTGTTCTTTTCTCCTCCAGGAATGTCTCACTTGTATGCCTTAGTTTCCCTGGAGAGCTTAAGTTCGCCTGGGGTAGGGATTGGGGCTTATGTGTGCGCTTCTCCCATAGGGTATAACAAAATATTATGAGTGCAGAAGGTCTTGGCAGTACCTGTGGGGTGGGTGGAAAAACATTGCATTAGGGTTTTTTCCTCCTTTCTGAAAATAACTGGCTACTGAATGAATATTTAGTATGTATCCAGGTAAACCTGAATTGAGAGTCATGGAACAGGTAAAATAAATGAAATATAAGAAGCTGAACATTATCCAGTAACTTTGTTTTTAGAACTTTTTATTTAAATTAACTAGTTTTTGACAGTGGTGAACTTTACCAGTCTCAGAATCAGTTACCACTTTTTTTTGTTTGTTTTTAAATACGTTCTAAAATAATATCCTCAAAACTTTCTGGGGACAGCATGAAAGGATATATTAGATTAAAATGTAAAATCTTCATTTCTTTTTCGCTTACTTAGGTAGGTGCCGATGAGGAGAAGCGAAAGGAAGGGGGCAAGAAGAAGAACAAAGAAGGATCTGGGGATGGAGGACGAGCAGAGGCAAGTGTTTGAAGGCTCTGTTTTGGGAGCTTGACAGGTGTCAGTTTCACACTTACCCTGTGTGTAAGATTACATGTGGTATGGCACCAAATGGAAACACTGGGGAGAAGGGTTAGGCTCTCAGAAGCCACCCAGGCAACCTGCTTCTCAAGTGTTTGGCTCTAGGAGGCAGTGAAATCTGCCTTCTGCTTCACTTTTGAAGTTGAACTGCTGTGAACTGTGCTTCACTTTTGCTTTAGTCATTGCACTCGTTTTATTGGGGACGACAAAACTACCAGAATGCAGAAGTACAAAGGAACAGGCTTTTTAGAAGTATGCTATATAGCACTATAAACTGGTTGTAAAGAACAGTTTTTACAAATGCTGTATTGCAAAATTTATAGTGCTTCCATTTACTTAAGGAGAGGCGTGTGGGTGACCAAGAATCACTAAGTGTTGCTTAGAGCCCTACCTAATCTCTTCTTTTACATTTTATCCATTATATTCACCGTAACTGAGGGGGTAGGGAGATATGTTCATTGTGATTTTTTTATTTTTAATTTGCAAGTAAATAGAAAAATGCATTTGTTCCTTAATTTTGTTTTAGTGCTTTCAGTACAGTCTGTTCTGTCACAACATGAGAATTAGCCTGGAGATAGGGAACAGTGCAATTAGAAGACTCTTCTCAGTAGATAACACTGGTCAACAAATTTTTACAAAAGTCATGTTACTGAAATAATATTAGTCATTTCTTATCAGTTTGTATGTGCTCAACAAGAATATGACAGTCAAATTCTAATTTTGGCTCTAGTTTTTTTTGTAATCTGCAATAAATGGATGTTTACATCACGAAATGCATGTCAATAGTAATAGGCCTACGGTTAATACCTGTAAAAAATCAAGTCATAGACTACTACTTAGATTTCTTCGCTTGTCTCTTGTACAGCTGTTCAGGAGCATCTCTGGGGAGTGTCCAGCAGTAGTCAGCCAGCATTGTAGTGGACCGTTTTCCCTGGTATCTTTGTTCCATTGATGCGGTATCTTGATGAAAACGTTCACCATGTTCATCACTAACCATACCACAGTTTTCAGGGAAGAATTCCAGATGGGAATGAAGGAAGTGGAGCTCTAGAGACATATTGCAGCCAAGTTTCTGTTACTGCATCCGCATGTCTTCTACTAACTCTTTGTAGTTTTCTGCCCTAACATTCCCAAGAAAGTTTGTAAACACCAGACGAAAAGCATTCCATGCTTGTTTCGCATCATTAAGTACTCCCAAGAAAGATGGTGATTGACTTCTTTGAATTCAGCAAATATTTCTTCAGATGGGGGCCCTTCAGCCAAATAAATTTATAGTTGTTAGGTAAGAATTATCAGCAGACATATAGCCTGACCATCTGCACAGAGCATCCCTTGGACAAGATTGAAACAAAATGGAAAAGCCAGCTAGTTGTTTTTATTTCTATTCTTGTTTGTAGCTGGACTTATAAGGTCATTTATTTAGAGAAGACCTTAAGAGAACATCTTAAAAGAAAAAATCACCTTATACAAATAAAAGCAAAATGATAAAGATTTCCATTTAGGATGTTGACAGCCCACCCAAATCTTTATGGTGTTATTTATACTTTGCTATTTGGTTTTATATTTTTTGAAGTAAAGACTAAGAAGGAAGCATGTACTTTCTTTCACTTTCATGCAGCACAAGATTAAGGTAATGCCTGGTGACTTTAGCAACCTCTCTACTATGTTGAATTGATAATCATGGTTTCTGTGTTATTTTTACTTCTTTCCCTTTTCTAAAAAGGACAGCAAGTGTTTACTGAATATTTCCTCCTTTGTTTCCTTACAGTTGAATCCTTGGCCTGAATATATTAACACACGTCTTGAGATGTATAATAAACTAAAAGCAGAACACGATTCCATTCTAGCAGAAAGGGCAGAAAAAGCCAGCAAGCCAATTAAAATCACTTTGCCGGATGGTAAACAGATCGATGGGGCATCCTGGAAAACCACCCCGTACCAAATCGCTTGCGGGATTAGGTAGACTTGACCTTTTATTGTTTGTGACTAAACTTTCTTTTATTATCTTGCCAATTTTTAACCCCATAATGTTTTTATGTGTCTATTTGTTATTACTATTTCATTGACCTCAGTTGGGATTTTTAAATTCCAAAATTATGTGGTGCTTTATAGTCAGTATTCAATGTTAATTTATGAAAGTCTACTTTTTGTCTTCTCTTATGAAGAATTTTGTCCTATTAATTTTTTACTTTGTTCACAATATCACAAAACCAAGTAGATTAAGTTTCACCTTTTTGAACTTAAATATCTCAGTTTTGAAGTTAAAAATGAAGGTGAATTATTTCAGATGTGGAAAGTTAAACTAATAAATGACACAGGAAAAAAATACTATTTTTTTAAAATCCATAGAAAAATCCTATCTAATCTTTAAATTTATAATTGCACTTAGAAGAAGTTCAAGTAACTGAGAATTAGATGTGTATTAGTAAGAGTAAATGCTTTCTTAATCTGATAGAATTGAAATCAATAGATGGTAAGTTTTTCAGAGAATAGATAAAGTTGGGAAAACATCAGTCGAAGCCTTTATCTTATACCAGGTACTGGCAAACTGTGGCTGGTCCAGACTGTTCAGCCCACGCCCTTTCCCCTCAGGGGATTGATTCCTTGTATACTTGCTGTTGTCTGACATCTCATCCCCAGAAGTAGTTTGATTGTGGACATTGTATGGGCGTCTAGGTGACATTTTTATCCACATTATTTAAAGGTCTCTTTGACTAGTTCTTTATGTTACCTATATATTTGTTATAAGTAATATCATCTTAGGCATTTACAGATTTTCTTCTGAAGTTAGCACTGCCTTTCCAAGAAAATACCTGCTAGATTTCAAGTAAGAGGAAAAGAGAGAAGTTATTTTGTAGCCTTGCTTTTTTCATTTACAGTCTAAATAGTTTAACTCTGTGGAAAACTTTGGAGAAATTGAAAGATTATCAAAACACAGGAAATTATTATTGTTTGCTCATCCAAGTTGCCATGTCTGCTTAAATAAGAAGGATTGAGTGACAATGGTGTTTTGAATTTTCAGGATCTTCTAGTTATATTCTTAGGTGCATTCTTTAGATTGTTACTTTTTCTATCTTATTTCAGAAGAGATACATACTCTTGGAGTATCTGTTTTCCTGTTCTAGTTCTCAAATTAAAGGTTGTGCTACAGAATTTTCTTTTAGAGTCTTGTGTTTCTAAACCTATCTATATTTTTTAAGTCAAGGCCTGGCTGACAATACCGTTATTGCGAAAGTGAATAAGGCTGTTTGGGATCTAGACCGTCCTCTGGAGGAAGATTGTACCTTGGAGCTTCTCAAGTTTGAGGATGAAGAAGCTCAAGCAGTAAGTTTTCCTTCAGTATTTGTTGAATTTTAAATGAAGAGCCACATTTTCAATCTTCCAGCTCATTATCAATGCCAGTGAGTGGCTAAAGTTTATGGATATCCCATTGTTGTATTTAAAATCTCCATTTTATCTTTCATTTAGGGAACATAATGAAAGTATTTGTCCTCTAAAATTAGGAGATGGAGTTGAATAAATTTATTTTCACTACTACATGCTCAAATGGCGAGTATGTTCGATAATTTTATTAAACTTTGATTTAGCAAGTAAAAATGGTTTTCTACAGCATCAATCAACACTTCAGCAAGATGCATTTGTCTAACAGATATATTTGAAGATTAAAGTACTCCCTGTAGTGGACAATTTTTCTCATGTTAAAATGCAAATCTGCTTAAAATAAAATAAAAATCAACCTGCGTTTGATGACAAGGTTTTCTTCTCACTTCTCCATCACTCCAAGCTACAAAGGGGAAATAAAATAGTCTGCTTCAGTGATGATGGTTGCTGTGCTGATGTATCTGAATCAATGGTTTTCAGATATATTCTGGACTCTTAAGTTTTATATCAGAACTTTAAAAATCATTACCAGTAAATCTTAAAAACATTGTGTTGTATATACTCAGACTCATCTGAATCATCGGCTTAAAATCAATCGCTGCCTTTTATTTCAGTCTCCTTATGTTTGTCCTTGTGTTTTATAATTGTATTGTGGGGTCAAGTTGGACCACTTAGGTGTGTAGGGCCCATAAGAAAGACAGATGTGATTCTAAAGAGGTGCTCCGAGCCAGGCAGAGCCCAGAGCACAGTGCGTGGCATGCAGAGCTGTGGGCTGTGGGCTCCGAAGACCCTGTGCCTTTAATGTTGATAAGACCATCACACTGTGAGTGGCTGTTTCTTTCAAGGACCACAATCCGTCCAGTTTTAATTAGCTTGAAAAAACAGATGATTTCTAAGATACAAATATAATTTAGTAGTTAGAACAAGTTATTTTGGCTGTGAATCACACTGCAGTTAATAGACTCGTACATTTTGATTAGCATGTCTTGGATTTGGTCATAATACATTTCATAGATCTCTTGCAGATAATCATTTTCATTTACAGGTTGTTTGCCCAGACTTAAACCATCCCTTTTTTCTTTGAATTTGCAGGTATATTGGCACTCCAGTGCTCACATAATGGGTGAGGCCATGGAAAGAGTGTATGGTGGGTGTTTATGTTATGGGCCACCAATAGAAAATGGATTCTATTATGACATGTACCTTGAAGAAGGGTGAGTTATGTGACTGGACAAGAAAAATAAAATCTGAATTACTATGGGCCCATACATTATTTTTAAAGAACTCTCAGTAAACAAGGAATGATCCAAAGCTTATTGCTTCATAGTCACTAAGTAATCCCACTGTCAAAATTTGAAGTGTAGTAACATACGAAGTTGTAGACACTTAGAAGATAACTTTGGTCTAAACTGATGGAAGTGGAACCCTAACGTACATTTGAGAAGTACAAGTTAAGCTGGTTCTCTCCTCTTCTGGAAACCTGGTTATAGAGTTAGAGCGACAGTTCACTGGCGGGAACTACCTCAATAACCAAAGTAGATGCCACTGAAAGTATAAAATAGAGGAATAGGGCCCTCCCTGGTGGCACAACAGGTTAAGCACAGCGCTGTGGAGCTGTCTGCGACTGCTGCGCCACAAGTTCAATGCCCGGCCAGGTGATTCCCACATGGCGCAGCAGCCCTCTCCTGAGCCTCACCCGCTGCTCCCCTCAGCAGTGTATTTCAGTCAGTCTGCCTGTTCTGCTCCCCACTGTGTCTCTGATGAACCCTCTCACCGCCCCACACGTCTGGCCTGCACCCCAGCTTGTATGCAAAAATAAAATAAATCTTCAAAAAAAAAACTGTAAAAAAAAAATATTGAGGAATAACTTGAGAAAAGTGTTTAGTTTACAATTCAGTATATGAGGTAAGGGTCAAATACCTTGAGGTATTCTAAAGAAATGTTCTTCTAAACTGAAGTTGGGAGTAGAATGGAATGAATGGAATAAGATTAATTATACTTTCTTTCCCTTCAGGGGTGTGTCTAGCAATGATTTCTCGTCTTTGGAGACTTTATGTAAGAAAATCATTAAAGAAAAACAAGCTTTTGAAAGATTGGAAGTTAAGAAAGAAACTTTGTTGGAAATGTTCAAGGTAAATTGAACTAGAAAGTGGCCTCCACTCACATCACTGTTAATATCACTTGAAGTTGTCACACTGGGGTGAAAGGTACTAAGTGGAAGCTTTTTCTATTCTTTTCAAAAATTTAACAATGGATTCAAAACATGAAACATTGATATATTCAGGCAATGTTTTCCTAAGTTGTATTTCGTAGTTACATTTTAGCTATAGTAATAAAAGGGGAATTTTGAAAAATACTTTTTCCTATTTTCAGTACAACAAGTTCAAGTGCCGGATATTGAATGAGAAAGTGAATACTCCCACTACCACAGTTTATAGGTGAGAATATCAAAGGTCATTAAATGCATCTGGTGTCTTTGTCATTTTAAGCTTTTGTTAAAATTCCTTTCTTTTTATCCTTAGGTGTGGTCCCTTGATAGATCTCTGCCGGGGTCCACATGTCAGACACACTGGGAAAATTAAGACTTTAAAAATACACAAAGTAAGCAATGCAACTTCAAAGATTCTCTCTATAAGTCAATATTTCTGCTGTAGATAAATGTTTAAGCTTTCGTTGGTTTCTTTTCTACCATTTTTCTCTTGCATATGTAAGGGTGAAATTTTTTCCTCCTGCTATCTACTATCTGGGCGCTAAATGTCATTAATCCTTTTTCATTCAAGTTCTCTCAAAGAATGACTGACTTGTCACTCATCATTCGAGCACATGGGGATATGGGGTTGGGGGCCCCAAATCACAGTCAGTCATCGCTGCTCTACACATCTTGAGACTCTGTAGGGGTACTCTGTAGGGGTATGTGCTTTTTAACCACATTAAACCTGCCAGTTTTATAGTAGTAAATATCTTATGGATATAAAATTATAAATATAATTTATGTATTTATAAAGTATACATATAATTTATATAAATATAAATATTTTAAATAAATATTTTATGGATGATTATGAAAATGCACTTTAAATCTTAGTAATTGGATCATTTCAAGATTTTTTTGGGTTTGTTTACTTTTCTTTTTGATCAGGGAGTTATGGTTTGAGCTGGTCTTTGAGGGAATTAAACAGTCAACTTCTTGCTGTGGCATGAACACAGCTATTCTAGCAAGACCTCAAAGCAGATGGGAGGTGTTTACTAAGTATGCAATTTTTATGCCATTTTTCTGGTCATAAGGGCTAATAAGAGTGTCACTCATAAAGTGACTGAGAAATAACATTTAACTCTTAAAATAAGTGAGATATTTACAAATTTGAATATTGTTTTATGGTTAATGCTTGTTTTCAGAATTCCTCTACATACTGGGAAGGTAAAGCTGATATGGAGACACTCCAGAGAATTTATGGCATTTCATTTCCAGATCCTAAAATGTTGAAGGAGTGGGAGAAGTTCCAAGAGGAAGCTAAAAACCGAGATCATCGGAAAATTGGAAGGGTATGTTTAAAAAGAACAGTAATGTGTCTAGACTGACTTTTCTTTGTTTTCATTTGCAATTTAGCTGCATTAACTAGATGCTGCAGCTTTCAAGTAACTATTGTGTCCTGTATAAACTGATCTACTTACTGATTATCCACATTATCTTTCTGGAATGTGCTCAGTACCACACAGAAATTCATTTTAATTTCGTTTTTTATTGAGAACAAATGTTGATGACCTTCCATATTCTGTAAAAGAAATGAGCAGCTTTTCATAGAGCTGGGAACCTAGTCTCACTGACTTAAAGATGTGGAAACTGAGTCCTAGAAAGAGTCATCTACTGTTGCCCACTAGATTAATGAGTAGATTAAAGATGGTAAATGAGTTACATGTGGATTCTATGAGGTCATTTCCTTTCTCTCTCTACCCTTGAATGTTTTCTAAACTGAAAGTTAGGTTTGATAAAAACATTCCCTTCTGAAACTGATCACTCTGTGCTAAGCCCTCTCACCTCTGAGGGTATGAAGCTTGAACATATGGCAGCATGACTGCCTGAAATAAATTCACACAGTAAGGAAACCAGCAGCCATTGTTGGGCCCTTCCCTCACTTCTTGGGCATTTGGAGTGGGCAAGATAGGAGGGGACACTTACCGTGACCCAAAGTCAGTCACTATCCTTTCCATTGTCTCTTTCATTATCATTTCTTTCTCCCAGTCTCCTTTCCGCTGCTCCTGCTTCTAAGGAAAAAGGAAAAACATTCCGATTGTGGAGCTTTGAGAAAGTGAAAATATAGGAGGCCCTGCTATGTATAGTGAACTAAGACCCTTGCTTCATGTCACTCTTGGGTAAACTTGACTGCATTCAGGAATGTGACAGGCAGAGGACATACATGTGCTGAGTAGTAAATCAACTGCAACTCTAATGCCATTAAATTGTAAGCAGAGTGTAGACATGTTTTCTTCCATGCAGGAATGGGACAAACTAAAATATGAGACATCATGACTGTATTCTGAACTCAAGAACACAGGAGTTTATGTTGATGTTTTATGTCTCTATAAACATTCTTTGCTTTTTTTTTTTTTTTAATCCTAGGACCAGGAATTGTATTTCTTCCATGAACTCAGCCCTGGAAGTTGCTTTTTCCTGCCGAAGGGAGCATACATTTATAATACACTAATGGAATTCATTAGGGTAACCCATATTCATTCTTTTCTTATGCAGATTTATGACCTAAGTTGACTTTATTAAATAAGGTCTGATTAAAGGAAAGATAACCTTGTCTTTGAGATGAAACATTTGAAAGGATAAATAAAAATGGAAGTCTGGGGTCTCATAAAACATTTTTAAAATTCTTCCTAATGCTGATTTTGTGCACACATATGGGTATGTACACAGGGGAAAACTTGACCTAGGACCTGGGACCCTTTACACAAGAGCCTTTGGCTCTTTGTGAGCCTTTGGCCCTGCATTTGTATTTCCCTTGAAAAAGCAAGTAAAGCAAGTTAGGTTTTTATATTGCTTTTTTTTCCTTTATGGATTATGAAGCACATGTTTATAGATAGTTTCACCACCAACACCTGTGTACTCACCACCTAACTTAGCACGTACTTACATCGGGCTCTGTGCACTGCCGACATCTGTTGAAGCAAAGTAATCCATATACTGGAGGGGGAAGAAAGCTCACCTGTGGGACCCTTTTCTAATCTGTTTCCCTCCTTTCCTAGAAGAAACTGCTATTTCAAAGTTAGCATAGGTCCTTATCTGTGTTATTTACCTCTGCCCTGTACATTTGTACCCTAAATTATTTGTGTTTCAGATACACATGTATGAAGTCTCATTATGTGTCAGTGTACATCATGGTTTTTAAAGATACATACAGACCCGGTTTACTTTCTCTGTGACTTAACCTGTCATCTAACTACCACAATATGTCCATCCTTCCTTCACTGGTGGACACTGATGTAATAGTTTCTCCACTGTTGCAAATCTTGCTGCAGTGGCATTATTTTGACAACCCTCCACAACTTTCCCCTTTGGTACATATACATCTCTAAGTGGAATTGCTAGATTATCCTTTTATGTGCATCTTATTTTGACTAGCTCATATAAAATTACCTTTTAAAATTTTACTTCCTCCAGAAGTGTGACCATTTACTTATCCACATGTGCTTTTTACTCCTAACAGAGTGAATACAGGAAACGAGGATTCCAAGAGGTGGTCACCCCAAACATCTACAACAGCCGGCTCTGGATGACGTCAGGCCATTGGCAGCACTACAGCGATAACATGTTCTCCTTTGAGGTGGAAAAGGAGCTGTTTGCTCTGAAACCCATGAACTGCCCGGGACACTGGTATTCAGCAGCTTTGAGTTTCTAGCAAAGATTTTCCCATCATGCATGAGTCCTAGCACTATTGCGATATTATAATATCTTGGGTACCTCATTAGATCCTCAGATCTATAGACATTGAAGAATGGCACTGGGATGGCCATGAACAGGCAGGATAAAACAGGGAGATGAACGTGGGGCATGGCGCATTCTCTAGGGTTTTTTTGTTGTTTTAAGAGAAATGTGTTCTGTCAAAACCTACTGTAATGAATTGACATCTTTGGAAAATCTTCCTTGCCTCGAGGCTGTTCTTTCTATGTCTTTGAAAGTTGGCTGAAGAGCACCTTGGGAAAAAACTAGGGGAGCTGTGACTGCAAGTAGCTTAGTGTCCACAGCTCCTCATAGCAAGGCCTAAGCAGAGGAGGTGAGAGGAATCTCCACGAGGACACTCAGTTACAGGTCAAGGAGCAACCTGATTCATTCTGAGTTTCCCTAGTGTAGTTTCTGAAGCACTTTTGGGAGCAACAAGAAAGTATGGACTTTAGCTTCCAGTGCTATAAGTGGTTTGTGTGTGACTGAAGATTTAAAAAATTTATACATAAGCCTTAAAGACAGTCCTCAAATTTAACCTTATGGGAATAAACTTTTTATTCTTTTGTAGTTATAGTTGCTAACTACATTTGCTGTTTTATTCATGCAAGGGCATACACTGTTGTATGAAGCCCAGAATTTGAAAAATATTGCTTGTCTGGACAACTAGAATCAGTAGCTTTTAGCTAGTCCTTCATAATACTAGGGAAGCAGTTTCATTTAGTGAAACTAAATAACAGTGGATTTTACTTTCCTCTTTTCTCCAGTCTTATGTTTGATCATCGGCCAAGATCCTGGCGAGAGTTGCCTCTGCGACTAGCAGATTTTGGGGTACTTCACAGGAATGAGCTGTCAGGCGCCCTCACGGGACTCACTCGAGTACGAAGATTCCAGCAGGATGACGCGCACATATTCTGTGCCATGGAGCAGGTATGCGGATGTAGGAGTAAATACTTGGAAAAAAGTGTCAAGAAAGTCAAAGAAAGTGACTCATCCCCCCCCTTTTTTTTTTCCACTTAAAGATTGAGGATGAAATAAAGGGTTGTTTGGATTTTCTGCGTACAGTATATCGCATATTTGGATTTTCTTTTAAACTGAACCTGTCTACTCGCCCAGAAAAATTCCTTGGAGATATTGAAGTATGGAATCAAGCTGAGAAAGTAAGTAGTGTTTTTCTGCATGCTTGAGTACTATTTGACTGAAATTGCCCTGTTCAGCCATGTAAGAAAGCCAAACCTCTTTAAGTGGATAAAAGCACAAGAAAATTAGAAATGATTCCTAGATTCGAGTTAGCTACTTTTTTTATATATGATTTTGTATTTTAGAAATGGTTGCAATTTTTTTTCAGTTATCAAGCTTTAACGATTAGAAAGGATTTGTGTATGAGTACGTTTAAATAGACAAAATTCTAAGAGAATAGTGACTCATGAAAGTAATTACAGTATTTTTAGTCTCAAATTAGAATTAAAGAAGGAAGTTTCAGGTGAACAAAACTTTAAGTCATTTTAATTTATTCTTAGCAACTTGAAAACAGTCTGAATGAATTTGGTGAAAAATGGGAGTTAAACCCTGGAGATGGAGCTTTCTATGGTCCAAAGGTCAGTGCCAAAGTATATTTGAATAATACGTACGGTTTTTATTGTTGAGTGAAGAAGTATACCAAGAAAAAAGGAAAATTGGGCCTCCCTGGCGGTGCAGCGGTTAAGTGCTGTGGAGCTGTCGGCAGCGGCGACAGGAGTTTGGCGTCCGGCCGGGGAGATTCCCACATGGCGTGGCAGACTTCTCCTGCCTCGCCTGCTGCTCCCCTCAGCAGTGTATTTCTGATCTGCCTGTTCTGCTCCCTGCTCTGTCTCTGGTGAACCCTCTCGCCGCCCCAAACTTCTGGCCTGTACCCCTGCTTGTATGCGTAAATAAATATTTAGGAAAAAAGGAACATTAACCTTTATACTACTGTTGAGTTCAGCTCTGATATGAACAGCATCTTATAGTAGCCAATCTTTGCTTCTTAGATTGACATACAGATTAAAGATGCAATCGGTCGGTACCATCAGTGTGCAACGATTCAGTTGGATTTTCAGTTGCCCATCAGATTTAATCTTACTTTTGTAAGGTGAGTATCTAGTGTCTGCTCTGAATGTTATTTTTCGGGGACATGTAAAGGAATATATGTGTAATATGTATGTATACACACATATGTTTAAAGCAAAACAAAATCTTTTTTTGTCTCTAGCCATGATGGTGATGATAAGAAAAGGCCAGTGATTGTCCACAGGGCCATCTTGGGGTCAGTGGAAAGAATGATTGCTATCCTCACTGAAAACTATGGCGGCAAATGGTAATTTCTGTCATTATCTTCTGGTTTTGACTGAAAAATGTAAATTGGTTAGAAATGTTTACTGTAATTTTGTTCTGCAGTGAAAAGAGAGAATGATTCCAGTTGGGCACCTTAGTTATTGATAAGTGTTCACTAAAACATTAGGAATCACAATCTAAAACCCAAATTTTTTTAGCTTTAGTAACATTTGTTATGAATAATTATTTTTATCCTAGAACTTGATTTGCTGGAGTGATATATAGTGCTTTCTCATTGTTATTTGGTAAGAGGCATATGTGTGGTTTAGCTTGCTCTCAAGTAACTCTGTTTTGGGATTTACATCACTTTCATGTTTTTGCTAAATAGGAGCGGGCCTTTGGCTTACCTTGTTAGCTTTAATGATTATAGTCAAATATTTTGACATGCCTTAGATGCAAAGCATTTGATTAAAGTACAGTCTTCAAACTGATAAAATTTTGTGTCTTTTTTCTCTAAGGCTGTTTTTTTCTGGCAGAATAGAGCACATGACTTCCAGTTTATTTTTTAAATCAGTTTTTGTCTGGACCCAAAATTTGTAAGGGTTTAGCTGAAAGCAGCATGAGCTTATGAAATGCTCATTTTGTAGAGACTGTCATATTAATTGACCAGAGAAAAATTTTGTAAAATGCTGTAAATCTATGCTTTGCAGTCATTACAACTTTATTTGTAATTTGGTTAGTTTAGACAGTAAGGAGAGTTTGTCATGCTTGTCAGTGACATAAAATGTTCTGTTTTCAGTCATATTTTCATATTAGACCACATATGGGGAAACACTGATATTTAGAGAACAAGGGAGAAAGCTCAGCTAATTGTTCTGCCAAATCTATGTGAAATGAGAACAACCTACCATTCAAGTAGAATTGGTTGCCTACTCCAGCCTTTGCCCGATGTAACAAAACAGTGGAAAATAGAGGAATGATTGAGAGATGTTGGTCTGGTCTATAGCCTTAGGAGGGTCTGTCACACACACACATTTATACACACACACACACTCAAATAGTTATGATTTTCCTTACAAGACCATTTTCTGCACCTTATAGTCTTTATCTTCCATTTAAAAAGACAGGTTTTTTAAAATGATCATTGTGTGTTTTGGAAAGGGGGAATAGACTCAGTCTGAGGAGTAGACAAAGAAATGTGTCACCCTTGTTGAGGGAGAGGGCCTGAATCCACATTAAATATTTTTGATTTCTTCCAAAGGCCCTTCTGGCTGTCTCCTCGCCAGGTAATGGTAGTTCCAGTAGGACCCACGTGTGATGAATATGCCCAGAAGGTCAGTCCGACTTACCTTAAGTATGACTCGCCTCTAAATGTAATATCTGTTGTTCAGCTTTTTAATTCTAGTAAGTGATACATATAGTTTCTTGGCAAATCAAGCTGTTGGGATAAAGAAAAGTGTTACTATTTTCAAAAAACCTGAATGGATCATATTACCTCTTAACACTTTCCTGTGTGGTTCCATGAGCAGAAGACATCATTTAGATAGTGTTTTTGTATTATGCCTGTATAGTTAGCATTTAGTAATAGCAAATAGTGACTAGCAAATGCCTTATATGACATGTAAGTTCAAATGCATAATGCAGCTTAAATTGCTCTTTGACTCAAGAAGTAATTTTGCTTTATTTCTAATTCAAATTTCTTCAGATATTTGAAACTTTTTTCAGGTTAACAGCATGACAGACCAAAGTTTTGCCTTGCCTGCTAAAGCTAACTTATTAACAAATGTATACTACTTGTTCATATTTCACACACTTTAAGGACTAGAACAATCTGTTCTGCTATAGTTATAATTCCATACTAAGGAATTTCAAATTAGTGAAAGTTGTGTCTCACCTGCTGCTTCCCCTCAGCAGTGTATTTCAGTAAATCTGCATGTTCTACTTCCCAATCTGTCTCTTATGAGTTCCCTCACCCCCTGTACCTCTGGCCTACACCCCAGTTCTTCTATGCAAAAGTTAATTTGGCTTATTCATTTATAATTACTAAATTTTAATCTATTGCTGCTTCTTTGGAATGGAAAAATACTGAAAACAATGGTTTCTTAATACACAAGGATTTAAGATAGTAAAGTGAAACTGTTACTTGCTGGGAATAATAATATCTAATGCAGTTTGCAAACTTTCAATTCCTGGAAATTTATTTCAAGAAATCCCAATTTGATTTTAAACTGCTAACTCCTTCATCTGCATGCTTCATTTAATAAACTTTCTTTTAATGAAAAAGGGAACCACTGTTCAGGAAGGAAAAAAAAAACAATTTTTAAAAACTTTTTTTTTTTTTATTTCTCACCTGATTTTTTTTATTTAAATTAATCTTGTAGCATTCTATTTAATTCAGTCATTGCATGCACAGTTATTATTTTATTTGTATTCTATTCTTTAGGGATATAAAGCTATTATGATGCCTTTAGCCAACAGTTTGAGCTGTCAACTTTTTATTTTTAAAAATATTGAATGTGTAATTGGCAGCAGTGAGTGGATTCCTGTTACCAACCTGTTGCCTAGTTCAAGGATTGGAAATAAGTTCTCTATTAGACTAGAATCCCTCCATGGATGTTATATATAAACTGGTAAACAATTCATTTCCAGGCAACCATATAGGGAATGTGAGATATGTTTATAAAAGAATTTGTTTTTTATTGAAATGTATATTTTAGCAGCTGATTACCTGATTTCTGATTTTTAAGTATTTTTTAAAACACCTCTCAAGAGCAGAATAGGTTATTTTGACTTTTTAAAATGTAGAGACAAGTCATAAATTCAGTATAGCTGTCAGCATTCCTTTTTTTAATGTTTGCATGATTATCTAAATTGTATGTTAAATAAAATCATTCAGGTTCAAAATATAATTCTAATTTTAGATCTGAAGAATTTTGTATTTTCATTTAAATAGGTACGGCAACAATTCCATGATGCTAAATTCATGGTGGACATTGATCTGGATCCTGGTTGTACATTAAATAAGAAGATCAGAAACGCACAGTTAGCACAATATAACTTCATCCTAGGTAAGAGAGAAAATTTGCCAAACCTTAGGCAGATACTAAAATATTGATGCTTAGGCTTAAGAGAAATATGGTCATCAGTTTAGTTCCTTCCATACTTGATTCTTAAACTATAACATTTGTTCATTCGATGTCACAAAGGCTTGTCTAAAAATTTTCTCCCCTTCACCTCCGATTTTTCATACACTAAATATGTATTAAGTTGGTTGAGTTTAGTGATTCAGTGTGTGCAGCAGTTATAGACGTTGCAACATGGTTTTCTTTTTAATGAATAGATTTTTCAATGGACTACAAAACTGTACATGGTCAGCAGTATATTTTAATTAATCAGCTACAGGGTAGCTTTTGGGTCCTAGGAGCTTTTCTATTCAAATGCCCAGTAGTACTCTTTCCATCTAACTACATTTTATATCTTTTGTTTTAGTTGTTGGTGAAAAAGAGAAGACCAGTGGCACCGTTAACATTCGCACGAGAGATAATAAGGTGCATGGAGAGCGCACTATTTCAGAAACCATTGAGAGGCTGCAGCAGCTGAAGCAGTCCCGCAACAAACAGGCAGAAGAAGAATTTTAATGAAGACTTTGCCCAGATTGGCTGAATGTAAAAGACTGAACTATGTTTTCAAAATATTAACTTTGCACCCTTGGAAATATTTTATCCTGAATTTGGAATAGTTTTGCAAAATCTACATAGGTGGCTATATAGGTTACAAGGGGCTCAACCTTCTGATCTAGACAGGCATTAGACAATGTATATTTGAAGGATTTAATTAAAAGAGATGCATTAAAATGATTGTACTCATTAAATTATGAGCACTGGCAATAAACCATGAGGAATGTGGGAGAACATTTTACAAATTGAATGCAACTGGAACAAATTCTTCAAATGTAATTAAGGTAAAAGAAAAACTAGAATTAAAAATAAACTTTCATTGATGTATGTTTCAAGACTATTCTTCACATACACACGTACTTGGAACAAATGCATGATTTAATATGATGTAAGGTGGGCAGAGGGGGGCAAATCCAATGTGTTTATTCTCAAACCAGGGTCTGAGCTGAATGCCTGCTTCTCAGTATTCACAGTATGACATCTTTTAGCAAGATTACTAATTTTTGGATGCAGACCCTTTAAAACAGAGCCCACCAATGACCTAATCGGGTAGATTTGCACACATTTTTTATGATAAAAGTTTATCTCTCTAAAAGAATATGTATGTTTAAGGCAGACTGTCCTGGTCCATACAATCCTTTGTTACACAGATTCCTGATGAAGGATGATTTTTAAATCGTTCTGTCAGTGCTTAGTGTTGGTAGAACATTAAAAAATAGATTATGTGGATTATATATTATTTTCTCTTTAATATCATCATTAAAAAAAATACCACCTTGTCAGTTTTCTAATACCCTCAAGACTTGTTTGCAAAGGTCACTTCGAAGTGAACCATTTTGCATAGATTAAGTCTTGCTTTCATTAAAGAGATAAGATCTTTAATTATAGGGGTTTTTAACTTCATAATTAAGCCTTGCTTATGACTCTAAAGACAGCCTTTGATAGGCTTGTAATTAATTTTATAAGTATCTTGAGGGAAACTAATTTTATATTTAAACCAGAACTTTATAGTCTCAAATCATGATATTTTCTGATTCATTTTAAAAGTTTATTATATTTGATTTTTTGTTTAAAATTCACAGTATCTTAGTTTGAATTTTCCTTCAGTTTTTAAAAAGATAGTTGCAAAGTCATTGTAAATGGTTTCCATAATATGTAGCCTGAAAACCAAATACGACTTAGCTGGATTTTTTTCAGTAATTATTTAACATGTAAAGCAACAAATAATTTTCTTGAAATATTTAGAAAAGCTGTGTGAATCTAACAAAGCTTAAGATATAAAAGTATAATAAAGACATACAGGTTGGCAGGATTAGGAATCCAAAGCCTCTATAACTGACATTTGGAAGCCTGAGGAGAATCCCTCTAATACCTCTTACTATTAACTTACCCATCAAAGCTCATTCCTGTACTTAAGCTTACTTTTCCTTCTCTTTCCTGAAGGGCAAGACTGTTCTGTTTACCGTTGTTCTGTTCTGGCATGTAACTTGAAAAATTGAAAGAACCCGTCTGCTAAGCCTTTGTTGAGCCTCTAGTTTACTGAGATTTCTGTTATCTTTTTGGTAAACAATTGGAAAACAGTGACAACTATGTGACAGAATCTTAAAGACATTGTGAAGTACAACAGGTAGCAAAAGCAAAGTAGGTACCAAAATATGTAAAATCTGGCTAAACCAAAATCTAAAGACATGAAATCAGGAGTACCGAGCAAATGTTACGACAGGTGAAAAGGTTGAAGGACCTAGATTGGTCCTAATATTCTGTGATGATACTTTTTCTAGCACAATGTTTTGGTTTGGTTGTATTGTTTTAAAATTCTTTCTTTAAACAGTTGATGTTACACTTGATCACTTTCAATGTCCTCACGTGCCCCCCAAATCTCCCTGCTTTAATTCCTCACCTTTACTACAGTGGAGAACACTTGCCCAGTACCAGAGCCCTGGCATGTGAATGCTAGACCAGTGCTTCTCAACTTGTATTGGGCATGTGAGTCACCAGATGTGGGAATGCAGACACACCTGTAGTTCTGGGTCCTGAGAGAACTTTCACAAGCTCCCATTGGTGCTGAGGACGGCGCTGGGGGTAAAGACTCTCATTTCTCACACTGATCAGCCTTACCCTCTTCTCCCTTAAAAAAAAAGAAAAAGTCAAGTAATAATAAATAATAAATGTTTATTATGTAGGTGATCTGCTTTCTGGTAATTCTCCTTAACCTTATCTTCTCGTTCCTTTTACTAATTAAAAATATTCAGGCTTCCCTTTTTTAGTTTTCAAGGGTTCTTCCTCGTTCTTATCCTATTCCTTATAGCATCCTGTAGGGGGCACTAGGTGTCTTCAGAAGACTTTCTTCCTGTTTTCCTGCAGGGTAAGCCTGAGGCTTTTTGGTGTTGCAAAGGGGAAGTATTAGGAATCTCTTTACTATGGGGAACATTTATGGCAATGCAGTCATGGAAAGTTGAAAGCATTTTAGTTCCAGGCTGCAGAGGGCAATCTTGCCCTGCTTATCCAGATTGATAAATAGCGTGGACAAGGTTAAGGTCAGGGGATCTGTATACTTGTTAATGTCATAAACCGTCTTAGATAGATTGCCTAAAAATTAAACCAGAGACCTCTCCCACCTGCTCATGATCACAAGACATAAGCACGAACCTAAAAAAAAGAAACCAGGACAACTCTGTGCTAGCTCATTATTCAGTCATTTTGTTTTTACCATTATAGAAACCTGTTGAAAGACAGAAATCTCACATCTGAAGACAAGAGATGGAAAAGCTGACTGTAACTTGGATAAAGTTAAGGTGCTGAGACTTAATCCCTGTGCCACCGGGGAGGCCCCTGAAGTTGAAGGTGACAATGCCTTCAGGCAGCAGTCGGGGTGCCCAGCGTTGTGACCCCAGCACAGCAAGGGGAAGCCGAACTACACCCTAGCCGCTCTGCACACACCCTGCACAGCAGCCTGGCCTCTGTGGCTCCTGCAAGAAGCAGGTAGACAAATAGGCCCGATGATTTTCCGGTGTGACCAGAAAATACAAAATGCCACAAAACTGTGATACACGGAGCTATTGTCACAATAAGTGCCTGGAAGGGAACATTCTTCTATGCATTATTCCCCGAAGAGGAGCAGTAATGCCCTGTTGCTGGGAGAACTTGTAGGAACAATTTAACATGTTCCTTCTAGGTAAATGAACGGTGTCATACGGGCAGTGGGCGGGCCTCCTGAGGTGTCGGGATGGGACTGAAAGGGAGAAGCTTAGGAACAGGAGGGCTTAGAGTTTGGCGAGTAATTCCCCTTCCTCTCTTCTGGAAGAGGAAGTGAGGGAGCGGTGGGAGAGGAGAGGCAGAGGGAGGAGGGGCAAAGAGAGGCTGAGAGAGAAAGGGAGAGACAGAAGCATCTGGAAGCTGGAGAGTCAATCATCTTTACCGCAGATAAAACGGGATCTGTTGAGAGCACACAGCTCTCCATCCTGATCAATATGAGACAGAGACCGGCTTCCTGGACAGGCTGTTGCAGCAAAAGGGAAATGGTTGTGGGAGGGGGGGGTGAGGAGGGGGCTACTGAGACAAATCTCTCCTCCCATGCCCAGCAGGTGCTTGCCCCCTTGGCCTGGGCGATGAAAAGAGGTGAACCAAGGGACCAGGAATGGAGTCTAAACAAAAGTAAGGGAAGTAGTACGTCCTCCTGACAAGTGTTTAAACTCGCGCTTAGATGCTCACCAGTAAAGCCTGCGTGGGTGTTTCAACAGCAAAGGTCAAAGCTTCAGCCAGGTGTTTTCTCTGTGAGGCAGATAGGAGGACCCTGAGTTTCTTCTGTAAGCATTATGTTCAAAATAATGATAACTTGCCATCACAGTTCTTGTAAAAAATAGTTTTGTTTTGTTTTTAATTCATTTCTGGGAAGTGAAAATCACTATTGTAGTCAGATGTCTGGAAAAGAATATGTCCCATTAAATGAGCCATTAAATATTAATTTGCTGTGAAGCTAAATAGAAAGTTTGGCTTAACAAATTATCTTAGAACTTTGAGGGGGGGTGTCAGGGATGGGCAGGTGGTCAGAGAGGTCTACCCAGTACTAAAATGTTTGTTTTCAAAGGTTAGTCCTAACACATTTCAAAATCATCTAGGATTCTTCTCAAAATCCTATGTTAATCCCTCATCTAATCAATTGGTCTTGGTTGGGAGTGGGGGTCTAGGGGACAAGTATGAAATACATATTTTCAGATTCCTTAAATGATTTCTCCCACACACCAAGCTTGAAAATTACTGCTCTGTGCAGAAGATAAAGACACTGAGGGAATATTAATAAATTTAAACTTAATCACTTTATTAATACGGCAGGTACTGTTGACTTTGTATAATTCATTCTAGTCTCTGTTGATTTGGAGTAATGTCTGCTATTTACATTGTAGCTTGCAAATTCTGAAGTGAAAATCTTTTATCAGTACATTTGAATTTCCAATATCCAACATTTCCTGACAGTCATTAGTCCACATTTTTCTAAGCTAATGGTCACAATCAGGCAACAGCTTCTTACCTAAGCCACTAAATCACTGTCTCTGATAAAAGCAGAACTAGAACTAGGATTTCTTCCCTCCAACTGGGCTTTAGTCTCTAATTGGCATTTATTTTTTCCAATGTTAAAAGTTACCCTTCTTTAAGGAAAAATATTCGACCACCGTTTCCCACTTGCTAAGATTTTGAAGCTAGTGTTACTCAAACATAATGTCCATCAGAACAATGTGGGGGAGCCTACCAGACCTCTGACTCAGCTGGCCTAGGGTATGGGGGGCGGGGGCGGGGAGTGGAGGTGGGTACAAGTCACTCACTCTAGTGGATGCTGGTGCAGGAGCCACTCTTCAAACTTTGCACTCAGTCCTGCTCCCCAAGTTAATATTCTTCCGCCAACATCACCAGGAGAGTCAGCCATGTAAGAGTCAGACGAACGGATCTCAAGCTCATGAAGAACGCAGACAAACCCAGCACCCAAACTGGGTTGCATCCGGATGTATGAACTCCAGGGCTGTGCCCCCATCGGCTGCGCCTGCAGAGATCCTAGCGGCAGGATGACTCAGGGAGCAGGTTGTCTATGGAGCTGGGCAGACGGGTCAAAGGAGGAGTCCTGGAGCCCTCGGTGGCATTTTAAGGCTTTTAATGGTCTTTTGAGGGAGGCAGCCAGGTACAGGGCAGGCAAGGAGGCTGGGGGACCCGGAGGCTGACAGGCCTCCTAGCCCCCAGCGAATCTGCACTTTCTCTGGGCTCTCTGCCACTCTTTCGTCGTGGTATTTCTGCTACACCCCGAACTGTCCTCCGCTCCACTCTCGGCTCTCTCCTGCCTCTGTCGTTCCTCCTTCTGCTGCTGCTGCTGCTTAGAAGCCCAGTCTCTGGCCCAGGTGCGCCCACTCACGCATGCCCACACGCTACTCCAGGTGCCCGCCATCAGGCATGCGCACAGGCCTGCAGAGGTCTATTATTTATGGGAGGGCGGAAGAACCTGCTGACTCTTACCTTGCAGAGATCAGTAGGAATCCTGGAGGAGGGAAAGGAGCCCCCGCTCCCACTGCCCACATCTTGTTCTCCCCTGTGGACTGGGGCCTCTATTTACACTACTTCAGATGTGGATTTTCAAGGCACCTGGTAGCTCTTTGGGCTTGGCCTCTGGCACAGGGTAGATTTTTGTCCTCACCTCGCATGTCTGTTTATCAGTGTCCTTATAAACAAGTGGTGGCTGCTTTCCTTTTAAACTGTCAACCTAAGTCATTACATTTCAGCTATATCCATTTCCTGGTCAGGCAGAATCAGCTCAGTATCACATAAAACAAGGTGAAACTCTGAATTCCTGATAATTAAACGCTGATAGAGTCTGGCTCTTAGTGGGGAGGAGGGGTTGCGGATTAGGAGAAAGGAAGGGGACTATCTCGTTTACATCTCCGGCTGTCAACTTCTCGGGTGAAGATGATGAGGAGAATGAGGCTTGAGAATTTGGCTACTGGCCTTTCTTAGGCCCAGTCTGGAGCTCCGTTCTGCAGCTCCCAGACCCCTTCCCAAACCCAGAAGAGAAAGAAGACAGCGGGTCCTCAAATAATATCATTCAATATCTTATAACATTAAGAGAAAACAACAATGCTGGCCAAAGTCAAATGAAAAGAGGATATTCAATCACCTGCTTTCATTACATGTTGTTTGCTTAAAGCTGCAGTTTCCAGTAACCTAGCCACGAAGTTAAGTGAGGATTCATAGACAACAACTTTGCATAAAACAATATATTTTATGTCACTTGCTCACTTAAAGTCCTTCAGTTACTCTCTACTGTCCTTATGCCAGAGTAAGTTCTCCTTAAGAAAGGAGGAAAGGCCCTTTGTAAATTTGCCTTTTAGGGTAGGAAGAAAAATGGTTCCCCAAAGATGTCCACATCGTATTTCCCAGAACAACCTGAGACTATGTTAAGTTGTACGTCAAAGGGGAGTGAAGGTTGCAGATGGAGTTAATGTTGCTATTCAGCTGATGTTTAGAGAGCAGGGACACCCACACACACCTCGCATGGGGTTCTAGCCCTGACTCTGCAAGTCAACCACTATCTCAGTATTGTTGGCTACAAGAATCGAATGCAACTAGGTGGAGGCATTTCCTCACAGTCACAGAGCTGTTTTGTCTCAGGCCTCAAATTTTCTAATTCTCGCTTCAACTAGCTGTGGGGCTGGAGCAAAAAGATAGGGCACAGGGGCTGGTGAGAAAGGTGGCGATTGGATGTTGAACTTCTGCAAGAGTCTAGGCTGGCTGTATACTCCCTTCAGGACCATTATATATATCATTTAAACATGTTGCACTGAGGCCATCCTCTGTAGGGAGGGCTTTCTGTTTAGACTTGCTGCTTACCCCAAATGCACTTAAGGATGTGTGAGGGGTATACCTATTTACAAAAATATTCAAAATTTATCACAATTTTCATAATTTTGTTTGGATATTTCATCATCTTAAAAAATATAGTGGGAGCCTCAAGAAATAGTGAGTTCTTTATGACCTCTGTAAGGCTTTGGGTCCATTTCATTTACCAGGTCAAGAAATTGAGGAAATGAGGACTTTTCTGTGAACCTCAGACCATCTGTATCAATATTACCTGAATATTCTGGAACTTTATCCTGATCTACTCATAATCAGTGGGGCCTGGGCCAAAAAGGCTGCATTTAAAACAAATTCCCCCTTGTAACTTGTAGCAAATTTGAGAGAATGCAGCTGGGGAATTGATGAGTAATTGGTCAATTTCCCAGGAAAGGAGTAGAACTGGATGGGAAGGAAACTGCAGCCTTGATGGAGGAGTGACTAATGGTGACAGAGATGAGGGGTGATGAGGACTGTTAGGTGGAGAGCATGCTTCTCAAGGAGGCCATCTCTCCTATGGGTGGCTGAGAGTCTATCTTGGGTCCACTAACTTTTCCCGCACCTTTCACACACACCATCATGTTTGAACCGTATAGGCCCCCTGAGAGGTTCTGAGGTAAACTAAATATCAAAACTACCTTACTAAAGAGGAAAGGAGTAACAAATATGCTCATTCTGGCTCTGCACCAGGCACTCTCTCCTTAATCCGATTCCTGGGAATCCCCAGGTGGGAAAAACAGATCGCAAACTCCCAAATGGTGCTGCTATTATTTTAAACCTCAAATCTGTACTGTATGCCTGTGATGACTTGAAAAGATACTGATGGAGTTCAGCTTCCTAGAGTGAAATGTAGGAGCTATTTTGTGAAATTGCAACGGTTTATTAATAATTCAGGATGACCTGTAATCAGGAGGAAAATTAGCTTCTTTGTCTGAGTGAAAAAGGAGGATAATTAGTGCATTTGAAATAGGCCTGTTCACATAGGCCCTCTGGGTTCTTATTTTGCTCTGGGGTCTTTTGAGAGTCATGTGACTGGCCCGTGGGCAGAGGCAGGAGGAAGGACAGGAGGCTTAGAGCCCTGAGGTGAAAAGAGCACACATCACCTTTGAAGGAGATACATCGGCTTTGGTCCGCTGACCCAAATTTGGCCAAATCATGGACAGGACTTAGCCTGGCCCCCTGCAAGATGACCTTCTTTAGCTCGCCGGCCTTGCTGAGGCATGTTTCCCCTCATCTGGCCCTCGGTTCTGGATTCTGCTTAGCAACAGATCTCACTTCTTCAAGAGTCTCTGCTCACAGTTGTAAATCCCCATGAGCTACAGTGAATCGGGCAGTATGGCCCGTGGTCCTCGACAACAGGGGCCCCTTTTGGGTGTGGGTTACCAGGTTCTCAGGAGGTGGGGTGTACCCAGGGCGGTGCGCTGAGGCTTTCAGCCACCAGGGTGATCCTTGGGGGTTGGGATAGATCCAGGACGTAGCTTGTTTGATAACTTAATGTTATCATTAGCCAAGTATTAAGACATTTGGTAGTGAACCTTCAATTTCACTCATACTTCAGGCCCCGCAAATGCCAGGGGTGAGCCTGAAGCAACTATCTCTCAGGGCCTGCAATGAGCAGGGAGCACACCAACTTCTTACCTGATGGGAAAACTTCGCGATTTTAGAGAAAACCAGCATCTGCCTCCCTCTACTGCCTGGGTTACAACGTCTTGGAGTAGCATAGACAGGAAGAGAGTTTAGATTAGTGCGAGCACCTGGGCGATAGACCCATGCAGCTCACTGTGAGAGCCCAGTCGTGCCCTTGGTCTCCTCTGTCTTGGTGGATGGACAGGTCAGCACACTGTCTCTGCATTTCAGTCTATTTGGCATTCCACTCTTCAGCTTCACTCCTTCACACACACACGCACGCATGCACGCATGCACGCACACACGCACACTATCCTCTCTACCCCAATAGGCTACTTTCAAGCCCATAGGCATGACCTGTGCATTCTCTCCTCCTGCTCTCTCTGTAACTCCAACCCCTACATTTGCTGCTTCTAACTCCAATTTCTGGCTTCTCTCTGGGAATGAACAAAAGACACAGTGACTTCAATGAAAGTTATAAAATTCTTATGATGTTGGGACTATGTTTGAGGTTGAAAAATCTTAGAACATTTAGTTCCTCTCAGTCATTGGTCAAATGAGGTCAAAGAGGGCAGAAGTTTCAGTGCTGCAGTGGGCAGTCAGCTAGTTAGTTACTCAAAAGGTGGCATTATGAGGGGGGCTGTGGCGTGGGTCAGTCATAGTCCAATGTCTGAACCTCACTTATCAGCTTTGGAAAATGAATTTTATCTGATTTAGAAGAATTGACTTACACTAACCAATCTCACAGTAACCTGATGTATAAACTGGGCTGTCAATTTACTAAATATGTCACATATGTCAAAATACTTCAGGAATAAATCTACTCCTAACTTTTGTAGCTGTATAATGTCATGTTTTTTGCTGATCCTCTAACCCAATGTCCCTTGGAGTTTACTTATTTTTATTTTTTTAAGATTTATTCATTTATGTATACGAGCTGGGGTGTAAGAGGATTCGCCAGAGACAAAGTGGGGAGCAGAACAGGAAGATTGACTGAAGTACACTGCTGAGGGGAGCAGCGGTGAGACAGGAGAGGTCTGCTGCGCCATATGGGAAGCTCCCTGGCCGGGGATCAAACTTGTGCTGCGGTGGCTGTGGATACATTCATAGTGCTGAGACTTCATCCCTTGCGCACTAGGGAGGCCCCCAATGTTCCCGTACAGTTTAACACACACATCACTACTTTCTTGTGCTTGGAAATAGCAGAGTCCTTCAGCACTACTCTAGGAGATCATTTTAAACTGTGAAATCACCAACAAAAGCACTAAACTGTGAAAGACATGACATGTGAGCTGACGATGGAAAGGCCCCTCATCATCTCCAGTGTGGGCATTGAGGCAAGCAGACAGAGCACGACTCCTTCAGTCGCAGCTAGGAAGCTGCTTGTAGGGTGACTGCCTATTTTACAACTCTGTGCCTACCTGTGAGAGCACCACTAGCATTTGATTTTGAAGTTACATTTTAACAAACAGGTGAAACTGTAAATATGAATCTGCAAAGAATGAAGTTTTATTGCTCATAGAACTTGGCCTCTACTCACTAGATACCAGTAGCATCCTCCCCCCTGCTCAGTTGTGACAACTCAACATGTCTCCAGACGTTGTGAAATATCTCCTAGGGAATAAAATCACCCTTGGTTAAGAACTGCTGTTCTAGAAGAAAATGAGTGGGGTGAAGCAGGAGCAGACAAGTACACCAGGTTTTTTTTTCGGTATGATCAGTGCCAGGCTTCTTAGGGGAAACAGCATTCGAGCTGAGCCTTGCAGGACAAGAAAGAATTATGTGGTAGTCCAAGAGAGGTTTTTAAGGTATAAACAGAGAGGTGTTCATGTTCTGCTGATGTCTTCTTGACAAAACCATTTTTCCTACAATTCCTATTCATGCCCTCAAAGGATTCTGGGGTCCACCTGTAGAGGCCTATCCTTCCTCGCCTCAATGCCACTGCTCATTTGACATGCCATGTGTCAAATCCCACTTTTGCTTGTCATACTTACTGTACCGTGCACCCTCTGTGAAAAAGGATTTGATTTCCAACATATATTCCCCTAGAGATGGGTGAAGCACTGTCTTCCTCTTACAGCATTAGTTCTTCACTGTGCGCAGATGAGGAAGTAGGTTAAGATGTGAGCTGGAAGTCCAACTACACTCAAGCTGATACTGTGGAATATTTTAGGCATCACTTCAGATCATCATAAGGTGGATTTAATTTCTGCACAATTTTAGGTCTGAGATCTGACTCTACCTCACCTGCGATGTGACTCATTTGATGACGTGCTAATCAAGGGGTGGAGTAGGAGGAAATCAGTAGGGTGTGAGAAGATGAAACACATAGCATCATCCTTCAAGTTACTAAGTTCCAGGGAAAAGCAGGTGGGTGGTGCAGGTCTCACAGCAGGGCAGGGCAAATGAATCACATGCAGACATCAGTGCGTTTGGCCATTTATTGATATCCCACAATGCCAGGCTATGATTAAGTTTATACTACTGAAATACCCCATAAGGAGGCTGGACCTGGCAAAGCAAGGCAGAGATGCAGGGAGGGTGCTGGGTGGGGCCATGCACATCACACAACCACTTTGGAAGATACAAGAATTGTGCTTCCCCAACCATGTTTTGTCAATGACACAACTTAGTAATAATATTAATAATACTAGAATTAGCAATACAAAAACAAGAGTAGCATGAGATATGTTGGCTAAATGGTAGCACCAGGCAGTTCTTGTCATGTGGTCTGGCTCTTAAAATAAATTGCCAGGCACTGAGCACCAGATACACTGTTCCAGGGCTTCATCTTAAAGTCAGAAGGGAGATTAGCTGACACCTGCAATCTCTGGGGTGGAAATGTGTTGCTTTCAGAATTTGGAGGATTTTACTCAATTGAATGGGAAATTATGATCTGAAACAAATCCCCCCAATTTTATTTCAGAAACCTGGTGGAGGTTATTAAAAGTATTCACTACCTATCTGTTGGGATGCAATTGGCGACTTGGGTGGAGGCATGACCTTTCTTAAGAAAACCCATTATAAAACCAGTCAATACTAAGAGGCAATTATTAGGAAAAGTATACTACTTAACTTTTCAAATACTGTTTTCTTATGGCCTACTGAATTATGTTTCCACGTTTGAGGACTAACAACTTTTCAGAGAAGAGCTAACTCTACCCCAGTGAACGGCAATGTAAACCAAACTGGTTTTGAGAACCTTCGTGTATTTAAGCA
Organism: Scalopus aquaticus; assembly: GCA_004024925.1. Taxonomy (NCBI): domain Eukaryota; kingdom Metazoa; phylum Chordata; class Mammalia; order Eulipotyphla; family Talpidae; genus Scalopus; species Scalopus aquaticus. The sequence continues at coordinate 86,176 of PVIJ01000980.1, read as the reverse complement.
CCAGGCCCCCTGGCAGCCTTCCCTGGCTCGTGATAGATGCGAATCCAGTGTGTCTCTCGCTACATTTCTCAGGTGTGGGTTCAAGGTGGGAAGAAAAGGTGAACATGAATAAAACCAACTAACCAAGCTGCCTCCTGTTGCCCCAGTGGACATCAAGATGGTGAAGACACCACCTGGTTCCTGTCTTCAGAGTCCCTGTTAGTCTCAGGCCCCTGGGGACCCACAGCTGAGTGACAGCCCTGGGGACAATCAACGTGCCGGGTGACTCCAGCAGTAAGTGCTCTCTCAATCTGGGGGTCCAGATGTCACGCTGTCACCTCATGACACAGCCTCCATACTGGATGTGAAAGGCCCTGGCACACACAATTAGGGGCCAGTATTATGCATTTGAGAAAGGCCTAGAATTCTGCGCCAGGCCAGACCCTCCTCACATGTTCACCATCTTCCCCACCACTTGGGTCACACGTGGTACATCTGGTATACTGGAAGTCTGGCCCACTTCAGTTGTTGAGGTCAGTAGGAATCTGGGTTTGTTCCTGAGTTCTGCTGGTCATATCAGGTCTCTGATGACAAGTCTGACCCCAGACAGTACAGTACGGGGTAAGTCAAGTTCAGCCTGGCTCACCCAAGCCTGCTGAGTGTCTACACTGCACTCGGGACAGTCTACGTGAATTATCTCACTAGAAAAATTTAGGTTCTCCTCCCATTACATCACTAACAATTTAAGAATCATCTCTCCACAACTGTTACTTCACCCGATATTGTCATCAGCCAGCAATGTTGATATTTAAAGACAGCGAATGCAAGAATGTAATCATTATCTAGAAACAAATTCCCTGGCTTTAGGTAAACATTTCTACTTTCCTCCTGTTTCTGGTCTATCTCAAATTTCATCCCAATCCCAGTGTTTTTATTTTCTATAGGAATTTACAAAATAATACACATGGATGGCTTAAAAAAATAAAAAGCACATAATATAAAAATTTTACATTTCTGATATCCATGCAACACCACGGGTATTGGCCAGCAACACCAGCACACACTTAACAGAAGATGGAGACGGACGTGCCCACCTGCATGTCTGTGTGTTTATATTTGTTCTGCCACCGTCTGGACATGAGCACCATTTTCAATAGCACCATTCTGCTGAACGGATCGATAATTCAAAGGCGATGTAGGCCACCGTGTCCCATGTGAATATTAACTGCACCTGTGCGTGAGTCTGAACACGCACTGCCCATGACCTGGAGACCACGGGTCTGCCTTTCCCTGTCAGGGCTGCTTCTGAGGACGTCTTCCCCTTGAGGTCCTGCTCGCCCCCCTTCCCCCATTTCAGTTCACGGAAGTGACTTCCTCAGAAACCAGGAATTTTGCTCCGACTGTGGTCTCCCGTGACTCCTGAGGGGTGGCCAGGACACCCAGGATTAGCATTCTTTCATTTCAGCTCTTCTGGGCCCCTCTGACTTAGCAGCTCCCCCGCAAAGGACCCTCAAAAGTAACTATTTGGTGCACTGGGGAATAGGTCATCTTGATCTCATTTTTGGTAAGTTTTAGTCTCAAGATTAGAAGTTAGAACTAAGTTCTTGTGCTCATAAATGCACCCGGTTCTTGAAGTATTATAATCTAGAGCTCCGTTTCCCAACCTGGGGGCTGTGGGGGCGGGTGGCAGGTCTGGAACTGGCTACAGAGTTGTATATAAATCCCCAGTGGGAAACTGATGTCCAATCTGAGCTGACGGCTTAGGCAGGGACTATTCTGGAGAGGGAAAATGAGACAGGAAGATACATTTGCTCTTCCACAATGGAATGGACATCTGGCTGGACGGTGGGAAGAATGAGGGCCCACATTTCCTTCTTATACTAGCAAGGAGTTGATTTCTGTTCATCTGCTTAAGAGATTTCATAGAAATTATCCCCAAGACATCAAGGAATGTCTTCCATAAAACTAAACAAAATCCCTTAGGGTCACTCAATCCCGCAGCATCAGTCCTATTCCTTTTATCCTGGTATCTCCAGGCAGGCATGGAAGTTTAAACACCCCAGACGTGGAGTCTACAAGGATTTGGGGTAGACAGAGGAGAGTAGCCAGCACATTCTCTCCCTGTCCCAAGTGAATGTTGGGTGGAGAAAGCATCCTCTGCCTGGGTGAATTAGAGGAAGGTTCCTCAAAGCTCTCCATAACATTTTAAATAGGACCTGCCCCAAGCAGGGAAGAAAAACAAAAGGATGATTTATCTAAGGCAAAAGAATAAGATGACCTGTCCCCTGACTACGTGTGGCTGTTTCCCGATACTCCTCAGGTAGTCGGGGAAATCTGGTCTGCTTTTGTCTTTAAGGGTGGGGGACAAACATCACGGCACACATGGCCTACTCTGGCACCTTTCCCAGAAGCTGATTCCAGGAGATTTCCAATTATTCTGGAGTGTTCCCCTTCCTTGCAGGGAGCAGCAAGCATTATAATCCCAAGCCTCCTGTGAGGACATTTTGGATAAAGGAGCACAAAGGATTTTGTTTTGTTATGACCCAAAGTTGGACCGGAAAACCTCGATGTAGCGTAGCCTTGATGAAGTGGTCTCTGGAGCTAGAACACGGCCTGGTAGGCAGGCAGCTGCAGTCTCTGGTTGGGGGGAGGGGGGCTCCCTTCTAGTCTCAGAGTGCTTTGGGGTTCTTGAGCAATGGCGGTTTTCTCGGCCTTTGGGTATGGACGTGTGTCTGGGAACACGAGAGGCAGCACTGAGCTTTCACGGTGGGCACAGAACACTTCTTCATGGTTTTTAGTGTCTGACAGAAACCGCGTGATAAGTTGTCCTTGGTGCAGAATACATCTGTGGGAGGGGAAAAAATAAGAACGAAAACAAACGTTATTCTTTGTAAGTGAATGAGTGCAACTCCTACGAATGGAAGACTTTATGCCTACCAAGAAGGCTGTGTAACGATTCCTAACAAGATTTGACATCACCGCTCATTTACTATGCATCAGGCGCTGTGCACCATCTGCGTTAACCTGCAAGATCAGTCACGGTTCTTCACTCCCACGGAGCAGCGTTACACAGGCCCATCCTACCAGGACAGCAGAGCTGCGATGAGCACGTCCTCGCTCCTTGACTCGGGCTCAGCTCCACAGCTCACTTTGCATAACAGGATGTTAACAGGATGTCGCAGGGCCATGCAAAGTGCAGGAGGATGAGCCTCTGCCATCGCCATGAGGCGAACCTGACTTGTGCAGCCACTGACTCGAGAAGGATGAGACACAAGGGGAGCGCTAGACCCAACCGACGGTTTGCAGCCCAAGCCAGCCAAGGCCAGGCTAGAGCAGTTGTACCTTTGTTGACTAGTAAATACTGAGCAGAAAATGCAGAGCTGCAGTTTGAAACCCTGAGTTTAGCTATATTGTCATGCAGTAGTATCGACAGAAGGCAAGTGTCTCATGCGTTGCTTCATTTAAGCTTCGGAGCAGTACTACAGGAAAATATGACTACCCTTCCCAGTCTACAAATGAGGGACCGCAGGCCCAAAGAAGTCCAGAACTCACACAATGTGATCCAGCTGGTAGGTGGCCTAGCTGGATCTGAACAGATACATTTCATCAGTGATGCCAGGCAGAGTGCCAGGCCGTCACCCTCTCAGCCACTAGCCAACATTTGCTGAGCACAGCTCTATGGAGGTAAGGAAGTGTGGTTTCTGTCCTCCAGAGAGGTGCCATGGGTGAAGGCATGAGACATACACTAATAATTCCCCATGGTCAGCATCCTTTTAATTATTTGGGTTCTAATCCCTAACTCTGGGCGAGTGAACCCATTTGGCCCTGGGGCCTCATACAAGAAGCAGGGACCACCCACTCACATTCTGTGGGCGGGATTCAGCCTGCACCGGCCCATGTCCTCCCGGTCCAGAAGGAATTGAGTAAGGTCCAAATAATAGATTTTCCTTCTATGAAATGAAATTGCTTCCAGCTTTGCTTGAGGGCCTCTCAGAGCTCTGGCCGCTTTTCCTTCTCCTCTGCAGTAAAGATTTGAACATTTCTGAAGAAAAGCTTTTTCACAAATAAACTGCTGTCCTTTGTATACAGAACTGTCAGGGAAAGTAGAAATTGAGGTACTATTATCTTTACCCCAAACCTGTGACACTATCTTTGTCTCTCAATGGTTTTCTCACCTCCAGGTGACAAAGGCAAAAACATGCCTTTTATCTCCTCAGAACTCATTATTCCCTTGTTTTTTTGTGTGTGAAGAAATAAATGTCTCCTATCAGCTGTCAGAATTCTATTAGTTTTCAAGTTTTAAGTGCACCTGGGAACAGATAATCTGTAATGTTCCTAGAACTCCAAGGCTCCTCACAGCTGATTCTTTTCTTCTTCAGACCTCTTTACATCTATTATAAAAACCAATCTCTCCTAATCTCCCACAGGAAATTTCCCTTACATTTTCTGACATTTCAGAAAGAGCACATGGTCCAGTCACGTATTCCTAGAGTGGAACAGGAATTTGAGCTCTTCTTCATCCGCAAGAGGCGGGCATTCTCCATAGCGCCTGGGCCATGCATTATGTAGGCTGCTGTTTAGAACAAGGCCGGGATTCCTTTCTCCCCAGACATCTGGCTTAGGAACAGGGCCCAGCAGAAGTTGGCATCACAGTGCTGCTCCAACTTGTCAGCTGGCCTCTCCCTTTGCCCTTATGGACAGTGGTTGGAGAAGGCACATCTAAGGGTAGCTCTGTGCCCCACGGCTACTTCAAGAAAGAAGCCAGAGGAAGTAGGAGAGCCCAGCTGCATCTCATCTTTCCCCACAGCTGTTTTTTGTCACACTGGCCACATGAGCTTTTTTGGCCATTCTCCAAATTTGCAGTATTATTGCATCATTTGCTCAACACGGAACTATGTTCTGTCTTGAACTATTCGAGCCTTTTTCATTGAAAGCTGAAGAGTGATCTCTAATCCGTCTTAAGGGTGTGAACTATTCTAAGAATGGCCTCATAGAGGCACCCTCAAGGGTTTTCTACTGTGTTTTGGGTTGAACTGTGTCCTCTGAGTTGAAGCCCTAACTACTGAGACTAGTGAATGTGATCTCATTTGGAAATATTTCTTTTCAGATGTTTATGATGTAAATTAAGATGAAGTCACACTGGAATAGTGTGGGCCTTAATCCAACATCACCATGTCCTCACAAGAAGAGAAGACACAGACACACACAGAAGAGAAAGTCACATGAAGCCACAGACACATAGGGGCAAGATGACATGTGACGATGGGAGCAGAAATCAGAGCTATGTAGCTACAAACCAAGGAAGCCAAAGATCATGGCAACCACCAGAAGCAAAGACAGAGAGTATGACCCTGACAAGCCCTGTTTGAGAATGGGGCACCTGAAGGAAGAATGGAGGACAGTGGTAGCCCATAAAGGGAGACTGTTCCAGGTTTATGTTTAGCAGCTCATTTAGAAAATTACTAAGAGCCCAACATTGTGGCATGACTTAATTGTTCTCCTTATTATTGTGAAACAATGAAGGGTACAGTGTTCACCAGCCAACTGGATCTCAGCTGAAGCACACACAATGCTTATAATTAGGGGCAACTTTGAGAGGAGACCCCAATTTGCCTCTGCCTATTCAATAAAAACCATACTTAGAAATTTAGAGACCGTCATAAGCTTGTTTCCTTGTTATGGGCTGTGTCTAGCTCAAAGGGATACCATTTTGACCATGAGAGTTGAAAACCAATTTCAATATGGTTAACAAATAGTTTCCAGAAACCTCTGGGTATCTTGTGACCAGAATAATGTTTTACTAATTTCCATATCCTCAGTTTTTAGCACTTGCCTGAGATATACTGTGTGATCTTGTTTGCTGAATAAATAAAATTACATTCATCTGGGAGAATAATTTTCAGAAGAAAATTCACTGACTCAAATATTCACTGGTATCAATGTTGAGTGTAAGTACTGTCCTCATTACTTCCCTTATCCTTTTCCTTGCCTTCTATACCCCTTCGCAAGCCCCCAAACCACCCTGGAATGGCATAGCTCAGGGCTTAGCTTCTTATTTTCTTTAGATTTTTGCAACTGACTTTTTATTTTAATTAATGTGTATATTTTTTAATGAGGTACCATTGTTTTCTATTCTTGCTAATATTTGACAGTGCAGGATTCCTGCCCTCAGGTGTGGACACTGTAGCTCTCCCTCCACCAGCAGCCACAGTCCTCCACCATTTATTTTTAATCATTACTTAATCCCTGGAATACAGGTAGTATTGATTACCTGTTTCTGCATTTTTTTTTCTTGATGTTTCTTTTAACCCTGATACTTGTAATGGATTTTGTAGACCTTACCAGAAACGGGAGTTCTTACATTTTAATCATTAACAATAGTGTACCTAAAGCATGTGACATGGCCTGGAAGAAAGTAGCTTTATATGAATTCATGCCGGATCTCACATTTGGACAGAAGGGGTCTGCTTACCGGGCTGGCTGGCTGACTAGCCGATAAGAATCCATACACCAAGTAGGGCACACGAATGAGGGCACTGGAGGGGGTGGAAGTCATTCTAGTCCCTTCCTCCAACTCCTCCCCATCCCCTCTAATAACCAGTATATTTTCCACAGAGTCTAAGAATCATCTTTGCTGAGCTTTGTACGTGTTCTTTGATTATTTATATTCCACAACTAAGTCCGCATGTGGAATCGGGCAGCATCACCTAATGAAAATCTCTCTCCCCCCTGAGCAACCCATTCACTCCCATTCACCCACCGGCACTCTTCCTGCAGGCCTGCTGGTTGCATTTTTGCAATTCTGGAGGTCTGGGCTCACTGTCACACAGGCATCGGTCTTCGTCTTTGGTTTTATTGTCCTCAGAGGAGACACAGCGGACAGTCCTCTTCTGAAAGCCACCTCCACAGGAAGCCGTGCACTGGAAGAGAGCCCGCACGTGAGAGGTGCCTTCTCTTCCAGAGTGGACAGGTGAATGCTCGCCAGCTGAACACCTCTAACTCTACTAAGGTCAAGGATTTCTGATCTCGGTGATCAAAAACCTTTTTGAAGGAGTCATAGAATGAAGGCACTGATAGTTTGGAGATGTAAAGTCAGGAAGTCTCTATTCCAGACTGTGTGGATTGAATGCAGCTTCATTTATGGCTTAAGTTGCATTGTGCAGCTTTCCTTTACAATGAATGATATGAGGTACTAGGGAGGCAGGGAAGTGACAGTGAGATTCAGGAATGTTCATCTGTCATTCTAAGTTTATATGGATTTTGTGTCACTGGATGGGCCAAAACTGATAGCATTTTTATGATGGTTCAGATTGTATCAAATTTTCTGTTCTGAGGGTCACATTCAATTTGATTAGAGATGTTTATGTTGTTACACAAACCTCCACTGTCAAAGAGTAATCCTCAGACATGTTCTTTGATTGCTAGGTACAATCTTTTCAGTTTGTCAGATCAAAGATGCATGAAGAAAATTGGTCTTGGAATAACTGAATTTCTAATGAATGGGGGAAAAGTTGATTTCCAAGGGAGGTATTATAAGATGTCCTAATACAAAGTGATTAAATGATGTTTATATGAAAAACTACAACTACACATGACATTTCCTGTTGTTCACATGACTCCTGGGGAGACCACTTAGCAGGGTGCGTAAGCAGAAGTTGCCCAGACACCAGACTCTCCTTTGGCAATTCATCAGTAGTGAAAATCAGATGCCAATGAAAATAAGGCCTTCGTAGAAACTTCAATGGGTCTGTTTAAGGGAATGACTGATGTCATTCTTCTAAGAGGCATTTTTTTATTGTGAAAATAGAAGATTTACTTTTTATTTGTTGCAGGCAAAGTGATGAATGTACAATGTTCCTTTCTCATTCATGAATCATCTTCCTGGATTAAAGTGGGGTGGTGTCCAAAGACCAATGGATGCATCAGCAGGAACCTTTTTAAAAAGAACGTGCCAGCATTCATGCTGATCATGAATGTGCTGGTGCAACTACACAGCAAGAACTAAGGAGAATTATCAACCTAAAAATACCTGGGGGCATTATGTTTGACAAGATATGGCAATGGCCTGTGTTATAATTCTAACCATCAAAATATACTTACAGAGCTAGTTCCTTTAAAAATATGAGTACTTGAGGGGTTAACACATGAGGCCCTCTTGGCTCCCCCCCACCCCCAACCCAATCTCCTAGCTGCTGGTCTGAGGCATTAACCAACTTTGTGGAAGCACATTCATTGACTTGTACCTCATCTCCTGATTCTGGGCTTTCTTGTTGCCAATGACGTGAAGTGAGATGGGGCCCACCCAGTACCCACATATGAATAATGCTGGACAATGGGGGGAGGGGTTGCAACCATCTGAGGGGAGGTCTTTCCCAGACATTCTGGAACACAAGGGCTAGCAGCTTGTTTCCTCTGTTCCTACCCCTGGACAAAGTGCCCAAAGAGGCACTAGTTCACAGCATTTAGAAGATGTAGAAGAGCAAGAATCAGCGGCTTCCGATGCCAAACTGTGGTCAGTTAGGTTAAAATGATGTCCCATTTTCCCTGTCTCCTTCCTATTTCTAACACTCCTGCTTCCCTGGCATTGTATTTCTTAATGAAGTATTAGAATTTGCCTCAAGACTATTTTCTAGAGAATCCAGAATAAGACACATCAGAATGATGGCAGAATCTGTTTACAGGAGAATTTTCTTAGTTTTCAGTGTCACTGATTCAGTGATATTTATACAATACATAAACCTTGTGAGAATACTACATCTTTTCCTCATTTATAGTTAACTTGTTTTATTTGTCTTTCCATCAAACAGGCTGGCCATCTGGAAAACTGATCTGTGGTTGATGAGATACCCAAAACTGGCTAAGTCAGGCTAAGTCTTAAGCTTCAGGGTCCTTAACTTCTATTTGCTCTAGGAAAAGCCAGAGAATCCAAGGTATTGAGGCCCAAAATTGCCTTTCCTTGACTCTGTGCCTCTGGGATAATTTCGCTATTTGATTTTTTTCTCTTTTGAAAATATGTGATCTTTTTCTCTTCGAAACTCAAGACAGCAAACACTAAAAGCCATAGCAGCGATGGCCCAACTTTGTGCAAACGAGATGTGACATGAGTACCAGAGCAAAAAAAAAACATATAGAAAAATGTTATGAACACGGTACATCATAAGCTATGTTAAATATTTACTGTGAGTAATTTCTATTGTAATAAAAAGAAATGTGTTTTTTTTGTTGTTTTTTTAGAGACTAAAATAAACTGAAAACCATATAATCAGCTCTTACCAGGCTCCAGTTCCCAGGGGCCCAGCGGCAGCAAGGCTGCCCATTGCAAGGTGCGGTAGATGTGGGCCTTTTTGCCCAGTCACAGAAGCCTCCTGGACAAGTCACCTCTCGCTCCCGCACTCCGCCCCCACAGGACCTGGAACACTGACACACAATAGGACAAGCTTAGGTGAAAATCACATGGCGACCTTCCCAGTAATAAGAGCATGTTATTATCAACTTTGCTATGCATGGTATTACGGAGAATATTAGTATCTGTATTAGAATCGGCAACATCTCTGCCACATTCCTTCCAATAACTAGTCATTTCTAATATCAGTAGTAACATAAGAGTTAAAGAGAAGGAAGAGAATTGATAAAGGAAATCCTGAGGCTTAGTAGAGGAGAAAAACATCAGAAGGCATCAAATAACTCAGTGTCAAGCAATATGTCAAATGGAAGGAATTTTTTTGATTAAAACCCTAAATGAGTCATCATTTCAGAATGGATGTCCTGTTATCTGCATTTTGCCTTCCGGCACAAGTGTCTAGAAACCAAAATGTGAAATTTAGATGTTTTATTATGACTGGCTCTGAGAGTCCAAAAGGGAACATTAAATTTGTCCATATTTGAAAGAGGGAAATTGACAGGTTTGTTCAGAGTTCTGATGCATTGGCTGTTAACTCTCATAAAATGATTTTGAGATTTCTGAAGATAGACAATTCTAAAATGTGTCAGGTTTTGGCTCACTAGAATAATTTTATAAGCTTTGTTTCATACAGGAATCAGGTTTCCACGAGGAAATTAATACACCAAGAATCTTTCAAAAGCACTTGAGTACTATGAAAAGTACTTATTAAAATGTTAATTACGGCATAGTAGCAACAACAGAACAATTATGGTTGCCAATATCACATCCATCACGTCAGGCCCCGCGTGTGTGATGGTACCATAGGAAATGGGGAAATGATATCCCATTGACCCTTTGTGCTCAAAAAGAACAAACCTATTGCTTCCACAATATTCCAAGTTTGAGAGTTAACAAGTCCCCCTCCCATGTATTCAATCTGTTTCAAACGCTATACAAGGAGAGGAGGGAAAGTCCCCACCTGGGACCCTGGCACATACCTCCACATGCGTGTAGATGCAGGGCCAGCTGGTCAAGCCACCCCCAGGAAAGGGGATGGAAAAGATATTAGCCAGTGGTTCCCAAAGTATGGCCTCCAGACAAGTAACTTCACTATCTCTTGGGTAGTTGTCCGAAAAAAATCAAAATTTTGGGCCCCACCCAGACCTCTTAATCAGACACTCTGGGGGTGGGGTCCAGCCATCTGTGTGATGACAAATGCTCCAGATGATTCTAAAGTGTGCTAAGATGTTCCCACAGCTGAAATGCATCTTCCATGCAGGTAGATTTAGCTGGCTGACACCTACCGTAGAAGCCTAGAACATTCCATGATGTCAGTTTATTTGATGGTGTTTCTAGACAGAGAAGCCTCACGAGGGGTCAGGGGAAGCACTGAGAGGTGCTTAGTCCACCAAGAGCCCCAGGAAAATACTCAGATAACTTCTGCATTTTTCATCTCCTCTGTTCCCTCAAGGGGAAGCCTTCCATTATTTGTAATTTGCTCAGAACAGAGCAATTTAGAAAGGACATGCTCCTTGGGGAGCAGGTTCATGACTGGGGCTCTCACAAGGTACTGAGGAAACATAAAAATGCATTTTTTCCTAACAGAAAGCAGATTTGATTGCTTGTCTTTGATCATCGGCAAATGCCATGTCTCTGACTAGGCAATTTAAGCTCCTTTGCAAATTCCAGGATTGTGGAAACTGTAACTCGGCTCAACACATATGAGAACTTCTAAGCCCAAGTCCTGAGCGTGGGAGTAGCAGGTACTTCGTGTACTTGCTGAATGGGGGAGAAGAACGGGGACAGTGGTGACAGCTGTCCAGGAAACACCGGCGTTGGCCCAGCGCCCAGGAGCCGGCCCACCAGCTCGCCCAGGAGGTTAGACAGCTCCCGGGATTCCAGCTTTTCCACAAGCTTGGGCACTAACTCGGTACCCCACAGTTGGGGTTCTCGCCCTTCACTTACCTGCTCAAAGTGGGTTTCCCCCCAGACAGTTACTACTGCACTTTTCCTCCTTAGTTCATGTAGCTCATGCCTGCAGGGCTAAGTTCTACATGGCAAGAGTACAGGCACCAGGGTCTGCCTCAGGCTGAAATAAATATCCTGTCATTTACTTTCTAGTCATCTGACTTCACATATGCTTCTTAACCATTTAGTTTCAGTTTATTTACCTATAAACTGGAATAAGGGCCTATTAATGGTGTGAGAATTAAACCATGTACTGTAAGTAAAGTGCCTCGCCATGGTTATACCCAAAATATCCTGGTGTTTTCCTTCTTCTTTCTACCATGCATGGATGTAGTTTTTGTTTTCTTCCAGCTTATGGACTATTAACAAATGAGATGATTGTATTTTATCAAAAACAGTAATCTTGTTTTCATGTGCTGCAGCAGGACAAAGGCCCAGCAGGCCCTTGGGCCTCACAAAGCAGAAGATATACACTCGCACACACGTATTTTTTATCTGTGCAAACAATGACTTAGGCACTTAGCAGCGGAACTCCAGACTCACACTATGCATGGAAAGAATTTCATCATCCCCCTAGCGCAGCTGCAGAAAACCAGGAGAGGCACGTGAGGCCCTGCTGTAAAAGGATCTCATCAAAGTGGTCTGCGTGAATCTCCTCGACAGCAGCCTCAATTAATTCCCCAGTACATCGAGCGGGACTGAGCTGTAATAAGCACAGCTGACTGGGACACTAGGTTGAATTGCACAGTTGAAGTCACAAAACATAGTCTTCAAGTTGTTGGGCTCCTTCAGCCTCAGTGCTGGGCCCTGAGCAGACGCCAGTCACTGGCGAAGTGCTCATGTGCTTCCCCATCTTTGACTCACAGGTACTTCGGGTACCTGTTTGCCTGGGTGCGTGGACGCCGCATCTGCGGCTGTACCTGGCTCCAGGGCGCCGCCTGCCACTCCGCGCAGGGCTCCGTGTTGCAGCTCGTGCTCAGCGGCGGGGGGATGCCCGCCAGGAACTGGCAGTGAACCGGCCTCAGGCTCCTGCGGTCCTTGCTGTCCACACACTGGATCTCCCGGATCTGGAAGCCTCCGCTGCAGTTTCTGGAGCACTGCATGGAGAGTGAGAGAAAGGGACATTTTGGGGCCTTGGCTTCAACCCTTCAACCCCCTAGTTCAGGGGGGATTTCACAAAGACCATGAGGTTCCAGGTTTCTGGTGGAAAGGGGGTTTCGGCTGAATTCAGGTGAACCTCGATTTCCCGCACACACCCTAGAGAAGGACTCACTCAAGCAGCTCCTGATGTTGGACCCCACGTCCTGCGAACAGGGCCGCAGGGTGAGAACTGGGTGGGAAATGGCTGTCACCGCTCGTTCTCTGGTGTCTGTGTTCATTCCGGGTGGGCAGGACTGGGTGGGGGGCGGCTGACTGCTGGCCACGCCCACCTCAGAATCCTGCCACACACCTGGCTTCTCCGTGGCTCTGGGCACAGGACAGGCTATTCCCTCTCGAGGGACGAGCCGCGGTGGAAGAAGGAAACAACAAAGCTGCTCAGTGGCTTGACCCAAGGGAGTGAGCAAATCCTGGATGGTCCCCACCAAGTCCTTCCTCCTACAGCCACCATCACCTGCCTCCAGCCCTGAGTCTTCTCAGCATAAGCCCACAGCACCATTAAAGAGCCTCCCTGACTGCCTCTTCCCACGCGCCCGCGCCCGTCTCGTGCCCTCCATCCTCCTCAGCCAGGAAGTACAGTTCACATACAGGCTGCTGACCTCCTCAGTGTCGTGCTCAACACTGACGTGCCAAGTCACCTGGAGCCACAGTCTATTTGGCTTTTTCTGGAGCACTTTTGTTCCCTCTCTGAGCCCTTGGATTTTGGAAGCTAAGCCACTCCCACAGAATTAGATTTTACTTTTTTCTGCCCCCTGGGGAATGGTATCAAGTCCCCAGACTTCAAACCTTGGTTGTAACATGAAATACGTGAACCCATGTGACAAGAGGGCAGACGTATGTGCCAACGCTTCCATGGATGTGGTGTGCTTGGTTTCTCAGGAATAGGCCTCCCTTGACAGTCTCCCAAAAATAAAGACTCATTTTCCTGCCACACTAAGTATACAGATGTGATTCCTGTGGGTTCATGTGAGGCTGCAACATACCTTAGAGTCCTGTGAGAATTAAAGTTATCTCTGGATTAGGCCTAGACATTAATGTAATAATGCCGAAGGTTAAAGGTAAAGTTAGAATTCTTCCCTCTGGAAAGCATGTTTAAAGGCAAATCCAAGGCATTCCTACTCTAGGTTTTTGGATGTTTGCCTCTGAGTGAGCCTGACAGGCCTGATACACGATGGAATACTACTCAGCAATCAAAAAAGATAAACTCATGCAATTCGCAGCAACATGGATGGAGCTAGAAGGGGTCATGCTCAGCAAAATAAGCCAGAAAGAGAAAAATATTGAATGGTTTCACTCATAGAAGGAATAAAGGGAAACCAAATAAGAGATCAGGAGGAGAAAATAACAACAACAAAAGCTAGCAGGCAAACATTCAGCAAGAGGGGGAGGATAAGGGTTCAAAATGGGGAAGAAAAGAGCACAAGGGACTGATTCCCAGGTGAATTGGTGGGGGGAAACCTATGGGGAATATATGATAATGTAAAAGATATAAGTAAGGAAGGAAGGAAGGAAGGAAATAAATAAATAAATAAATAAATAAATAAATAAATAAATAAATAAATAAATAAATAAATAGAATTGGTGTAGCTGAGAAGGTCCCCAAATCTTTCCTAGTTCCTGATTTGGACTATAGAACTGATTAATGTAGTCAAAAAGGAGGCTTACTTAGCCAGCCCAATTTAAGATAAAATCCAAACGAACAACCCTAGGGAAAGTGGAAGCCATGGGTGCAATATCCACAATAGTAGAGAAAAACAGAAGTCAGAGCAATTGACTCTCAGTAGCTAACAGTGTCTTATTCCCCTATTATCTGGAGAGAAGACATTGTCTTTACTGATAAAATGGAGTAACTCTGACGATTAGATTTTAGATGTGGTGGTTACCACATTCAAGCAGAACCTGATTATTCATCAGGGACTGCTTCTATCAAACCACTAGGAGCATTACAGGACTTGATAAATATATCTGCAACCCTCCCGGCACGAGAGAAGAGACACAGGCAGGACACACTGTCAGAGGAGGGTTTTCCTTCTGACATCAGGGCAGTTCCCTGGCCTCTCATTTAGAGTTTACTAGAAATTTCCATTGGCGACCTTTTCAAAAGTGAGAGTGCTTTCACCCATCTGTCCCTGTTGATGAGCCAGGCAATTTTCAAGGGAAGTTTTATTCCCGGCGATGGGAAAGTGAAACTTTAGGGCTTGGTCAGTACATGGCAAGGTCAGGGATATAAGATGTTTGAGTGTCTGTGGATAGCGAAGAGAATTTTCCAGCATTCAGTCCTTGTTGGGTCCTGCATTGTGGTATGAGTTGGAAGAGAAAGAAAAATGAACCTCTCATTCCTGAGAGAAAACTGGAATGAAAACGGAGAGACTGGCAGGTGTCGAAGGAACATGTGGCAACTTTCTCAAGGAACAGCCCTTGCTTGGGAAAAGGTACCTAAAGCCTAGTGACGCTACTACATGCTCCTGAGCTGACGTAAACCTGCTGGGAGACCAGAGAAGCTGAGTGTAACATTCTGCGGTCTTGCCTGCTGGAGGACATGAATTCTCTGCTTAGGGAGGGAACTAATGTTAGAGGGGACGCCAACCTCCCCCAAACTTCTGGGTACTTTTCCCCTTGTGTGTCTCAGCTGTCAGGAGAAACTGCATCCTGGACAGAAGACAGGCCCCATGTGGGGCATAGAGCTGTGTGAGACCTCGCATCTCCTGCCGCAGCTCTGTCCACTGCTGACCTGTGGCTTTCAGCCTGGGAGTCCTTCAGCCTGGGCTCCCTCCGGGGCTGGCTCAGCCCCAACCAGGGTGACTGGCAGATGGGGCCTGGTTAAAGGCCCAAAGCAGCAAGGGTGACTAATCTGAAACCCCGACCTTCACAAGGCGCTGTGCAGACGCACGGTGGCCTGAGGAACAACAGCCGGGTTAGCAAAGACAGTAAAATCACACTTCAAAAAGATCAGTACAGGAAATATGCTGCTGAAGACCAAACTATTCTGTGTCCCTCAGCTTCCTTTTCATATTGAGTCTGGCAGATTAAATGGTATATTTACTTTGTGAGCAGCAGCTGAGTCATGATTTAATTATATAGGGGCTAATGTATGATTATTAATTATGCCGCTAACTTTGAGTGATTTCAAAATAGTGGTGCATGCTGCACAAGCAATTATTTACACAAATTTAACATTTTATTCTGCTTTATCTATGCAGGGAAAGGACAGGCAGCTAGAAATACGTGGATTAATGAAAGCTCTGTACCTGTCCCAAGTCTCCTGTGTAACTTGGAATAGGCCTATGGTCACGCCTATGATTCGCTCACAATTTTGTCAAAGAAGCGGAAGTGAGGAGGCAGAAAGGAAGAGAGGAGAGGAACCTGGTTTAGCAAAGGCCTATGGCAGACAGCCCTCCCTCCAGGCCCCCACACGGCTGAGCCTGATGAATTACCTTGCTCCAGTTTCCCACTTTCCAGCCGGCGCAGGGGCGGAGATGGCATCTCTTAGCCGGGTCGGGTTTCTGCAGAGCGGCACAGTCGGACTCCACCCGGGTGCTGCACTCCACGCTTCGCCAGTAGGCCCCTAGCCCACACGTGGTGGAGCACTGTGGGGGAAGGGAGAGAACACGGAGGCTGGGGGCCACCTTCCCAGACACACCCCAGAGTCAGGGGCTTCAGTCTCAGCCACTCAATAAAACTGCCTGCAGAGCTTTTAAAAAGTACCAGTGCTGGGGACTCCACTTCCAGGCAAATCAACCCGAACCTCTGTGGGTAAACTGGGCACCAGTGGTTAAGAAAATTTCCCAGGTGACTCCAGTGAATAGCTGGGCTTGAGAATCCATGGTTTATAGAATGGGCAGAAAACCTATTGCAAGAAAGAAGCCAAGGACATTTGTTTCCCTTTAAAAATGATCCTGGCGTGAATGACTAGGGCCTGCAGGAGAACTGCTGCATTTCTCACCAAAGCTGTTCAGGGGCAATCCTCGCTCTGCTGCTTATTTCATATCCCTATCGCACCCAGTGACACTATTCAATCTGCTCTGTGACAAACCCGTGGTGTAGACCGGGCATTACTGTAGTGTAGACGAAGATGATGCAGCTTAGAGAGCTGGCTTGCCCAAGGAGAAAGACAGGGGTTTCCTGCCTCCACACGAGGTACAAAGTCAGTAATGGCAGCTTCTAAACTTCAGCGTCCACAGGAATCACCTTACTCTCTGCAGATTGGATGGGAATGTCTGGGGCGGGGCTGGAGAGTCTGCGTTTCTCCCAGGTGACTCTGCCTGTCCCCAAACTCCAATGAGGCCAATACTGTTGGCGCTCAACCACTCTTGGAGCCAGAAAAATGTTGCAATGCGCTGCTCTTCACCACCTGACCCAACGCTGGGGAGTCAGGTGTTTGGTTCTTGCGTAAGTACAGTCCATTCCCGCAAGATGTCTCCATTTATTTATAATTCTTACATATCACAGGTTTAGCATGGGATCACTGGAATATACACAAACTCTCCCCCCTAATTTTTTTCTAATCTATGTGCCTAATTCTTTCAGACCACTGATACTGAGCCAGAATTCAAACCCAGAGAGTCTGGTTTCAAACTTTATGGCTGTTTATAGCGTGAACTTAGTTTTCACGTGGATTACTTACTGTTTGAAACCACAAGTAGAGCAGTGTGCTATGTACAGTGCTGGGCATAAATAGCCCTTCACTGCCGGCAGAAGGTGGAGGACAAGGGAAAGGAGATTTCAGATCAACTTCTAAGAAACTTTAGAAATTACTTCCTACCCGTGGAATCAAGGAAAGCACCAGGGAAAAGCACAAAGCTTAACCTTAAGGAAAACAGGAGTAAAACCAAACCAATAATAAACTCTTGGCATCTAACTACAAAACTGAGGCAGCCGGGGGAGAGGCTGGTGGGGTAGCAGTGGGGGAGGGAAGGGTCCAGTGGACATTAAAAACATCTAAATGGGTCAATCTGACTTCAAAATACTGAGGCTGAACCCTTGGAGGTGACATGCTAGAAAACATTTGGCTGTAACCAACTTGAAACTAACCATCAGTCCCTGGGTGTTATTGTACATTACTATCTTGTGAGCTATGGGATTTTCTCCTGTCTACTTCCTGCCTAACTGACTTGTTTTTATGTCTTATGACCAAAGAAGAAACAAACAGAAAAGAAGGTGGCATGGCACTATTTTCTGATTTGCAGAGCAACGGATCAGCGGTTATGATGTCTGTCTGGGCTTGAGGCCTCCTTCATCACTCCCGAGTGCATAGATTCGGGATGCCACGTGACCGCCCTCAGCTTCAGTTTCCTGTCTCTAAAATGGGGAAAAATTACCAATATCCTTGGGCCATGGTAAGAATTAAATGTGAGAAAATGCATGTTGATTAGCATAAATCATGCCATCAAGGTACATGCTTTCTAAGTGTTTGCTGTAACATCCTCATTAGCAACTTTTTAGAACTGATTAGGAAAGAAAGATGATTAAAATTTCAGGATCATGACACTCTTTCTTTCCACAAATTAGATTACTCTAAGCATGAAAATCTTTTTCTCCTGAACCTGGATCTTTGCAAATGGAAATAAGATGCTGCTTCATTGACAGGGAATGTGATAATTCCCTTTAGGGATCAAATGTGACACAGAGTCCAATTGTAAGCACAAATTTTGGAAGTTTGAATTTACCTATTAATTACCAGTACAGTCAATCCCATGACCAATTATCTTGATCAGTTTATAAAAATGAATTTTATGGGCCTAAACTGTCAGCTGGAGCTGAAATTCACTAGACAGACAACAGGACAATGGAGTAGCAGGTTCGCCATCAGCTGGCCTGTGCCTCTTAGCCAGGCCACTGTAAAAATTCTGGTTTCTTTATTGATAAATTGGTATAAATGTGACCCTACCTGTTTCCAGGATTGTTAACAGGAGAAAACAAGAAACAACATATGAGATAGTTTGGTTTGGACATGAACACAGTTTCTAAATTAAATGTATTGGTATTTCTATACTAGCTGCAATACTTCACCTTAACAAGGGAGATGAGTAACGAATTGTCACGAAAATGTTGAATGATTTAAATGTGAGATTATTTTGCTCTAAGTCCTCCTCTGAATTGTCAAAAAATTTTAACAAGTTCCTATTCTGTGCATTCAAAATTCAAACGGGTGAGACATTATTTTGATGCTGCAAAGGATGTAATTAGTTCTGAAAGTGGAAAAATGAGTATCTAGTCACATTCCTGAAGCCTGAAAATAGGGACCAACATTTAGTCACCCTCTTTATTTTCCTCTTCCTCCCTATTCTAATTATTTTAATGAGACTTGATGATTTTTTTATTCAAGCACACATTCAAACACACTAAAAAGGAGTCATTGCTACAGTAAACTATAGAATCATTTTAAATAATTTTGTCTTTGATTTCCATTCTAACCACACTTTCTGACAGTTTTAAACTAGGGTCTCACTATTAGCTTCCTGAATGAAATGTGAATTGAGGCCCCCTTCGTTGTCCTTCATCAGAGGCTCCTGACAGTTTACAGCGGGACAGGACCTCAGAGCTGATCCACACTAGCCCTGTTGCTCTGGAGAGGAGATAAGAACCTGAGTTCAGGTTCTTTTCACTTTACCCCCTCACTACGTCTGTTATCCTGTCATAGAGACCTTGTTTTCATTTGGACGTAGGGAGGAAGGGGGGAGTTAAGAGCAGGAACCTACTTGCTTTCTGTCTTTTCCACACTAGAGTATACTGCATACAAGCCCATTTTGAAATGTGTAGGAGAAGTAGCCTCCCTAGATGCTGCCCGCACAGCTTCAGGGATGGGGTAGGAAATGAACTCCTACCTCACTCCAGTTGCCAACAATCCAGCGGGCGGGGCTGTGGCTCATCGGGAGCGGCCTGTAGCTGGAGGCATTCAGGAGGAACCCCTCAGCAATTACACTGGCTGCATCTTCCTCAGTCAGGACTGGTGCCCAACTGTGCGTTAGGTTCACGTTGCTCGGAAGTTCTGGGGCGTCATGGCTCACCGACTTTTCTGAGGGTTCAGGCCTGTGGACTCCTCCCAGAGGGAGTGGAATACTAGCCGGCTTTTCAGTGACCACCCTCTCAGCTCTGGGTGTGCCACTTTTGAGAGTAGCAGCTCTCTGGCTGGGCAGTAGTCCTTCCATCACTGTGCTGAGGGGCCACGAAGGTGCCCCTTTGAGATGAGGTATTGGCGGAGGGCCAAGTGGCATTTCTGCTGAAGTATCACTTGTAGGTACTCTGATTTTAGTCCATGTTATAGAGTTGCTTTCCGTTTTGTTCTCGGGTGGCTCACTACCTTCCCCTGAGCCACTGTGAATCTCTATTTCGGGCTCTTTGGTCACAGTACTATGAACTGGAGTCACCTGCCAGGTCACAGGGCTACTGGGAGGTGACAAGTCAGAATCAGTCACTGTGGTGTCTGCAAGATCTCCTACTGAGGCAGGAGCAGCGTCTGCCGTGCTAGCATTCTCATACTTGGGCGGGATACTTAAAGACCAGGAAGTGAGGGTGGGCTGGGAAGTACTTCCAGTGGAAATGACATAATAGGGATCCAGTTCAGTCTGGGCTGAACTATTCTGCCTTTGCTCCCCATCTGGGTCTCCTTCTTTGGAGGCTGTGGTAGGTGTAGGTCTGTTGGGTGACAGAGAACTTGTGCTCACAGGCTGAGGCGCTGTGGAGGTGGTCAGCATCCTGGGGCTGGACGGAATTGGAGGCAGGGGCTGGACAGGGTCTTTCTCAGATGTTGGTGGCTTTTTCCCACTGGAAATTGTGCCTTTGTTGGGTTTCAGAAATCTCCGGTTAGACGGGCATTGCTGGAGGCCACAGAGAGCTCGGCTGTTGGGTTTCCTTGTCACATCACAAGGCTCATCGTGGTTCTTGGCACAGGTGATGCTGCGAATCCGCACTCCCCCACCACAGGAAACAGAGCACTGGGAAGAGAGAGGGTTGTTAGTCCAGCGGGGAAGCCCTGGTTCTCACGCTCAGGTTTACAGCTAAGCAGGACAGAATAATGCAAACTGACCTGTGCAGCTAAAATTTTCTTCTATCTTTACATTTGATTTCTGTGCTCTCTTAGTTTCCCATGGAGACACGTATCTCTTGGAGAAAAACTGGGGCTGAGATCCAGCCATTTATTCTCATAAACTGAAAATGCAAACCTTGATATAGTAAAAACTGAAGTCTCACTGGGCTTTGAATGTTGTAGAGCAGATCCATGAAGAGTGCAAGAATTTGAACAAGTCACCTACTCTTTTCAAGAGATAGTAATATTATCTTTCTTGGGGTTGTGGTGGTATTACATTAAGCTACAATTTTTGTTTATTCTCTGGGTTCTACTAAATTAGCTATAATGCAGATTTCCCTTTATATTTAGAAAATCCCCATTATCACTCAGAGAGTCTCACCCAGATACTCTAAACTCAATCATCACTTGCCGATTCCAGATGGAAGCAGATTAAAAGCAACACAATGATCATTCTCACGCATGCACACAGCCAGAACCTTTTCTGACATTTAACATGAGTATCAATCAAAGGCGGGAGATACTTTCTGAAGAGTTAGGGGAGTCCCTAGGCCTGGGGCTGATGAACACACCAAGGCTGTGGCATGTTCCCTTCCCCAGCGTTCCCTCCATTTCTCTAGGGCATGCCAAAGTATAGGCAGCTAGATTACCATGGGGGATTCCTAACAGGACAGCTCTTCCTGTGGATTCCCATAGAGAACACTTCTGGCATCAGTCACAGCAGCTGCAAACCGCATATAGTTACTACATAATACGAAATTTCTAGATGTTTTTAAAAATTCATACTTTTACCAAAACTGTTCCAATTTTAGCTTTCCTTTCCAAAGACATTTAAAGTTATCTACCAATTAGTTGACCCCTGAACACAGACTGTCCAGGGGCCTTTGCTGGCTGTTTCACACCTGTCCTTCTTGCATTCCTGATGTGAGAGCAAGATTTTTTATAGTTGGGGACTGCATAAGCCTCAGTGGATTTCAACGAGCTCACAGTCCTAATTCTTCAGCAAGTCCCTGGTAGTCCTACAAGCCCTCAAAGCAGAAATTGTTATTCCATCATCCACAGGAGAGGAAACTGAGATCCAGTGACTTGCTTAAAAGGTTGCAAATCAGTGACAATAAAAATCAGATTTATTCCATGACCCTCCCTACCGCAAAAAAAACAAAACAAACAAAAAAAAAAACCAACCTAGTGCAATACTCTGGACAAGTATCCATCCACTGAGTCTACTTATTGACTTAACCAAACTCTTGAATTCTGAAAATTTACCCAAAGGAAGAAACTGCTTCTCATACATAATTAAATTTCAGAATAGATCTTGGGACACCTTGATCATTTAATACATATTCAATAATTGACTACCTGGAAAGAATCGGGTATAGGAAAATTCTTACCATGAGTTTGGGCAATTTTTAGCTAGCTTCTTGTATTCTAAATTTGTTTTGTGTGAGAAAATAATACTGATGTGGAAAATTACCTCTTCCTTTTGTTCCAATCAGGTATAATCATTCACTGAAATTTGACAGCTCAACACCTTTGAAATCAACACCTTTGAAAAGCTGGAGATAGTTTTTGAGTACAGGAGCATTTGGGATCAACCAATAAAGTTATGAATTTAAGATGGCAACAGAACACTGAAAAAACTCAGCTTTAAGATTGAACTTCCAACTTGGTTTTGATATAATACTAATATTTGTTAAGGACATTACTTCATGGTGAAAATGCACATTCATTTCCCACTATAATGGAGACCACCAGCTAAAAGTCTCAGAGTGTGTGAAGGTAATTGATGCTCCATTCATTTAGTCATTTTGAGTCCTTTCTACTTGGTAGGTTATAATCTCTTGAGTTTTCAAATCACCACTTTGTAAAAATTTATCAATCCAACTGAAGCTTGCATATCTAAACAATTTTCTACTCTGGCTGCCTCAGGCAAGCTGGATTTTGAGAGCTAATTCATAAATGAGGCCCCTAGCTAATGCCAACTATTTTCAAGCAGCAGGTACATGTAGCCACATTTGGGCTTCTCTTTTGAAAAAATGTCATATTAGACAGAAATAATAGGACAATCTGGTTTTCTTTTCTTTCTCTTCATTCCCTTGTTTGTTTGTTTTGACTTGAAGTGTTTCTAATGCCCATAGGGAATTTAAGACTTCACTGTAAAACCTGACAAACACTTAAAAAATACAAAGGCATATAGTTACGTGCTCTCCACTCCCACATTGAACTATTAAATAGAAGAGCTGTTAAACCAAAAAGAAATAGCTAAAACTCCATCTGCCATTATTAACTCTATGCATGACACAGCAACTAAGCCTTGGCTTCCTCATCTGGAAATTGAGAGCAATTAACACCCACCTTTAAGGTCGCTGTGATTATATGAGATGATAGTCTTACACTGCGTATAATGTATAGAGAACAAGTTGTAACTGAAAGCTCCTATTATCACTGTTATAATAATGACACTGATGATCATAAGAGTTATGATAATAAGAAAAGGCTTGGGGAGTCTCTAATTTCTAGTATCCACATAGACCTGAGGGAAGAAGTGAGGTTAGCACCTGTCTCGTAATGTAGTTGTAGGCACATGCCTAAGAAACACTGTGGAGAGCCACAGGTTCTGCAGGTTTAAGGAAAAAATAGGGCCTCCCCAGTGGCGCAGCGGTTGAGCGCTGCCCTGCGGAGTTGTAGGCAGCGCGTGATGCGAGTTCGATGCCCAGCCAGGGAGAATCCCACATGGTGCGGCAGAGCTCTCAAAAAAAAAAAAAAAGGAAAAAATAGCTATTTAGCTGTTTTCTTTACTTAAAATATATTAGATTTTGATCTTTTAAAACAGAAGATTATTCTAGACCAGAAATTCCAAAGTGGCAGCTGAAGGGCTAAATTTGACCCACTGACATACATTTTTTTGGTTTGCTTAATCAAACCAAAAAAATGGAAAAATGGAATTAGGTACAAAAATGGAATTAGTGGGCCTCCCTGGTGGCACAGGGGGTTAAGCCTCAGCACTATGAAGCTATCCGCAGCCACTGCCACTGCCACATGAGTTCAATACCTGGCCAGGGAGCTGACACACATGGCGCAGCAGACCTCTCCTGTCTCGCCCACAGCTCCCCTCAGCAGTGTATTTCAGTCAATCTGCCTGTTCTGCTCCCCACTCTGTCTCTGATGAATCCTCTCACCACCCCCACACCTCTGGCCTAGATCCCAGCTCTTGTATGCATAAATAAATAAATTTTTTAAAAATGGAATTAGTGGATAACATTTAAAAATTACAAAATTTCACTGTAAAATTCCAGACTGCTAGTTTTTCTTGAAATGCCAGATAAACTGCAAATACTGGCCCTCCCAAACAGCAACTCCAAACTTCACTAACGGAGACCAGGGTCTGATAGGAATTCTGTTTCCAGCACACCTATCGTTCACCCCATTTGTTTTCCTTACCCAGTAGACACAGAATCTTCCAGATAATGGTGATTCCACTTCTAAGCACTGGGGTAAATTTAGGCCCAATGGAAAAGTGTCAACCGTCTACTAGTTATACTGGGCCTCGCAACCGAGCAGCAGTTTCTCTCTGTCATGTCAGAATAAGCAGAGCTGCTTGTTATTCAGCCCACGCTTCCTCCAGTGCATCTCCCGACTGTGTTTATCTCCTGAGTAGCTGTCAAGCCCTTCAGATGAGATAAATGCAGGACACTCAGAACTCATCTCAGTTGGTTGTTTCAGAATTCTCAGAACCAATTTCTGCTATAATAACTTCATAATTTTGAAATCTATACCAGGCAAGCCTCTTGTTAATCTGTTACCATCCTCCCTGGGAGTGATCATGCCCTCATCTGCCACTGCTATTAGATTTAGGCCTCGGGGCGGGGGGGGGGTCCCCTGAGAAAGAGGTCTACCCCTAAATTAGTGGACTCTACTCACTTGAGGTGCACTGTGGGGGAGGTGGCTCTCAACTGCTCAAAGTGCTGAGAGAGTTTATTTAAATACACAGAGTTTAGGCTAAAGCACTGAGTAGAGGAAGAATGTTTTAGGCATGAAAATATTAAATTCTATCTCAGGAATGAATAGATGAATCTGGATCTCACACTAAAATCAGCTTTGAAAGTGGCGCAGCGGTTGAGCACTGCGCTGTGGAGCTGTCGGCAGCAGCGATGTAAGTTCGACGCTCCGCAGGAGAGAATCCTACATGGTGCAGCAGACCTCCCCTGCCTCGCCCGCTGCTCCCCTCAGCAGTGTATTTCTGATCTGCCTGTTCTGCTCCACTCTGTCTCTGGTGAACCCTCTCGCTGCCCCACGCCTCTGGCCTGTATCCCAGCTTGTATGCATAAATAAATAAATTTAAAAAAATCAGCTTTGAAAGAAAGGTAAGGTTGATAAGAGTTCATTAATTCCCCTATTTTTCAATAGGGGAATTTTAAATGAGATAATCCTATATAATGTGGAAAACACTCATGAAAGATGACGTAGACTCACTTTAACAACAAATGAAAATTGTGCAGATTGTACTATATGTCAGCCATGTTCTAGTAAGAACTTAAAACAATATTAACTCATTTAACCCTCTTAACATTTATCCCCATTTTAGGGATGGAGAAAACAAGTCACAGAAAACTAAAAGCAACCACAGAGAGATTAAGTTCATAAATCTAATAAGCAGTAGAGCCAGGATTGAACCCGAGGGGTTCTGCCCTGGAAGCCATCCCTTTGCCACTACATAGGCTATCTCTTACAAGACAAGTCACCTCGTAAAAATAAAGCCACACAAACGCTGACACTTCATCTTTACTTAGAAAAAACAGAGTCCACCTTCCTTTTTCCTACAAACTCAGAAGGTAGGTTGGGCAAAAGTGTGCTCAGGTTTTTATTGAAATTTGAGTTTGGAATTGGGGTCAGGTATCCAGAGAGCAAGGGCTTAGAAAGGGCAGGAAAACCCTCACTTCTCTTAACTCTTTCTCAGATTCCTCGGGGGTTAGGGATGAGTGTGCCCCCTCAGATAGATAAGCCAACCTTGCTTCATTGCTTCCGTCAGCAGAGGTATCTGGGCAGGGAAAACAATTCAAGGACTTGCCTTTTCTCCTTCCCACCTTGCTGGCTCAGGCAATAAGAAGTCTAAGAGTTTCAAGGTTCCTGAATGTCTTGGTCCCGTAACCTTTAGCGTCAGACTCATGCAGGGTGACCCAATGGCCCAGTGCTGACCAATGTTCAGGCACAGCTGGAGCACTCCCCTGCATCAGTTAATGCTGCTCTCAAGACAAAGTCCAGATCCTAAATACTATGTGCAGCAAGAATTACTAAATCACCCTTAAAAACCAGGCACAGTTAGGATATCAAAGACATTCCATCATATTCCAGCAAAGCTCATTAGCAAGCTAATGTGGACAGATAATACTAAGACAGAAGGAAGAAAGAAAAAATCATTCAGTGAATATTTTGCTGCTGATTTAACTAAAGGCAACTCTCCTGACATCTCCTGATTGAAGGTGGCAGCTCAATCTTTATTCTCAACTCCATCAAGTGGAAACTAGAAACTGGGTTCCATGTCTGTTGTCAATACACCATGTGATGGTTCCTATCTGGACAACAGACATGAGTATTTGTCACATTGGGCCAACTTTTTGGTCTCTTGTTCTCTGGTTAAGGCACATCATTTTGTTCCCCATAAACATGAACACAATAAGAACAACTATTCAGCCAAATACGTAATTACAGTCCTTTAGAAAATCAAGGTTCTGGCAATTAGTGAATTCTTCATGACAAGAATTATTAACTGCTTTTGATGCCAACACTCTTTTGGTAAACAGATTTAATGGACCAGTTACAATACCTCCATTCAGCCTTATTTTGACAACACTGTAATTTACAGCAATCTAGGTTACAGTGGACTAACAGGTCAGGCTAGCGACAAGCTATCATTGTACCCTCCCAGGAATATCGGGGAATATTCTGGCCTATTGTTGCATGCATATGTGCATGTATCAGGAGCACACTTACATTATTTTGTAAGTTTTTCTTTACATGTATACCTTTGTCTTTAATTTTGGTCCTATGTCTTCATTTAATAGGAGGTTCTTACAATATAAGGATCATACTTCCTATTTCTTTTTTATTTTCACCCAGTTGCCCAAGAGAATATCTTATACAGATTTAGAAGCTAAGTAAACCTAAGAAGAATTCTGGGAATAACTTTACCAAAGTAGCTTATTCAAAGGAACATTTTCTGCTTTTAAATAGTCATATTCAGAAATGGTACTTTTGCTTATACAATTTTTAGAATTCTTTACATAATACTTTCAGAGAAACTATAAAAATGATGAAAAGCAATCTGATTTACTTATAATAAAATACCCCTTTAAGCACAAAGGTTTTCTACAAGTTGATCATATCCCTTCATCAGAGTTAATGCTAACTGGTTTTTTGTGACATTCTGCTGACTCGAATGTTTCCCATTTCTTCAAAGGGAAGTCATAAGAGAAGTTCCTAAAATGGGCAATGATAGCATTATTATGGAAATCATGTGGCTTCCTAAGGAAGTTCATAACAAGCCACCAACCATCTATAAAATCTGTCCTGATGGTTTTTTAAAAGATCACTATTTTCTAGCCATTACTTAGGTCACTGACTAAAACACGTGCAGAAGAGCAGAGCTGAGGCCCCTGGAGCCTTCAGGCCCTTGGATAAAGAACTTTATTTCTCCTACTGACGCCGAAGCACAAGGCCTGAGAGTCCCAGGTCCTATGGTGACCCAAAGAAAACAGAAGCCTGGGTGTTTTTTAGCATCTTCTAGCCCACTAATTTCTAATAATATTCAGAATTAGATCACATCGCTTTTGGGAAAATAAAACATTTATTTGAATTTGTGTACCTGTAATAGTAAGCATCGTAAGGCCTCCCTGGTGGCGCAATGGGTTAAGTCTCAGCACTATGAAACTATCCACAGCCACTGCAGCACAAGTTTGATGCCCGGCCAGGGAGCTTCCCACATGGCGCAGCAAACCTCTCCTGCCTCACCCGCTGCTCCCCTCAGCAGTGTACTTCAGTGGATCTCCCTGTTCTGCTCCCCACTCTGCCTCTGGTGAATCTTCTCACCACCCCACACCTCTGGCCTACACCCCAGTTCTTGTATGCATAAAAAAATAAATCTTAAGAAAAATAGTAAGCTCGTAAACCTTGGTTAGGTCTGACCTGACACATATGAACAGAGGGATGATTTGTGGGTTTCTCTGTCTATCAGATGCATTCCTCATGCATCCACGACTAAAGTGGCATGCCTCTGGTCTTTGCTAACTATTGCAGTTCTTGTGAAACATAAGAACTGGTCAATGTTTAGCAAACCAGTTCTTGGAGTGGGCGGTGAACCTTGATTTGTTGCCAATAGTTTAACAATGGATCGGCAAAAATCCTGAGGATTTATCAATTAGCTATCATTAGCCTCTGTGCACTGGCCCCACATCAGCCCTGGCAGGGATCTGACCACAGGAGAAGTGAAAGGACAATCTGTAAGAATAAGAAATAAGCATGAAACGATACTGAGTAGTAGGAGACAGACGCAAGAAACAAGCCAGAGGTAATAAATAATCGCCATTTTGCTTCGGATCACTTCGGAGCGTCGGTGAGGAGTAGGCGTGGGGTGCTGGTGAAGCCGGAATGAAGCCAGCTTCCCTGCTAGCCCCTGAGCTCACCTCACTCCAGTTGCCCACTGTCCAGTCTGAAGGACACAAGATGTCTCTGTTGCAGGAAACGAGGGGCTTGGGCCTCAGCAAGTGCTGGCAATCTTCAGCAGGGAGGGCCTGCTCATCGGAGCCCACGGTCTGGATGCACAGCACGATTCGCTTCTTCTCTCCGTGGGGGCCACATGTCGTTGAACACGCTTCCCACTCGCCTGCCCACCACCTGCAGACACACAGAGGAAGTGTCCAAAGGGAGAGGTGTCCAAAGTGTGTGCACATTTAATTCAACCACTGGAGAGAGAACCCAATGCACAGATTACATAATCTATCACGAGGCTTATACAGCACGATCAAGTGGAATTGATCCCAGGGAGGCAAAAAGGTTTTACCACATGTAATCAATCAGTGTAACACATGACATTAACAACAGTAAAGAGAAAAATTGTATGATTGTATGTGCAGAGAAAGCATTTAACAAGCTTCAGCACCTATTTATCATAAAAACTCTTAGTGAGATGGAAACAGGAGGAAACGACTTCAATATAAAAAAGGCCAATATAATACTCAATGGTGAAAAATGAAGTTTTCCCTTTAAGATCCAGAACGTGACAAGGATACCCACTGTCATTATCCCTACTTAATTTAGTATAGAGATTTAAGTTAGAGCAATCAGATAACAACAGAAAATAAAAGGAATCCAGACCAAAAAAGAATAAATGAAAGGATCATTGATCATTATTTGCAGATGTTATTATATGAGCAGGGCTGCATAATTGGCCCAGTTCAAATATTTTGCTTATAACCACTAAGCTGCATCTCTGCACTCAGCTTAAGATGCACTGGAACAACGCTGCTCTTGGAGCTGAGAGATGAAGAGATGCGAATTCAACAGAGTCGGAGGAAGCAGGGGACTCGTGGAGGCGGGGCACTGGGCGAGGGCCCCAGAGGCCTCTGAGGTTCCTGTTCTGACTATGGCCCCTCCCCTTGTGTGGGGACACGTATCTCACACAGCCTACCTGACTGGAGCTCCCTTAGTAAGTAACATATTTGTGCTAGTCCAAAATACCATTGCATCGTACTAAGTAAAGTAAGTTTCTAGGAGAAAGACAAATAGCAGATGCTTTCACTCATATACAGATACAGAGAAATGAAACAAAGGGTCACATA
Source organism: Scalopus aquaticus (assembly GCA_004024925.1). Taxonomy (NCBI): domain Eukaryota; kingdom Metazoa; phylum Chordata; class Mammalia; order Eulipotyphla; family Talpidae; genus Scalopus; species Scalopus aquaticus. The sequence continues at coordinate 56,829 of PVIJ01000980.1, read as the reverse complement.
CAACCTAATCAAAGTCAAACCCCAAAAATCTGCAGAATTGAGACTGCTAGCAAGAGAGGGAGAGGGAGGGTGGAGAAGAGGGCACCCAACAGACGATGGTGGAGGAATTTGGGCACCCTGGCAGTGAGTATGGTGTGGTAACAAACATCTGAAGAGGTATGAGTCTAATCCTCTGAATTGTAAAAGGTAAACCAAAGTTACGTCAATTTAAAAAGAGGAAAAAAAGACACACCTCTCTGGGGAGTCCAAAGGTTTAAGGAGCTCTGCTGGGAATCAGGACATGGCAAAATAAATGTATTTTTACTAATCACAATATCACAGTGCTTGAATACGAGGTAACTGTTACATGGTTATTAACACTATTGAATCTCTCATAGGAAATTGCAGGTGCTTAACAAATATTTGCTGGAGATATTAAGGCCAAAGCACATTACACAATAAAAAACGAGAACGTGAATTCCAAAGATAAAATTTGATTCAGGAAATAAGCAGCTGTGGTTTTAAGAAAACAGCCAATGCACGAAAGAGAGTAGCGCTGAAGAGCGGGGTAGGAATCCCAGTCTGTGCGTGCAGTGGTTGGTATTTAATGAGTGGGAAGGAATGCAGTGGTAGGGGGTCCTTAGCTCTGAGGTAGAGTGAATATGATGAAAGCACGTGAAGTCTGGAGAGTACCAGGCACTTGGTAGTTGGAAGAAAAGTTCTCTTTCCTGGCCCATGCTTTCCTTTGCAGGTATAATAAAAACAGCATTACTGTTTTTACTGTTTCAACCTAGGGCTGTATCTTCATTCCCAGAAGTCCCTACTCCTTCCCAGCAAAGGACTTACAGGTGATTAGTGGGGTGGTAACAGTACCTCAGTGCTGTCTCCATAGAAGTTGGGTCCAGGGTCCTCCCTCACAGCCCACCTCTTGCCCACAGAAACCACAAAACTGTATAGAGAACAAAATTTCTGACTGAGAGAACCCCTGGCCGGGGGGTCCTGACTGAACCTCTGAGAGACTAGAAGAGACCAACATTGCTCACCTCAGCTGACCTGTCCAGACTCACTTGTTTGACTGATGGCAGCAACCAGTCCCATTCTGCTTAACAAAACTCCCTCAGTGTGTCTTCTAAGAACTGGAATGAATGATGGAAGCTATAACCCAAATATACCCGTTTACGGTCACTGGATAATGATACACCCTAGAATTAAAGATTTCTTCCTTTCTTCTCTTTTTTCTTGCCTGCCTGCCTTCTCCCCTTTCTTCTCCTTCTCTTTCCTTCCCTCTCCACCCCATCTTTCTCCCTCTTCAACATAAGCCCCTTATAAAAACAACCCAGTACCTTCTAGGATCCCAATATCTTGGGTTTTTTTTCTTTTATTTATTATCTTACATTGTTGTTCCTTTTTGTACAGAATTTTATTTCGCCCCTCAGATATAGATCCCATAAATCTCCCACCACCACATCACCTGAGAACCATCACCACAGTCCCTTGTGCTTATCCCATCCTTGTTTTGGTCCCTTCTTTCCCCTCCCCTGCTTTAAGCCTCAGATCTATAGCTGCCTACAAGTTTTGTCTCTTTTTTTTTGACCCTTTGTTCAGTTTCCCTATATTCCTCCTGAAAGTGATATCATCCGATATTTTCCTTTTACCCTCTGATTTATTTCACTGAGTATAATCCCTTCCAGCTCCAGCCATGTTGCTGTGAATGGCACAAATTTATCTTTTTTGACATCTTATTCCATTGTGTATATAGACCATATATTCTTGATCCAGTCATCTATTTTTGGGCATTTGGGTTGTTTCCAAGTCTTACCTATTATAAACAGTGCTGCAATAAACATAAGGGTGCAGGTTTCCTTTCAAATTAATGTTTTTGTGTCCTCTGGGTAGATTGATAGGAGTGGAATCACTGGGTCATATGGTAGATCCACTTTCAATAATTTGAGGGCCCTCCACACTAGGATACCAGTATCTTGAATTAATATGGCTAGCAGCAAATGAATACCTCTATACTGGAGCCCTCAGTGAAGGTTCACTGTGTCCCTAGGAGACATTTGGTAATGTTTGGAGAAAGCCACACAGCCCTTTATCACTGAACACTGGACGATTCCTAAATCTGACATCATAATCTTAGGCAGACACAAAGTGTCAGCTGCTAGCAGCGGTTACCTGGGCGGGCAGTCCTTCTCATGGCACTTCTTCTGTCTCCCATTTGGCTGTGTTTCTGGGTCACAGAACGTGGCTTTCACCATCCCATGGCCTTTCTTCATGCAATGGGCAGACTGGCGGCGGACACCTGGAGGTGGGGCAGAAAGGATGCCAGTCAACCAAAACCTTCTTATTGCAGTAAATTAGCCACCTGTCTGGAAGTACTTACTTGAAAAGGACATTCAGTACAAATGAAAAAAAATCAAATTCAAGTTATTTCCAGAAGAGTTCCTTTCTCCATACATGTAAAAGCTCGGTAAATCTTACTGGAAACTAGCAGTGAAAGATCATTTAAGAGAAAGCCACTACAATGTCTTCCTGCAGTGCTTCCGGCCATTTTGGGCAGGTATAGTACTGACTATTACCACATGGGACTTGAAACTGAAAACTAGTTTCGCAAAGAGAGGATGCCCTTGGGGCACTCCCTGGTGGCATAATGGGTTAAGTCGCAGCCCATGAAGCAATCCAGAGCCACTGCAGCACAAGTTCGATCCCCAGCCAGGGAGCTTCCCACCTGGTGCAGCAGACCTCCCCTATCTTGCTCGCTGCTCCCCTCAGCAGTGTACTTCAGTAGATCTGCCTGTTGTGCTCCCCACTCTGTCTCTGGTGAATCCTCTCACCACCCCACACCTCTGGCCTACACCCCAGTTCTTGTATGCATATATACGTAAATCTTTAAAAAAAAAAAAAGATAGGATGCCCTTGAAGGGACTGTGATATGTTCTAATCTTGAAATTTTGAAATACCTTGAGCTAGCAGTTCACATAATATGTAAGTGACGTTCAGTACGGCTGTGATTCCCTCGAAAACTTCTATTTCCCTAAAAAGTTGGAAACATCCCACAGCAGCCCTTTAACTCCCATTCACTCATGCAACAGGCACTGACCGCATGAAGCACAAATTCTACTTCTAGTGTGTGCACGTGTGTATATTAGAGAAGCTCCAGTATTAGGTAATAAGCCAACCAGGTGTTCATAACTGTGTTGCAGAAATGTCTGCAACTGTAAAATAAATCATTGCGCACGCACACAATGCGGGGTGCGCAGTCCTTCAAGTGAATGTACTAGAGCTCCTTTCATCAGTGTGAACTCATGTCAAAAGCATAAGGCTGAGTGAAAACAGAAACACAGGAGTGATGCGTGGAGTATGACAGATGGTCTAGATGCCCGCTATGTGCCAAGCTCCAGGTACCTGCCGCCAGACTGCCCGTTGCTCAGCTACACACATTATCATAAAAGGACTGAACAACAAACAAGAGAAATCACAAACACTGTTTTCATGACCCTAGTTAATTTGAGGGAAGGAAAAGGAAGCAACGTAGGAAGTGTTCTTCAAGGATATTTGTCCAATTTTTTTTTAAATGAAGAAAAATGTCGGATGGTTTCACTTATAGGAGGAATATAGGGGAACCAAATAAGGGGTCAGGAAGAAAATAATAATAATAATAATAAAGCTAGGGGCCTCCTTGGTGGCACAATAGGCTAAGTCTCAGCACTAATGAAGCTATCCGCAGCCACTGCAGCTCAGCCAGGGAGCTTCCCACATGGCGCAGCAGACCTCTCCTGCCTCGCCCGCTGCTCCCCTCAGCAGTGTGCTTCAGTAAATCTGCCTGTTCTGCTCCCCACTCTGTCTCTGGTGAATCTGCTCACCACCGCACACCTCTGGTGTACACCCAGTTCTTGTATGCATAAATAAATAAATCTTAAAAAAAAACACCCAAAACTAACAGGCAACTCCAAATCAGAGACACTCTGCAGGGGAGTGGGAGGGAGAGGGATCAAAACAGGGGAGGGAAGAGCACAAGGGACTACGGTGATGGTGCAGGGGTGACATGGTGGTGGGAATTTTATGGGGACTACACCTGAGGGGACAAAGCAGACATTGTACAAATATGCATAATGATGTAAAATATACATAAATAAAAAATAAATAAAAATGAAGATGGAAACAAGCATGAATAATAGTTGACAATGCTGAGTGGCGGATAAATGAGAGTTTGTTATTACATTCTCCTTTTTGCTGGGATGTTGGAAAGGTTTGCCAACGAAAAATAGTAAAACACAGTAAATAACAATCAAAAAAAATGAAGTGATTGCTACTACCAGTTTGTAATTATTTTACTATGGGAATCAATCTGGCAATTAAAAAAATCCCACTCTTATTTGTATACTTCACTCTATATGTACACTCTTTGAATCTGGAAATCCCATCTAGAAGTGAAAATTAATGAGGTTAATTTTCAGGGGCCAAAGATGCACATGAAGAGCAATAAGGATTTGGTTAAGGGAATTTTTCTATGTTGTGCAGTGAAATATAATACAGCCATAAAAACGAGAGCTCACATCATCAACAAAAACCAGGAAAAGGACCATATTACAATGTTGAGTTAAAACACGTGTGTATATATACATACTACACCCATTCACCGCAATATACAGCTGTAACTGCAAAGAATGTTCAAGGAAATAAAGCAAAGTACTAAAGTGCACATTTAGGATAATGACTTTCTCTATTTTTAGTTTTTCAATAGCATATTTATCTTACTCTTATAGCAAGTTTAACAAAAATAAAAATTCACTGCCAAATGATTCAGTTTATTAGACAGTCTACCATCTTCACATTTAGCAATGTGTGTCCTATATGAATATTAGCATTTTATTTTCTATGTCGGAGCTTATGAAAGTAGATATACTGTCTTTCTTCTCTGACAGAAAAAAGAGAGTTGTCACTTAAATAGGTAGCATGCTGACGTTCAGGTAAGCACAGAGACATTCTCGAATGTCTCTGTTTTAAGGTTTAATAACTAGAATGGCATGAACCCCAGTAGATGGAGGTGTGGCCGAAGGACCAGGCTGTATCAATAGTGAATGCCTAGCTCCCACTTGGTATAGATGCTCCATTTCTTGCTAGCTTGAAATGTAGCTTTAAGCGCACTGCACAAAGCAGCCACGGTTTGTGTTCCCGCTGTTCTGACACACTGCGCATGAGACAAGGGGTCACAGTCTAACTGAATCAGAACGGTGGGTGGGGGTAGCAGAATGTGCTCCTTTTCTTTGGGGAGTCCTTGCCCAGTCAGGGCTGGCTGAGCTTTGCTTCTTGGTGTCCTGGGACTAATGATCTAAGCTTAAAGCTTAAACTTGTACTTCACTGAAAGAAGAGAACAGAGGGAAGGAGAAATTGAAAAAGTATCTGTGACTCTAGTCTCAGTGACTTCATTTCCCTCACAACTAACTGCTCCTCAGGGACCGAAATTGCTGCAATTGTTTTTACTTCTGGGCAAGCCCAGAAACGCTGGAGACAGCAGTGGAACAGTAGGACTAACCTGACGAACACCAGGCTGCCTCTGCCGCAGACCGCACCGTGACCTAGTGAGATGTTCAGGCATTGAGGAAATGAACATCCAATTTCTGTGATTTCAAAAAACTAACAGTGGGTTTTCTGGACTGAAGGGGGAAGAAGAAAGATGGGGATACAAACATCATTTATAAGGTCGGTGAGCATGAGTGGGGTCTGTCATGGACCTCGTTCCTGGCAGGGGTTGGGGGAACGCTGGAGGGAATGAGCGGATGAACACGTGCTGTGGAGACCGGCACGTGAGCGGGAAGCCCAGGCGAGTGTAGGCTGTGCTCTCCTGGCCATCGCCCCTTCGCCTGACTCCCTTTGCTGCATGGCCAGTGCTGGCCCCTCCACCCTGCAGCTGCTCTCGGGTGACAGGTAGTGTTACAGGGTAACCCGCGGGGTGCCTGTCTGGGTTCTCACCCATGCACTTAAAAGAGACTTAAAAACTCAAATGCAGGCACACACAATAAAATTAATAAGAAGATTTATTTACAAAAAGGGAAAAGAAAAGATAAAGAAATAAATTGGTGAAAACATCCTACCAGTTTCGCTGAGCTGGACTCTTCTCGCCTACTCAGGAAAAACTCTGGCCGATCCATACCACGGACCAACAGCAATCTCCAACCCCCCAGGTCTGGTTTTTAAGTCCCAAAACCTCTCCTTAACTCCTCCCTCAGTCCTCAGTATCCTTTCTTTGGTGATGCTGGCACTCTGGGATTCGTAGTCCTAGGTGTCTTGGCTCTCTCTGGCCTGAGGTGGGGGTGGGGTCCTGGGACACTCCCCCTTACTGAGGACCTTCCTCTTGCCGTAGCAGTAGCAGACCCGAGACAGGAAGTTCCAGAACAGACACAGACACGATCCAAAAGGAGAAAGAGAAGCAGTGGCTTCCTCATAGATCAGTACTATTAACCCCCTAAAAAGACTATTAGTAAACCCCCCCCAAGTCCCAAGGCCCTGATAAGCACAGCTCCAACCCTCAGGCTGTGGGTAGTTCATCAAGCACCACGGCAGAGACAGCCACACTCTACAAATGCCCGTGTGCTCCTGCCCAGTTCCGAGCCTCTCCTTGAAGGCAGTGCCCACAGGGTTAAGGGCAAGCAATGGAATGAGAGCAGAAGTGATCAATGTCCCTTGCAGCCCGAAACCACTAATAACAGTCAGTCTGGGGCCTCCCTGGTGGTGCAAGGGTTAAGTCGCAGCTCTATGAAGCTATCCGGCCACTGCAGCGTGAGTTCAATACGTGGCCAGAGAGATTCCACATGGCGCAGCAGACCTCTCCTGTCTCCCTGCTGCTCCCCTCAGCAGTGTATTGCAGTAGATCCACCTGTTCTGCTCCTCATCTGTCTCTGGTCAATCCTCTTACTCCCTCATACCTCTGGCCTACACCCCAGCTCATGTATGCATAAGTAATTTTTTTTTTTTTTAAAGAAAGGTGGTCAAAGAGAAACTGCCTCTCCCTTTAGACAGACCAGGACCAGCACACTCACCCCCTCTGGAGGGCCTGGAGCCATTCTGTGGGGTCCACAGACCCACGGGCACAGAGGGCATACAACCGGCTTATCCTGCCTCTACAGCCCATTCCAAAGCCGACGGGGCTCTAATGACAGCAGCTGTTTCTCACCTGTCCCACACGTCACGCTGCACTCCGTCCAGCGGCCATACTGCCAGAAGTACATCAGCCGCTCAACGTCATTGTCAAGGCCGTCCTTTCGGACTGTGTACTCATACTTGATGCCAGGGTTGGTCACCTGGAATAGAAGCTAAGAAGCAAGACGAGGGTCATGTCAAACTCAGCCCTGACCTTATACTAGCTCAGTCATGAAAACGCACCGCGCAACGTCTGCTACCTGAAAGTGATCATGGTGCACGCGCTGGAATAAGTGACGTTGAGTGAAGATAGCCCTGCCCCTGCTCTACCTCCCTCTGCACCTGTGTCTGTAGCTACATCGATCTCGTCTTCTCCGTTCTATTATTACTGGCTGAATTTCCATGGGAATTTCAGTTTATGTAAACAGGGAGATCTCATCACTTGGGAATTGCTCTGAAGGAAGAGTGAGGTGTGCCCCCTCCAACAATACGTCACCTTGTACCCTTGTGTCCTCACTAACTTTGTAGTGATGGGTGAGTTACTTAATCGCTTTGTGCCTTAGTTTCCCCATTTACAAAGTGAGGATGATAAAAGGGCTTTCATTTGCAGGGGTTCAGTGAAATTTAAATAATGAATGTAAAATAATTAGACACGATTGGAACAGTGCTTGGCATGCAGTTAGTACACAGTAAGCATTAATTTTACTGTTTTTGTTGCCTTGTGATATATTCACCAGCCCTCAGGCTGATTTATTCTTTTAAAGGGTAGTAACCAGTTCAGGGGTAAAAAGAGTCAAAAGTTTAGCCAAAGTACACTACTCTTAGGACCTTCTCCTCACTTTCCTCTTCTACAGCAATTGACTTAGCACTCATTTAAAATGGATTCATCTTAAACTTGAGGTAGTACCTTGGGCTCTTCATGGGTGGGGGACACCCATATATAAATCCTTTCCCATGTGGGCAGGTGAACTGTAAGATCTCCTGACACTTACAGAACAAAGCTGTCAAATCCTAAGCTCTGACTGCCAGGAGGGCTCTATCCTCTGGCTCCGCTTCCCTCTATCACCTGCACATCATTAGGTGTGACCCCTCCTGAGCTACCTGTCACCCCAAAGCAGCTTCGCCTCTTCTGGCATAGTTATTGCACTCTTTTTTCAGCAGTTTCTTGCCACATGAAACACAAATCATAGATGCTTTTGAAGAGCACATACTGTATTCTAACCCCTCTTCTGGATGAGTTTCACCAAGTCAAGCCTTTTGCCTGAGGACAACCACATTATGATGTGAGAAAGAACCATGTCAGTTCCTCACCTTTGCTGGAAACTACCTGACAACTCACGCTGACTGACAAACACTGATGCTGACGGCATCCTTTTATCCTTGAGGAACTCGTCCTCATAGAAACAACCCATGTCAACCATACTGAAACTCAAACCTCCTGAGGGATGATTTTAAGGTCCCTGGCATTTCATTATGGTTTAAGCAACTTTTGGACAAGAAAAGATCAATGGCATCAACTAATGTGCTCCCCTCTCTGTTCCTTGCTAGAAATTGCTTTAACGGTTCTTGATTAATATCCCCTCGCAAAGAACCTAGGAAAAGAAAATTAGAAAATTCCAACTAATGTACCTATCAGCAGTTTCCTTCCCTTCTGCTTTACCTGGATCCACACCGACTCATTGGTGGGACCTGTGGCCATAAGTCTCTCGAGGTCTCCTTTCCTGTCATACTGAAAGGTGGTCCCCGCCAGCTTGTAGTTCCCATTCCACTGGATAATAAATCCTCCATTGAGGTAATACTTTTCAGGGTCTTCACTCCGGATGGCCAGAAAGTTTCCAGCTTCCTCAATCTCCATGACCCGTATGTCCCTTGCTCCCTTTGGAATGAGTCCAATGTCAACATAACCTGAGGAGAGAAGCTATAATCATGAAAAAGGCATACTAGCTCAGCGGCACACCCCCTATTTCTGATCTGTCACTCATCATCTTCCCAGCATCTCCACCATTTAATGCCCTGTCCCCCTCCTGGGTAGTAAGTGGGATTGGCAGAAACACTGACGATGAGAATTTTAAAGATCTTAGCCAGAAGCAGAAGTCTCAGGAACTTTGTGACTTAGTATTCAGTTTTGTAAAGAGAGTGAAAAAATGCAGATTGGATTCTGAAGCTTGTGTGATTGATCCAGCATTTATTTTTCTGATTGCATGTTTAGTTCAAAATTTTACAGCCCTTAGGTGGCTCCATTAGCATCTCTGCTCCCCCATTTTTGCAGCTATCAGATTAATCTTTCTAAATATTGCATTGGTTACATCCTTTTCCTTATCCTCATTGCCTGCACGTTAGAGACAGATTCTTAGAAGTGAGTTAATCACAGCTTAAATTCATCAAGAGAATTCTGGAGGGACTCTTGCATTGATTGCCACCTGATGCTCTTGACTGTAGCTTGTGATGGAAATTCAGTTCTGAGCATATCCTTTTATGTGCTGGCCAATTCATTAGAATTTTTTCCCCTCACATTTTGCTGAAATCTGAATTTATATTTGACTCTCTTGTGTTGTAATCCAGCTTTCTGAAAAAGCATAGCAGACATCATTTAAAGATGATCAATTCTGGCCACTTTCTTTACCTCGCTTATTCATTGTTATGGTAGGAGGCATGGGGGTGGGGGAGGGAGGTAGGGAATTAATATTGTCTCTATTTGCCAAACTCTATGCTAAGTGTTTATGCATGTGTCCTATTTATGCTTCTTAGGAGTCATTAAGGTTGCCATAGAAGGAACGAACATGGATTTGGGGGATGGTATTGTGAGGGAGGACTGGGGCCCAGGGCTGAGAACACTTGAGAGATGTGGAAGGCCTAGGCCCTACCCTACCCACGAAACATGATTCTTGGTCTTAAGGTCTGGTCATTTCGCACCGGACATGCACTAGCTTCTCGGGGCAGAAGCAAAGCCTGTGTCTGTCACCTGGAAGTGCCCTGCGGCTCCCTCTCTTGGACGCTCAGAGACACAGATACTGGGAATGAGTACCCAGCTGGGATGATTTGGGATGAGTACCCAGCTGGGTACAGGCACAACCTCACCCCAATTTCCAAATGGGCAGCTCCCATTAGGGGGACCAAAATGTGTCTCATAATACTTGATTAATTCCACGTGGCCCTCACGCCCTTGCCTGAGATAGCAGACTACTGATTTATAACAAGCTTAAGGAAAAGACTTAGGACTTTAATTTACTCACATCCCTAATCCATAATGCAAAGAATACTTACTTCATGCATAATGAAGCTATCAATCAAGGACATGGGATATAATCCTCTAATGATAATTCCAAAGGGCAATACAAACATTTCATTTTACAATTCAATCTTATTAATTTGATAGTCAAAGATGAAAAATTGGGTGGAATTTAAATAAATTTAGATTATCCACTATTATGTTTACTAGAGAACAAAAGGTTATTTAATCAATGCACCCCATACCCTGGGGATCAGACTCAGTAACTCCATTCTGGGAGGTAAGTCTGTCTAGGTGAGGATTGGCAAGACCCACCCCAGAAAATAGTGCCCCCCTGTATCTGAATGCCCTCATTACTTCTGTGGTATCTCCCTCTGCTGAGACACTACCCCTCCTCCCGCAGGTCCTTTGGGGCAGCACACACAGGACTCCCTACTCCCTGTGGCATCTTTACAGCATCCAGAGAATATAACAAATGGACCCCACCCAAAATAGCCTCATGCAATGACTGGTGGGAGCTGGTATCTACTCTCCCAACTCCTTCAACCCTGAGGTGGGAAAACTGATGTACAAGTTCAACACTGGCTTAATGACGGAACTCCCTTTTTTTTATTGCATTCCTTTCCCCATTTCACCTTCTCAATGCCCTACTGATGCTTCAAAGACTTCCCTAACCCACCAATAAAACACATGCCCCTGAATTCTTGTCTAGGGGAGCCTAAAGGAATATACCCAGAGTAATCTTCATCTTCCCTGGGTATAAACTAAGGCTCCTGCTAAAACCCAACAGCCACAAATCACTGTCAGTGCTAAGCTTCTACAAGAAGTATATTAACTGAAGACAAATTCGCAGGGGGTCATATCTGATCTGGGGTGAGGATGGGCTCTCCACTCCCCAAGGATTATTAGTAGTCTGAAGATGCACAAGGAAGAAACATTGCAAATGGTAATCGTGACACAAGAACAGCAGAGTATAGGGAGGTAGGGGGACTCTAGGTGGCAAAAGCTACCTGGGGAGACATAAGGAACCACTGGGGGGGACCCGCTTTGAGGGAGCACTTGGGACGCAGACAGACCAGAAGCAGCCTTGCCTTGCCTTTCCTCTGGTCCTGCAGGTACACCCTAATCCTCTGCCTTTACACCACTGCGGGCTTTCTGCCCCAACATATAGAGCCCACACTGTGTCTGCATCTTTTAAGCCAGTTTTTGCTCCCTTCGCTCCCCAAGTTGTGGGTCCATTCCTCTGGCCAGTCTTCAGCCCTGGAGCCTCTCCCAGGGACCACATTCCTGTACTGTTCTTTTTTTTAAAAACCTTCATATAGAAGTCTTTTTTTTTTTTTGAGATTTATTTATTTATACATACAAGCTGGGGTACAGGCCAGAGGTGTGGGCGGCGAGAGGGTTCACCAGAGACAGAGCGGGGAGCAGAACAGGCAGATCAGAAATACACTGCTGAGGGGAGCAGCGGGCGAGGCAGGAGAGGTCTGCCACACTGTGTGGGATTCTCCCTGGCTGGGCTTCGAACTCGCATCGCGCGCTGCCGACAGCTCCACAGCTCAGCGCTCAACCACTGCACCACCAGGGAGGCCCGATTCCTGTACTGTTCTTGTACATAGTCACCAGCCCATATTAAGTCTCTTGTTAGTGTGACACTTCCTGTAATTGCTTAGCAATCAACCCCTTTCCTAGCACTGCCAAGGAGCCCTCAGCTGTTGTGAAGGCTAGATTCCATTCTGAATTCTTTGAAAGTCACAATCAACTTAAAGACAAGAGCAGCTTAAAGATAATCTTGCCTACCCCACCCCATTCTCAATTCCCCTGTTGCTCAGTGACTTATTCGCTCACGTACCAGATCCTTCCTTCTGTTTGAACACCTTCCTCACGGTCTGGCAGGCAGAGCCATCCCCCAGGCACACGCCACAGCGGTCCTCAGTGGCGCTGGAGTCGATCTCGTAGTCACAGCCCACGGCCTGCAGGAGGAGAGCTGGGGGTGAAGCTGCGGGCAGGAGGAGCCTCACCTACCTGGGGCTTCTGCCTTCCCTTTCCCCGCGCTGGGCTTGGAGCTGGCGCCTAATACAAGAGCAAATGTTTCCTTTTCCCGGCAGCGGCCAGAGGAGGAATCAAAGCAACTGGGACAGTGAAGGAAATGTTCAGAGGGGAAGGGACACGCTGCGAGACTCTCCAGCTTCCCGGAAGTCACGTGCTGATGTGAGACTCAGTTCCAAAAATTTAACTAAGCAAGTGTATGGAATGGGAGTTGGAATAGCGTGTCCCCTCAGACAGGCAAACCTCACTCCCCTCCCCCTCTCCCGAGCCCTCCCAGGGCTGATGCAATTGCTCTACCTGTAGTTCAACTGCTCACTCCCTTGCCAGTCCTCTGGGGTGATTCTCTTTGGTTCTGTCTGAGGACAGAGAGTCAACAGACATGGAAGAAAACCTGGCTTTCAAGCTGCAAGGGATGAAATCTCTGACCAGCAGACCTATCACCAGACCCTTCGGAGCCCCAAGCGCCCCAGTCCCCACTGCACTTCACACTGAGCGTGTCGCAGCCATCACTCCCTCCTTCTCTCCAGCTGCAGGGGAAGGACTGATTATTTTGCTCTTGTGCTCTGGACCCATCTCTTCTCAGGGTTCTGTCACTGTCCACGGAATCATCATCTTTTCTTCTCCCGATTCCTTCCCCTCAATCAGCCAATATGGCCAAATCGTTCCCATCCTGAGTCCCATTCTGTGGAGAGCAATTAAACATGGGCTGTTGGGCAGCATCAGAGACCAAAGAATCCTGTCAGATGGAAAGTTGTGACCTTCTCTATAGCGTGCTCTCTTCTATGGCCTGTGCTCCTAACCACACTGCAGAGGTTAAAAGAAAAAAGTGCAAAACTAAACCATATTCTATCAGTCATGGTTCTCTTCCCTGTTGGGGAAGATCTGTGCCCAGTAGTTATTTTGACTTTTCTCCTAAAATCATTTTTCTTGCTTATTTTTAAAGCCACCTCAAATCTACTGAAAAGAATAACTGAACTTTAGTGATAGCTCCCCAACAGACAATTAATGCCCAGACAGAAACTAGCTTCATTTTCCAGATTCATCATCTCTAATTTCTTTAAATTTAAAGACTGTGTGCTTCTTGACCCAGTTGAGGAAAAAATAATTTACCAAGAGATTTATTTAAAAAAAAAAAAAAACAACACTTAATCATACTAATCACAATGGAAAGAAAATAAATTGTTTGGATGTATGCCTTCAGCAGTTAAGAATAAAAGGCCAAATCTTCCTAAATGACAGTTTATGCCAAGCTCGAGGACCCTCTCATAAGCTGAATTTTACAAAGCATGTCCCAAGGACCTTCATTACTTCACTGACTTGAAATGAGCTGAGCAAACTTACTCAGACATGTTCATTTTAAAATCTCTCCAGAAAGGACAGATAAAAAAGTGTGAAGAATAAAGAAAGGAAAGCCATAAAAACAATTTTTGGCCCATCTCCTTTGCTGAGGGGTTGTGTTTCTCCAGCAACAGCTGGCTTTATGCCTGCGGGGGGGGTGCTAGGCGAGGAAGGAGACACTATGTCCCCAGTATGCTGCCCCACAGCATATTAATGGGGTTTTTTTGTGGGGGGACTTCACCGAATTTGCTTCTCCTATCAGCTGCACACAGCACAGTAACACTGAATGAAGCATGTAACAGAGACAGATGAAGGTCTGAGCCAGTCCTGCTAGTTGTGCATAAAACACAAGCATCCTCAGGGGAAAATAAACAGATGTCACTGCCTCTGTCACCACGTCCTCTGGCAATAGGGCCCACAGCAAGGCTGTCTTTCTGCCACTGGGGACATCAGAGGTGGCGCTGCCGCCGCTGCCAAATATAGAGAGACCCTGGCTCTCCTCGGACAGGACTCTCAGGGCAGATGGCCACCCCAATGGGCATTTGTGTTTTTAAAAAATGAATCACTTTAATCTCCTATCATATTGACAATTGTTTCTTAAAAATAAACAGCTTAAGGAGGTAGAGTCCATAAAAAAACGCACATATTTCATGTGCACATTTTGGTAAGTCTGGACATCCATAAGCCCCTGTGAAGTCATCACCACAGTGAAGGTAAAAGACATACCCATCACCTCCAAAATTTTCCCTATGTCCGCTTCTTTGTGTGTATCATGAGATCTACCCTCTTAGCAAATGTTTACATGCACAACACAGCGTTGTGGGTGCCAGGCTCCAGGCTGTACGGCCCATGTCCAAGGACGACAACATCTTGAATAACTGAAACATCACCTTTGACATCAGTTCTCCAATGGTAACTCCCCTCCACCTCTGGGGACCACATAAGTGGAATCTTACAGTATTTTTCCTCTGCTGACTAATTTATCATGATTCCCTCCAGACTCATCCATGATGTGGCAAATGGCAGAATTTTCTTCTTTTTTAAGGTTGAATAATATTTCACAGTATGTACATACCGTATCTTCTTTACCTACCTATTCATCTACTGATGGACACTTGGGCTGTTTCTATATCTTGGTTATTGTACACAAGTGGCAATGAACATGGGAGAACAGATAACTCTTTGGGGTCCTGGACCTAACCCAAAGTGCGGTTGCTGGGTCACGTGGTAGTTCTATTATTAATTTTTTGAGGCCCCTCCAGCCTGTTTTCCAGGTGGCTACACCATTCTACATTCCCACCAACGTGTATAAATGGTCTAATTTCTTCACGTCCTGGCTCATACTTGTTATTTTTTGTGTTTTTAATAATAGCCATCTTAACAGGTATCAAGTGATATGTCACTGGGAGCTTGATTTGTATTTTCCCTATGTTCAGTGACATGTAATTGTTGGCCATTTTATGCATTCTTTAGAAAATATCTATTCAAGTTCTTTCCCCCTTTTTTGAGTTTCTTTTTTCACTGCTACTGAGCTGCTGGAGTTTCTTGCACATTTTAGATATTAACCCCAAATGAATAATTTGCAAATATTTTAGATTCTCATAGTGGAATCATACAGCATTTGCCCTTCTGTGACTGGTTTACTTAAAGTAGCATAATGTCTTACAGACATTTTTATTCTGATGTCCTTTTATACTAATGGTGATTTCCTTTGCTGCGGGGAAGTGTATCAATTCTTGACCCTGTCATTTGAACTGAAGGGCATATTATCTTGAATAAAACTTAGAGAAATCAGGTTGCCCAACATGACTGAATAAGTACTAGGTATTTTTACCAATTTCCATTTTTTGCTTATGAGTTAACATTATTTTACTTGTAAATTCTTAAGTGACTAAGAACTGAAATACCAGCTGGCGCCATGACCTAACCCACCCAGAATGCCATCATTCTGTCTACAGTCCCTTGGCAAAGGGAGAGACTGAAAGAATGCTTGGCTCTGAGATGAAACTCCTTCCCAGCCCAAGAAACTTTAAGTGGGAAGAGAGTTAGGTAGAGCTACGTTTAGCTAACAATAACAGGTAAAGCGCTTTAACAAATGCACAGTAGCTAGAATTCTTTCCTCAGCATAATTTTAAGAGCCCAGAGACAGGGTCTGACATTCTGGAGACAGATCTTGAAATGGCCCAATCTGGGGAGAAAGAACTGATTTGGAGGTGTTCACTCTATCACTGAGATGACCAAAATGGCCTGGAGAGGTCTTCAGGAGAGGAGGGAGAGGAAATTAACTTAGGCTAGGCAAGGACAATCACCAAGTAAGGCTGAGGACTCCAATGGGATCAAAGACAATGGCTTTGTAAGGGCACAAATTCACATGCTGACTTTTCATTGTATGCAGTACAGAGTAGGAGGATCACAGAAGCACAAAGAGCTGTGTTTGGGTTGATCCAGAACCAGATGTTGGGGTGAGAGGTGGAAGGCTGAGAAGTCTAGGAGACAACTGATGTGGTACACTATGGCCTCAGGCTTCCTTGGGAAGGAAGTCGAAGTTTAAGTATACATCTTTGATAAATAAGCTTAGTTCAGCAGAAGTTTTAAAAAATTCGGGGAAGGAGAAACATAGCTACCTTCTAGAACATACTTAGCTCATCGCTTCTTGGCCTTTTGGCTAAGATCAAGTGTAGAACATACTTAGCTTGTTCTAATCAAGGCTTGATAATTCCTTAGCAATAGAATTCTCAAATCTAATATAAAAAAAAGTTGGCAAATATCTTAATTTCAAAAAGATGGCTAAAATATGAATATAAGCAAACATTTTCATATCTACAAAGATGAATTGTACATTGTATACTACTTTTCTGATGGTGTATCTTTTCATTTCAATACATAGTCAATTCCCTTTGAAAATACTGCAGCAAATGAATAAGACTAACAAAGCTGAAAATACACATAACTTAGATTGTTTGAAGATAAATTGTATTTAGATTATTAAGATGAATTTGATTCTTCAGTTTAAAACTTAGTTCAGTATGGTAGAGACAAGTTAATTACAGTTTCTAAAAGCTCTCACCTGGTTTCCAGAAAGAAGGATGCAAGCTGAGAGAATCAGGCTATTGTATTAAGTTGGCTGAATTGGCTTCAAGAGAGGCTCCCAAGGCCCATTATATTTTGTTCAAAATGCCTATGTGCTCTAAAGCCTGCTCAAGATGCCCTCATATACATGCAAAGCTATTTAGAGCTAATTTTAGCATCCCATTCATTTCTCCGCCACTGTAGTTCTCAGCCCAACTTGCATAGGCGAGCACCCAGTGAGCTCTGAAAACATCAGTGCCCAGACAGCAAGTCGCAGAGATTCTGAATTAATAGATTTGAAAGAAAGCCCAGATAACAGCAGTTTTTAAAAGATCTCCAGTGATTCTAATAGGCTTGAGAACCACTGCTTTAGACAGTGGTGTTGTTTTGGAGCCTGAGTTAGCTAAATAAATCTTTTCCCTCCCTGGAGAACAGATGGAACCAAAAATATATTGGTTATGGTGGGCTCTCTGTAGGTGCAATGGTAATTAGTGAGGCTGAATGAGAATTTTTCCTAAACTCTTTCAAGATTAGCTTCTGATTTGGCCTCGTGTTAGATCACTCATTCCTGGGGGCATCGCGTTGCTGTGCTTTGCTCACAGCGGGCATAAACCCACGGGCAACTTCAAGGTGAAAAGTACAAGGTGCTGGACATTTGCAGGCAGGAATGTTTCACAGGGGCAATTTAGTCCAGTGGAAGAGAAACTATGCTAAATATTTGCAAAGCAAATATAATTTATTAGGAGTATCTGTGTGCTGGAGGCTCTGTTTAAGGGCTTAACACAAATGACCCTTGTCTAATCTTTCTGACAGCCCCAAGTAGGAAGATAAATTTGCATCCCAATTTTAGGAAAGGAAGTATAGTCTTGCAAAGACGTACAGGACCCTACAGCTAGTAAGTAACAGTACTGAGTTCAGATTCTGGAGCTGGAGCACTAAACTGTTTTACAAACAATTAAATAAGTATTTCTATACAGTTTTCCTTTCATTGATTAAAAACTGAGATTTGTGCTTGGGTGTTGGATCATAAAACTTGTTCACCAGTCCTTGCAAAACTGAGTGCAAGCAATGGGAAAGAGTTCTTCTACAGCCGTAGACATGAGAGTATTAACTAATCAGCTCTAAATAACTTATAGGGCAGAGTTGATTAATAGAGTCAGTGTGGAAAAATTAAGTAGGAATCAGAAGAACAGGTTCACAACTACCTAAGCTCTCTCCCCTAAGATCGCCCTGGTAATCACTGAAGAATAAAATGTAAAATTGTCTTGTGAAAAACACTCTATAAATTATTATTTTAAGTTTTTCTTCAAACTCATCCTATTGGGAAGTAACCCAAGTATATTTTTAAAACTTTGAAATAATCTGGGTTGCCTTTTCTTAGGAATTCCTCCCTTAATTTGGTTCTCCTTCAGTCTGACCCTGCTCCATGACTGGAATACTATCTCAGAGCACGTCAGCACAAGAAATGGAGATGAGAGCAGGAGGAAAATGATTCTGTTCCAAATTGTGGCTTCGATGAACATCCCAGACCAGATATAAAAACAGACCACATGCAAACGCCATGCCAGTCAAAGGTTAGTACCTCTGACTTGCTGAATTAGCACAAATCACTTTAGAGAGTTGTAGATGAAGGAAACATACCCAATACCTTACATATGCCATTAATACAGACATTTCTGCTGTTGCCGCCTTCAAAGCAAGGGGTACCGTCAATGACAGCATCCAGCATTTTCTCAGAAAACTGGCCATCTATGGGTCGGCAGTAGAGCTCACAAGGATGTGCTGGGATGGAAGAGAGACAAATCCTTGCAAGTTAGTGTTTCTACTCAGCACCCTCCCCCAGCTGCAGGCCCCCCAAATGCTGCTGAATCTGCTGACCCCATTTTCTAGGTTTCTGTGACACATGCTGAAATGTAGACTTTTTTCCTTTTCTCACTGAAAGAGTTTTACAGTGAGTTAAGTTGGGGAGACTGCTTTAACACGATGGCCTTTGTTATAAATGATGAGACCTTTCAATCCAACATTGACCTGTACTTATAAAAATGAGCACTGGGGTCTACTAGAAAATAAGCAACAGCAACCCGTGATGCAAACTCCGGGTGAGACTGCCACCTGCCCACTGTTTGCAGCAAAGTAGGTACACCTCCAGGGGAGAGATGGGCCCCCCAGGGCCAGCTCACTACTGCCCCCGCCCAGACACCCACCCCCAACAAGTATCCTCACTTACTCTCTTCAAGTCCAAACAGTCCACAGATGCAGATTTACAACCACAGAGAAACAAAGCACTTGCTTTATTTGCCAAAGCTGCTTATCATATTAGTCTGTCCCATCATTCTGGGTCCTACACTGAATTCTGTCAAAGGTTCAATTTTTTACTCTCTTGAATGAATGAATGAATGTAATCTCCAGGATAGGAATTGTCCTGAAGATTTATTTACCAATACACATTCCTATACATCTGTACATAGAGTAACAAGAAAGACAGATAATTTTTAAGACATATTGTCTTAGAATTTTAAATAGCCATACATGTCTATGACAAGAATTCTAACAGTAATTTCATTTTGAATGTCATGTGCTGTTGGTTTTAAGTGGAAAAATTGAGGATGCTTTCTTCAGACAGGTCCTTTTGGGATCTCTTTTGGATCTGCTTATCGTGGGACTGGCTGTTAGTTTCTTGGTGGTTTGACAAGATGAAGGCTCAATGAGACCAGCCACAGGTCATTTGCCACAGACCCACCTCAGTGTGGAGGGACACCAGGTGCAAGGCCAGAGTGCACTATACAGGTATGTCTGCTGGGATGATCTATGCAGTAAAGAAATCAAAGTGTAAAACTCACACAAATATGCTATGCAAAAGCTGCAAACACTGACACTCTGGATGAACTTGAAACGAAAAACATCTGTTTAAAACTTAAAGGAGAAAGGTAAAAGCGAATAAAGACTAGCAAATGATTTTCGGTAAGGTGCAGCAGCTCAGTCATTTGAGAAAATGAACACGGTCCAAGTGGACTGCAAGAGAATTCACAAAGTGCCAATGAAAAGGTCCAAAGGCTTCCAGGACAAGGTGTGACTTGGGATTCTTGTAAATCTTTCCAGCAGCAAGATTAGCTGTTTGCCTGAGCTGGAGCCACCTGGGAGCAATCTGCCCTCCTACGGACGCAAACATCCAGCCAGGTGTGCTGAGTCCACGGAATCATTTCATGAAACACTGAGCTATCAGCTAGAAAGAAGGAGGCTATTAAAAAAAAAAAAACACTTCAAGTATGACTTTGATTTGTGCTTTTGAATTTGGATTTGGGCTTTTAGTATTTGAACACAAAAAGAAAAAGCAGCCCTAGGATATTGCTGGAACTTTTATAAAGAAATGATCTGTTTGAATGTGCTGAGAGAGCTGCGATGAGAGGTAACAGAAAGTCACTCACTTTCAGGGTTATGTAAATGGGTCCTCAGAGCAAACAACCCCTTCCGATGGCAAACACTGCATCGAATATCAAAATGATGAAATTCCAATTTTGTCTTAATTCTGCTGCATCTGGGCTGTGTCTTTGACTTACTCTCTGAAGGATAAAACTATACAGAAACTTTTGCCAGTCTTGTTTATGTAGAGTAAAAAGAAATTTTACTTGTTAAAATTTTATTCAAACATCATCTCCCAGCCCTTGTGCTTTGCACTGGCTATCTTTTCTCATTTTAACAATTACAACTGCCCTATAAAGTTAGTTCTTTCATTATTCCCATTTCATGGATGAGAAAATTGAGACCAAGAAAGACTGCTTCCCAAGATCTCTCAGTAGGAGGGGCAGAGCAAAACCTGGTTGTTTTGCTAATGTTTAAGCCCTAACTGACAAACACAAAATTTTCTTTAATGAGACAGAAATGTCTTCAATGAATCTTTAAAGTAGCCACTCTTCATGTTTTTAGAAAATACATTTATTCACGGATCCTATCTGAGGCACAAACTTGGTAGAATACCAACTGGATTCTGTTCTCGTGGTCTCTCGTGGGCTTAAATATGGTGATAATCAAAAGCCTCTGCACTCACTCAGTGCTCAGCGACTCAGGAAGTGTTGCAGGATGAGGGGGACACAATCCCACTGTGTGCAAGTGGTAACCTGCTGTGAACAGTGGGTGCCTCGGAGTAGGAGGCTAGGCAGGGTGGAACACAGAGAATTTACTGCATTCTGTTTTATGTACTTGCAGTTTTTATGAGAAGCAGATATCCCTTTTGAAAATGTTTTGGCCCTCAAACAAGAAAACTTGGAAAGATCTCCTTTCCTTGCAATCACACGTCACATTTCCATGAAGAGAAGACTGTGATTGTGACTTCTCTTCTTCTTGCTTGTGCAATATAGGACTTGTCTGCCCTTCAAGGCTGGACAAGGTAGCTTAAGTGCACCGCACGTCAGAGACACAAATTTCAGATGCATGCAATCGCAGCGGGCAGTGGCGTGTTGAGAACATCTAGTGAATCACTTTTGTGGCAATAAGAACAACACACAGACCTGCTGCTGTGCTCTCCCAGAGCCTCCACACCCACGGCCCCAGGGGTAACTGAGGCCAGAAGGAGTCCCGCGCTTGGTCACCGTGCTTGGCGCGCTGTGACACAGGGCTCTGCAGGAGGCAAGGCGGTGACGGGTGGTCTGGGTTCCGTGTTTTCTGACATCAAGCGTATGGGAGGGTCTCGTCCGCTGTCTGGCCCTTGGAGATTCAACAATCTCCCCAGAGACGAGAATTTCCACGGTCTCAGATTTATTCATCTGCTCTGACACAATCTTTGGTCTGATTTTTTTCCCTCTAGCTTTCACATCTATTTACAGCTCAGCTAAGTGAAAACTCTAAAACTAATTTACTAGTGAACTCTCACCCTCACACTATCTGATTAATCCTCTCACAGGCAGTTTAGGTGACTGAATGAACTTACTTAATCAAGGGACACATTTTAAATCTGCTGAAACAAGATGGCACGACATTTTTAGATAATGAGCTTAACAAGCATTAGAAACCAGAGACAAAACTTGTGAAGAAGGATGACTTATTTTTAGGTCAGGGGAAAGTATTGATGCAATTCCCATTTTTTTGAGTAGTTTGCAATTTTGAATTTCACCACTAAAAAAAAATCCAGTTTCCCTGAGGAGGTGTGATCCCACAGCTCTGAATCACACAGTGCTATAAACCAACGTTCCTCAGTCAGAAAGTAAACAAATATTGTTAAATCCAGATTCTAAAATCCATTTGCTGGCAAAGTTCAGTGGGTATGAGTGGGCGTAAGTGGGCATAAGTATGAGTGGGCATGAGTTTATGCAGCCGTCCAGGTCTATTTTGATGTTACTCTACAGCTAGTGGTTAATGACTCACTTTCATTCCAGGAGACAACATACTGGAGTGTATTGCCAAGGCTGCTTTTATTCCCCCAGGCCTCTCCCATCCCCAAGCGTGCAACCTTTAAGGTGCCTACTTTTACTTTTGACCTTTCTTACACGCTCCTGTACATAAGGAGTGCTGATTTCTGGCCCAGACTGGCTCTTTCATGTCTGACGAAGACTTTCCTACTCTCCTGCCTTTTCTTGTGCCTTTTCCTCCAAGTAGGAATGACTGACTGTTTTGAATGCCTTTCCTCTGTTTTCTTCTAGTACAACGACTACTCATACTTCAGAATCATCAATGCTTCCTTGGAATCCTTCTTTGAAATGACTCCAAAACCACGATGGTCTCTTCTGAATTCTGCCAGAATTACTGTCCGTTCCACATGCTCTTCAACGAACACTTTCATCAGAAATGACTGAATTCCTACATATGCCTTTTGTTACTTAGCTGCACTTCAGCTGTCTTGTTCAGTTTCTAATTGCATTATTTTTTATTAAGGCATTGTTGGTTTACAAGACTGTATGTGATGTAGAAGTCCAGGCTCGCACCTCATCAGAGGTATGTTACCACACCACACCCACCTCCAAAGCCCCGATGACCCTCCACCACCATCCTCTGGCCAAACCCGCTCCGGGAGCCTCGAGCCTACAGTCAGATTCTACAGTTTGTTTTGCTTTAGTTCTGTCTGCTTCTTTGTTTGGTTTCTTTATATTCCACAGACAAGCGAAACCAAACAGTATTTGTTTTTTCCGTCTGACTATTTCACTAAGCTTCATCCCCTCCTGTTCCATCCATGCTGCTGCAAATGGTTCATCTCTTTTTTAAGACCTGGGCATTTTGAAGGAGGCATCATGTCTGATAAACTTCTCTTGGACAGCCCATGAGTTTGGCACAGACTTGGACGTGTTCGGCCCTTAACTTTAACTCATCAGTTTAATCAGGTCAGTATTTCGCTCTCTAAAACATGAAAGCCCCAGGCTGGGATTCTCTTTGGGTTGAACTTGGCCCAGCAGCAGACCCCCTGCCATACACGAGCTTTCTGACAGAGGCTGTGATCCCAATAGATGCAGTTACGGCTTCTTACCTGGATTGAACACTGGAAACCAGCGGTAGAATTCATTCTTGTAGGGAACAGTGTCAAACTCACTGCACTGCATTTGCCGAAATGTCGGGGCGTCGGGACGACAGGGGTGCACACTGCATAAGCGGTAGCGCTTCCTTTCCCCCGTGCAGTACTTCCCTCCAAACTTTGGTCTGCGGACGGAACAGACAAGCTATTTTCATGGCTTCCTCAAAGACCAATATTTTCCTTAAAAAGTCCCCTGACATTTATTCACTACCATGTACTCAACACCATGTCCTGAGAGGAGAGAGCTCAGGGGAAGGCCTGCCCATGCCTGGTAACTCTAGAAGCGACCATCATGTTGGGAAGAAAGAAATATAGCTGTCCCCCTTATTTGTAGTTCTCTTTGCCACAGTTTCAGTTACCACTAACTGTGGGCCAAAAATATTACACAGGTAAGATATTAAGAGAGAATACTGACATGGAAAGAAGATAAACACATGCAATTTGCAGTGACATGGATGGAATTAGAGGGGATCATACTCAGTGAAATAAGCCAGAAAGAAAGAGAAAAATATCGAATGGTTTCACTTATAGCAGGACTATAGGGAGGCCGGGTGGGAGAGAGACAATCAGTGGGGGGGGAGAGGGGGAGGAAGGAACCGGAGGGAGGGAAGGGAAAGGGCACAAAATGGAATAGAAAAGAACACAAGGGACCATGGAGATGGATCACGGGTGAATTGGTGGTGGGCTACCCAAGGGGAATGCAAAATGTAAAAGACATAAATAACAATAAAAATATATATTATAAAAAAAATAAATAAAAAATAAACTCAAAAAAAAAGAGAGAGAATACTGAGAGAAGACACAGTAGATGGTTATAATTGTTCTATTTCATTTGTAGTCATTGTTAATTGCTTCCTGTGTCTAAATTAAACATAAATGGAATAAGTGTTATTAAAATAATTTAGTTTCTAAGACATTAAAGTTACATTATATCAAATTATATTAAAATTTAATTGTAAAATTAAACTTTTAATTGGTATGTATCTATAGCAAAAAACATAGTATAGATAAAGTTGGGTATCCACAGTTTCAGGCATCCACTGGGGATCTTGTAATATACCTCCCTGACTAGGAGGAACAAATATAACCTAGGAAAAGGGCACAAAATGGAATAGAAAAGAACACAAGGGACCATGAAGATGGATCACGGGTGAATTGGTGGTGGGCTACCCAAGGGGAATACAAAATGTAAAAGACATAAATAACAATAAAAATATATATTTATAAAAAAATATATATATAATCTGAATAAATGAAAGAAAATTCAAGATAGCAACTACATATCCTTGAACATACAATGAAAGTTGGAAGTGGGCTGGTTGAACGGGATATACGAAAGGGTTAGTCCTGGAGAATGGTCTTAAAGCCTGGACAGGAAGTGCCTTCTCAGCTCAGGGCAAAGGCAGACGGCATGCCAAGTGAGCAGGCTGGCAGAAATCTTATGATAGAGGCACAGAGAGCCAGGACATCTTCCCAAAGTGCCAGCTAGCAGTGGAGAAGCCAGATGTGAACGCCTCACTCCACAACCAGAGCCCTTCTCATAATGCCTTCTCAGGCAGTATGTTGCCTGCGCATGTGACCTTGAGGGACAGAAACCTCACATCTTGACAGCGCAGTGCAGTTTCAGTTGAAGTTGTCTTTGTGTTCTGCTGTACTTCGTTCTACTTGACGGCCCACGAGATTTTCTATACTTCCCTTTCCACCTCTATTAATATGACTTGAAAAAGTTTGTAGCTATAAAGGAACTGTGCCCAAGATCACATCTGCTGACTATAGGCAGTACTAGGACATGTTGATGATACTTGAGGTTAGGCTGCTTTTCTATTCATGCTGATGATTTGGTACCACTCGTATTCATTTCCATCCGGAAAACATCACTAAGAGTCCTTCCTGTACTGAGTGCTGCTGGATTCTCACTAACAGCGGACCAACATCAAGGAAAGAGTTTCAAGGTTGGTCATGCACTAACCTGACTCTGTAACCTTAAACACAGAGCTGAATCTTGGACTCCATTAGCCTTTTGCTCCACAAACTTAAGCAAATAGTAACTGAGATCAGAAAAGGTCACTCATCTCAACGGGAACTCTACGACAAACTGTGGCCTCTGAGATGGGAGTTAACAACATTTCCCCCCTGAAGCCAAAAGGACAATTCAATTGGCCTTGAGTTTCTTAACAAAATGTGCTGCGGACAATCAAGGTCAAATGACCATTCTCTCCAGACAGCTACACAGCCAGGCGGTGGCTGGCACTCAACACTGACCTCAGGCCCCAGGGCAAATCGCCTGTATTTCCTAATTGCTAAATTTGAAATAAATTTTCTGAGCGCCTGGAACCAGACTCTAAAATGTAGATTTTCTTGAAAAATAAGGTATCTATAAGAAATTCCTCATTTTGAATTTTTGAAGCCATAGAAACTCATGTTTAAACAAAAACAACTCTTATCAAAGTTTTAAAAGCTGTCCAAATTCTTCAAATCTACTCATGTGTGTGGCAGATGATAAAGATATCATAATAACTATTGTAACTATCATTACTGATAATTTTATGCAGTAGGTATTGTGTTAAACTTTTTATAGATGTTCATTTTTTAGCTCTTAGGAGAAATCTATTCCATACATAGACTACATATTTGTATATCTATACAGGCACACATATATATTTAATCATGTATTTATTAATAAAAAGAAGTAAGATTTGGAATAAAGATACTGAGGGAATTATAATCACATGTCACTTGCCTATTAAATGTGACTTACTTTGTAATGAAGACTACTGTAATGAAGCATAGGCAAAAATTAATACATTTTTCTACTTGTGGGAGGGATCCTATGTACATTTTAAGATATACATACTTAGGAACTAGTATACCAGGAAATAATGCAGTTAGGAATGTAATATATATTTGGAGACAGGGAATGTAAATTGATTCACATATAATACCATTATACAAATTTAAAGTACGTAAAAATTAAGTAATTGCTTTGAAAAAATTGAAAGTCCCTTGTGAAATAACTTCAACAGAATTCTTAATCAGCTAATATGAAACTCTAAGATACAAAATCCTTATCTGAAACATTAAAATAATTATTCCAAAAAAAGTGCTTAGCTCTTGTACTAGTTACCGAAGGGAAGAAAAATATTTTTATAAAATTCATTATGATTGAAAAGAAAACGACAATCTTATCAGCAAACTTGGGAATAATTAATCTCTTGCTGATAGAAAGAGATTATCTGGAAGGATTTAATTGCATAATCTTCTCAAGGCTTGCTCATATGATTACACTTTTGAAAGAACATTGCTTATTTCTCTAAGAGATGGAACCAACCTACTTAGCCAAGTTCTAGCAAGAATCCAGTGCCAAGTCAAAATGAACTAACACAAAACAGAACCACTTTTTTGGGTCACCCCAGCATGGACCGTCTGATTCCCTTTCGCCGTTGGGAATCAGTTTCCTTCGGGAGACGTGGCAGCACTGATACCACACTGCCCCAAACTGGTCCCCAGCTTTTGGGGTGGGGAGGGGAGAAACACTGCAGCTGGTTGGACTTACTCAGGGCTGTTGCAGTCTCTCTCTGCACTCTGGACTCCCGCCCCACAGGTCCTGGAGCAGTGGGACCAGGCGGCCCAGCGGCCCCAGCCTCCGGGAATGCTCTCTGGCTTCTTCCCCACCATGATGCACTTGCCAGACATACACCACTGCAAGAGAAGCGTGGGAGGGGCAGCGATCAGGACCTTCCTCATCACAAGTGGAGCCAAGAATCCTCTAAGTTGAAACCTGATTCTCCCCGAGCTGTCGGGCTTCCTATAGTCACACTTCAGATACAGAAGGAAGAAGGGCTAGAAAATAACTTCCCCAAGAGTTGCCCCTAGAGAATTTCAGGAATTGAGGGGAAATTTATGGTGGCTGGTTGCAGCCAACGCAGGAATGTTACTCAAAGTGTGGCTGGCAGATTGCACGCCAGAATGTAAATCAACACACCACTTCCTTCATTGAGAAAGTGTTGCTATGAAAAGTACGCTTAGTAAGAGAGTTCTTTAGTAACAGTGGATTTACTTTCTGGTGCAGGCTCCCTGTAGAACATTTTGCAGTCTGGCTCTGCGATCACACTCCTTTAATAAGCCTCTGTGGTTGTTTAATGTCTGCAACAGATTACTCATCCTCTGGCGAAAAGCCAAAAGGCACCAGTTGTTAAAAAGTTGAAGTTCTTTCCAATAGCAAGAAAGAATTCTACTTTCCTGTAACTCTACCCATTGTTTCCAGTTCTGGCCTATCAAGTAACTCAGGGAAAAACAAACAAACAAACCCAAAAAGCAAACAAACAAAAACCCACCCCTCTCTTCCTTTTCAAGATAATTCTTCAACAACAAATAGCTTAAGGAGTAAACAGACAACTAAGGAAGATGTAACCTGGTTGTTAGAAATGGCCCCATTTCCCGGGGGTTTGGGCACGCTTCATCTGCTGACCTTCCCCTTACTTTTGGTCACTGTATTTTGATGCCACACTCAAGATGCATAAAGATACCACTAAATGCCAAACCCCAGCCCAAAAACCCAACTGGTTTGGCGGAGTGACACTATCACCCTGTCCCCAGGAGCCTGAGGGTGTAATAGCTCTGAGCCCTTGTGGCTGTGATGTTCCGGTTCAGCAAAGTGGGCAGAACTTCAAGAAATGCAGTCAGGCCAGAAGATGACAAGTGGCCCAAATATGGCTTGTACGGAAAGAAGCAGCCACTGGCTCGCCTTCCTGCCTTCGGTAAGGGGGGGAGGCAAAACGAAGGTGGGTAATAAGATCAGAGACGTTGTGGGCCACAAACTCTACAGATGTTCATTAAGGGACGATGCGGCAGAAGTGGGCCCCAGCCCTCTCCTCAACTACTTACTTGCAGTGAAGGTTCTATTTATTTATTTTTGCATGGAAGAACTAGGGTGTAGGCCAGAGGTATGGGGCGATGAGGGATTTACAGAGATAGAGTGGGTAGCAGAGCAGACGGATTGACTGAAATCCACTGCTGAGGAGAGCAGCTGGGTGAGACAGGAGAGGTCTGCTGCACCATGGGGGAAGCTCCCTGGCCAGGGATCGAACTCAGGGGCCATAGTGGGCTGCTGTGGTGACAGCACTGAGACTTAACCTCTAGGCCACCAGGGACACCTGCAGTGAAGGTTGAAAAGGGAGAGTGGGAGAGGCATCTTTCCCCTGCTAGTTTGACAGTGTGATCTCCATCCACCCAGCTGCTCTCCAGGACCTTCTCCCCAGCTCTTCCTGAGAGTTTTGTGCACACCGCCCTCCCCGCTGCCTTCCTCAGCCTGACGCATCACCTTCTTCTCACCACATCGTGTCCCGTCAGCAGCAGCGTCCAGTTTAGAGCGACAAAAGCCTTTCACCGAGCACCACAGGGTCTGGCAAACATTCTGGAAAGCAAATGTGAGATTGCACTTGCCTGTATTTTCAAATTCTGCATGAAAGCATTTCCACAGCAATGGTAAAACAGATGCACAATGAATGCTGTGGCTGCTAGCGAGTACGAGCGATGGAAAGTAATCACCGGAGAACTCTTAGTTCAAAGAGTTTGTCAATTTGGACTTTGTCACAAACAGTTAGTCTGTCAACCATGCCAGCCAAAAAAAAAAAAAAAATACAAACATTCCTGATAAAAATGGGAGATAGAAGCCTCAAAGTGGAGGCTTTTGTTTTTATGTGTAGAATGTATGTGATGCCATGTCTAGGGCTCACTGGCCTTAGGGAGGGGAACTGGCGACACCAGCCATCCAGTTCAGTCCACACTGTGCGTGGGATCGATGTGATTACAAAAGCTGGGGTGGTTACAACATGCGCTCGCTCCATGAAGGAAGTGTACACTATCCCAGCTAGAAAGACACAGTTCATTTACTTATTACTTAAAATAACACTCATTTTGTTTTTTCAGAGAGTGAATTGGATTTGTCTTCTCATTTCTCCTCCTGCAGCAGAGGGGAAGGGTGACAGCATTATTATATATCCTCTGGCTCAAATGCTTTCACGTACCAGGTTGTGTCTGGAGGGCAGGGGGCTACTCAGTTACGTGGAAGCAGGTGGATTTTAGAGATATTTAGGAGGCAGAATCAGCAGAGTTTGGTGATCAGTGAGAAGTGAGGGATTTTTATATCAACTTTATCTTTTTTCAATTTTGTTTTTTCTAAGCCCAGATATTCCTTCCTCTGCAGAGTTCTTCTTCTCTATGTCTCTCTATAGATTCCTCTCACTATACTGGATTTTTTTCTGCCTTCGTCCTCCATCAGAATGTGAGCTTCTCAAGGCCAGAGGCTTTGTTGTATTATTTTTTGAGAACTCATTTTTTCCACTTTATTCAGGGCACAGCACAGAACCTGGCAGGATGTTCACTGAGACTTGTCTTGTCTGTGTAGATGTGTTAACACTGATACTTTTGTGCTAAAAGGGATGATTTCAGAGATTAGGCAAGATCTAGATCACATAGGACCTGGGGCTTCAACCTGTGTTCTGTGGGGACTCTAGAGCAGAGTAATGGTTATATTTATGGATTTTTGGAATACTGGGAGTAACAGTATGAATGGGAGAGAGACTAGGTAGGGGTATTGTAATAATAATAACAAAGGGAGATGACTAGAGACTGAACCAAGACAATGGCAGCAGGAGTGGAGACTAAGCAGTCACAAACAATTTAAAAGCCAGGACTTGATATACCATTGGATATTGAAAGTAAAGGACAAGAACAAACTGGGCACGAAACTTACTCCTACCCCAGGATCTGGTGGTGGTCTTCAACCAGATGGGAAATTGAGGAAAGGGAGCAATCTTAGGGTTAAGCTGGTATACAGTCTGCAAGCATGAATCACTCCAACTCTTGAAAATCACTATAGAATTTTCCTTATCCCCACCCAGTTGCAAAGCACTGCTGGCTCCATAAAATACCAAGGAGGCAGAGTTGAGAAATATAAATACCAATCCTCCTGCTTTATAACAGAACCTTTCCATATATAGGCCTGGATCTTTGGATTTCCAAACACTTCTCTGGCCCACCCTTCACCATGCTGGAGACCTCAAGTCACACATTCCCACCAGAGGCACTGCAATCCCCGCCACTTACCTCTACCTCCTGGCAGAAGGTGGCATTGGGGCCATACTGCAGCTGGCACTGGTGATGAACATCATAGATCACTCCAGGAGCAATGACCTTGGACTTCAAGCCTTTCTTTTTTGGGATGTCATCAAGACAGAACCCCAAGCCTCGGCTAAAAACAAGTTAGTAGAAGTGAGAGCAGTTGCTTATGAGTTCCTTCATCTTTGGTGTTTCATTAATAGAAACTGTCCCTCTAGTTGACTTTTTGTCCTTCAAGACAACTTTATTTCTACAATGCAGAGAGCTCGCCAGGCCCAAGTTGAGGGTTGTCTAAAAGGAAATGCAAATCATACCCCCCCCCCCCGTTTGTTCTGTCGTTATCTCAGAAATACAAGGTAACACGAGACAGTCACCATCTTACTCCCCCTCCACGGGGTTTTGGTCACCACTTATCACTTGTCCTGGTTGTTCCTGCCAGTCCCCAGGGACTTAAATCCCCATCAGGTGATAGAGAGCCCCTTTAGGGCAGGAACAAGCAGGAGGTGTGTGTGGAAGCTCACCTGGTAGTACCTGGAGGGCAGAACCCCCCAGGTCTCTGGGTCAGAGCAGAAGTGAGATCTGCTCCTCCCGATGCCACCCTCACAATGGCTGTGGGAGGACCCGAGCCCTTTCCAGGCTTCAGGGCCTCTGTGTACACTCGAGGGCCTTCCAGTTCACAGAGACCCAGGAGGCCGGCCTGAGACGTGCTGACTTACTCCAGGAAGCGGGTGATGTACTCCTTGCTGCACTTGGACCACGTGAGCGGCGTGGGGTTGTACTGGAGCTGGCGGGACATGATGTAGGGGTGCCTGCCCACGGGCTCGCAGTCGTTCTCCTTCCCGTCGTGCTGGATGCCGAAGCTGGCAGGGAGGCACAAAGCACACGAATATCAAGGAAGCAGGCTTGAGACAGGGAGAAATCCAGTTTCTCCAAGGCAAAAATACCTCAGGTGAGATGCACAGGGCAACCTCTGGACCTAACGCTTCTCTACAAAGTGCAACTGGGAAGCTGGAGAGGGATGGCTCGTTTGGATTAACACGCACTGGGGACGTTGTGGGCAAGCCGGTGCCTCAGATACGCATGAGTGGGAGCTGTGCGGATAATTCAAAAACTTCTGTGGGACAGAAAGCTGAGAGTGCTCGGTTCGGCTTTCTTGAGTCCTGTCAGAACATCCCCAAGCTCCCCGCTCTCCCGGGCTGCAGTAACCAAGCACAGACAAAATTCTTCCTTCCCTTTTCATCGTAACTGGAAGGAGAACGTGGGGGGAAGCCTGTGGCAAACTGTCAGCACCACAAGCTCGAGGGGCAGATTTTGTTCCCATGTTGCACCTTCAACACCAGTGACATCAAGGAGACCTCATCATTCAGTGGTAAACAGGGTTTCTCAAGACAGGTTATCTGAACCGGAATTTCAGTTCTGTCACTTCACAGCCTGTGAAGTTCTGAAACTTTCTCATCTTCATTTTCCTCTCCTAGAAAGCGAAACCGTTTCCATGGTGCTAGGGTGAATGGGATGGACAGGAGAAAGCTATTAGCAAGGCGCCTGGCACAGGAGAAAGGTACCATGAATGACAGAAAAACTTCTGATTACTTTTACTTTATCTCTGCATAGCTTTTCTCCCTTTTCCAGGTGAAGTTTAGAGTTTGAGGCTTATTAAAAGCCACAGTTAGTGGAAAAACTATCTGCAGATCTCCGTGCTCCTAACTCTGCTCCTAACTCCTGCTCTGCTGTGTCTCTGCTCTCTGGCCTCCCATTGCCAGGGCTGACCAGGTGAAGCAGCCTTGAAAGGTCCTAAAGGGCTTAACTGCCCACCATGGCAAGGGATGCCTGAGAAAGCAGCAGACTCAAAATTGTCCATTTTTAAGCTATGTCCTCAGGAGGACTCCAAGATGCCTTCTGAGCCACCCTCTTCACCCAAGAACTCTCTTCACTGAAGTTTGCTTATTGGATTTTTGCAACCAAGAGATGTTACTTCAGATTTCCAAATCTGAATGGAGGCAAGAAGGACCTTTTTACTCTGCCAGTGAAATTCAACCCCTCCAACTCGGACACTCATATCCGAGTGTGATAAAATCTCCTGATCAACATTAGCAACTCATAGAGAACAGTCTTTGGGAATAAGAGATTTTCTTCTATCTATTTTTATGCATCATGGTGTTATCAACTTAGAGACTGGTCACATTCCTCATGGATATGAAAGTCACAGGGAGTCAGATGATTAATTCACAGAGCTCTTACACCCACCCACAAAGAACATGGTTCAAATTCAACGAAAGCTTTTTACCTAACAGATCTTCCCCAGACTGTTGCAAATCCAGTGCCACCCAGCTTATGAAGTATTCCACAACCATTAAGCAATAAATACACAAATCACTCAATGGGGACTGTTACTCCTGAATTAATCAGCTGTTAAAACATCTCCAGGGCTGTGCTCAGTCCATGCTGATTCAGAGAACTGTAGCGCACAAGTGGTCCAAGAAGAGAAGCCAATGGAATTTCAAAGTGTGTGACCGCCCCATTTTACAGAGGAGGAAGCAGAGGGTCAGGACGGTGAGCTTGAGGCCACAACAGTGTCTGATGCGCCTGACCCCAGCGTAAGGTGCTTTCCGTCTCCTCTGCTGACTGAGGCACGAGGACGGAGGAATCTCAGATTACCTGTGCCCCAGCTCGTGGGCAATTGTGAAAGCCAGAGGGAGGCCAGAGTCCTCGTTGACGTTGCAGCTCCGGTGAGGCTGGCACATCCCCGACAGGTGCGACAGCCCCAGCGTCTCACAGGGGCGGTTGACACCAGCACAGATGTCCTTCCTGAAAGCAGAGAAGAGATGCATCGGCGCCCAAAGAAACATCTGGAAAAACCTTCCTGGAAACAATCTGGTTATTACTTCATAGTCAATATGGTCTGTGAAAGAAGATTACAAAATTTATTTATTTATTAGGAATGTCGGGAGCATTTCTGAATTCACTAAGATTCTTCTGATGCCACCTCTTGATGAGTGACTCTCACTGATGCCTCGTTTCTTATGTGAGAATGAGAGGAGCTGTTGCTTCTGTCTTCAGGGAAGGAAAAGAGCAGAATTGAGACAGTTGCCAGGGGACCAATGCTGTTCTAGAATCCAGGGTCTTTCCTACAGGTAGTTCCTGCCTGGACTGAGTCTTCCCTGGCCTCCTACCCAGGTCCTCAGGGTGCCTTAGTGTCCTTCTGCCTCCCTAGAGCTCATGTGCTTATATTCCCTGTACCGACATGCACGGAGAGCCAGTGATCAACCCAAGGCGTAGTGAACCTGCTGTCATAGGTTTACGCCACAATGGTCACATTTAATGAGAACTGTAATACTTTCAATCAAAAGGGTGATTCCAATGGTTGCAGTTGGAGACCGCTGGAATAGACATTTGAATAGGTGGGGGCTGATTATCACCCTTTGTCATCTTATGCAGTAAAACGATTCTATGAAAGTGACAGATGACAGGCCAAAATATTTAGGGGGAATCTGCCCACCCAGGGACACTGGCTGAAGGGCAGGCAAGGGGCTTCTTCTACTACACGCCCCTGGATTTTCTAGAAGTCGGAATCTGCATAAGGGCACCCAATGAGAAATTATTTCCCCCATAGAAAGTAAGCTTGTCATTTGTCCAGATTAAAATAGTATCTGGTAAGTCACAGGTGCTCAAAAAAATATTGAATCAATGAGTAAACAGCCTTCTGAGACCTTGGGCTGAAAGACTCTGGGTTGAGCCTGAGCTGAAAGTCAGGAAAATCCATTAGCCTTTCATGGCTATCCAGCGTCCTGGAAGTTTTTATGGATTTTATTAGAGCCATAGGGTCTATCTTCGTGAGGGTAAAGGAGAGGAAGGTAAAACCAAATCGGTCTGCCTACACAGGGAGGATCTACTCCCCACATTGTGTCTCAGCATCAGTCAAGGTAGGGTAAGAGAGCACTGATTTCCGTAGATGCAGTCACATGTTTCTAAATTGGATGAAAATAAGTAAGTAAATAAAGGATTGACTATCTGACTGATTGAGTCTCTAATGAGGATCTGCAAACAAGGTTCCTGATTGTTTACAGAGCTGCACAAAGGAGTCAAGTTTAGAGATGAAGTCATCAGAGAGACAGGAAAGAGGCCTGCACTTTGCCAGCAGACAGTTTGTTAACATGGAACGCTCGATGCATTAGCCAGTTTGCTAAGGGCCCCGGTGTGGGAATCAGTGGTCCAGGGCATAGAAGGTGCCTTTTAAATGAGCAGCAGGAACTAGCAAGAGCGGCAGACAGGAACGAGAATCACGGAACGTGAGTCTGTGGCAACCCTCTCACCTGCCTGCCCCCACCCTGCAGCCCGCAGCTCCCACACAGCCTCGGGGGTACCTGGTGAGAAGGACAGCCACATCGTGGTGGGCAGGGTTGAGGTCACTCTTGGGGTTGATGCTCTTCTGCCACTTGCAGAAGCTGGCCAGTGTCTTCTCTGCATGGTGAACTATTTTCAGTCCTTGCTGGAGAAAGGAGAGGAAGAGAAGCGCACTGAGGACAGGGCCCTTGCACTGCCCCCGGAAGCTGTCAAATGAGAGGAGCTCAGAAACTTGGCAGAGGCCACTGTGCCCTCAGGGCTGACCCCCTGCTCTACACACTGTCGCTCGATGACTGCCACTAACAGAATCTGAAGGGGAGAATCCAGGACAGAAATGACCATTAAGACAAGCAGCCCCTGAAGAAAAATTTTAATCATACTGGCAAGACCAACACTTTCTGAAGTGCTGTTTTTAGTGGCTCTCTGCTCCTAAACCAATACATTCCAAGGGGACATTTTATTTCTAGTGCAAAATGGACAGATTTTAACAGAAAGCGTCTTCCTTTCAGGAAGTATCCTGCAAATATGGGGCTGCAGTAAATGCTTCCCTGCCCCTATTTTTCACCTGTGGGTCAAGGGAAGAGGGTAACATTTCACCAGGTTTCTGGACAGTGAGGATAATTGATCATCTGGCAACAATCAGATGCAGTAGACGCCCAAGGGTTTTTGAGGCCCAGGGCAGCTTGTGAGTCACCCATGGGGCGCACGGTTACTATGGCGATGGGAAGAGAGGGCTTATCCCATATTAGCTAGATGAGCACTTGCCAAACAGGGAGGCAAAAAGGACTAGTCAGCTCTAGAGGGACTCCAGTTTAATTTTATTTTCTAAAAAAGAAATTCCTTGCTCTTGTCTCTTTTCTTTGGGACCTCCCCATACAGTCATCTCTCATATGATGTAGATTCTTCCAGAAAAATGACTAGCTCCAATGCATCCATCTAATCTGAGTCTATTAACTCTGAATTCAGTCAAAGAACTTCAGAACAGTCTCTCTGTTAAACTATGACCTTGCTTCTCTATGATTCTATATTTAGTTGAGGCCCACACCGAAATTACACAAGGCTTGAGAGGCTTCAGATGCTGTTAGAAGCACTCCCCCCAGCCATGCAGTTAATTACCATGCACCACATTCCTTACATGGCAACACAGAAAGGTGGCTCATCAATATAGAAACTCATGAACTGATTAGCAGGAAGAATCTAAACAGAAGAAACAGACTTCATTACTTACTCCTTCTCCTCATTACATCTTCCAGTAGAATGAGAAAACGTGAAAGAATAGCGTGTGTTCTGGGGGACTGGCTGTGTATAAGGGAGTCAGTCTCCAACTCATCTGGCCAAGGTGGAGTTAGATTAGCAACCCTCCTTAGATGAGAACAAATGGTGCCTACCCCCTAAGGGACTGGTCAGATGGCAAGAGTCAGAAGCCCTGGAAGGGAGAGGAAAGGAAGAAAAGAGAGGGAAGAAGGCCAAGAAAGGAGAAAAGAAAGTAAGGAAACACTTCTCAATCATTTACTATGTGCCAGACTCTCACAACGTTCTCTCATTTCATTTAATTTTATCTTCTTAACATTGTTTATAAAAAGAAGCATGGTTATTTTCATTTTACAGTGAGAGGAAATTAAACCTCAGAGAAGTGAACTAGCTGAAGGCCACTCAGGTCAGATACTGAGTCAAACAACGTGAGAACAAAGCTCTTGGTGAAGCCATAGCTCTCCAAGGTGACCAGCCTCACTGGACAGGGACACCCACTCCAGCTCCTGGTGACACGAAGGCTGATCATCAAACAAAGATGGCGGATGATTACATTGTTTGAGGTCTGTTCTAAGCCCTACATTTTTTGGGGAAAGGGGATCACAGAGACATGAACCATGGTGGCAATGACTGAGGGAAGGGATCCTATACTTCCAAAATACCAACAGCCAATGTTACCTCAATTAAAAAAAGAAATGAATTAAAGAGTAAAATGAAATAAAAATAGTTCCATTTAAAAGTGCTCTAAAGAAAGTGAATACTTAGGCATAAATAAATACGAAGCAAGAACAGGATCTGTATCCTAAAAATTACAAAATACTGATAAAATAAATCAAAGATCTAAATCACTGGAGAAACAAGTTCTCCAAATTCAGTCTGGAAGACTCAACACAGTAAAAACATCCATTTGCTTAAAACGGATCTACAGTTCCACCGCAGTTCCTACCAAGATCTCAACATCGTTTGTAGACATGCACAAGCTTATTCTAAAGTTTATAGGCAAAGGCACAGGCACAATACTAACTAAAATAGTTGAAAAATAAAATGAAATGAATCATCCTACCTGATACCAATGCTTACCCTCTATCTAGCTGCAATAACCACCCCCCCCACACACATCAAAAATGCTTCTAAAACCTATAAAATCTGATTAAAGCAGGTTGTTTGCATGAGTATTAATTTATTGGGTGTGATGCTGTACTGAAGTTATGCAAGATGTTACCACTGTGAAAAGCTGAGAGAGGAGTATAAGAGGCTTTTCTGTACTGCTTCTAATAAGTGCATGTAAGTCAATTTTCTCAAAATAGAAAAAATTAAGTACCCTCGAAATGAGTTGATGAGAATCAAAGCTGAAGGGTTGCACTAGAGAATCTTATACAGCACTTTTCAGTAAGAATCTACTTAGCAATTATATCTGAGATCCCACTGTTTTGAGTCCAAGGGAGACTGCAGCTACTCAGATGGGTCACAGAGAGTAGGGAGAACTCACATTCTCACATTCCCTACACTTACTACAAGGGTCAATTAAGATCCCTAATTAAATGGCCACAATGTCAAAGTTTATTAGTGTCGAGGTGGCCACCTAGGCAGAAGCAGGTGGAACTCATCTCAGAATATTCTACCTTGACTCATAAAAATCCTTGGTGAGGCCACAGAGCTCATGATTGGGGTTTTTGCCAGTTCAGCAAAGCTCAATTGCTGGCTTCAGTACTGTCCATTATACATTGGTTGGACTCAGCATTTTGGAAGAAGTTACATACCAATCCAAGAATGTCTGTTTAGGGAAAAGTGAATTTACAAGCACCTATTCTCCCCACCTCATTCTTGAGCCAAATTCCATGTCAGCAAATACACATCTTCAACACGGAGAAGTAGAATTATTTTCCAGATGCTGCAGCACGAACTCTGCCTCTCACTTCCCCATCATCTGCAGAGCCCACCTTCCTCAAGGGCTATAGGAACTATGTATCAAATCCTCTTATGCAAATGGTGAGGGATAGCACCGAGGTTTACAACTATAAACCAGCATTGGGGGCCTCCCTGGTGGCCTACGGGTTAAGTCTCAGTGCTAGCACCTCTGTGCCCTGAGTTCGATCCCTAGCCAGGGAGCTAACCCACATACGGCACAGCAGACCTCTCCGGTCTCACCCGCTGCTCCCCTCAGCAGGGTATTTCAGTAGATCCACTTGTTCTGCTCCCCACTCTGTCTCTGGTGAATCCTCTCACCCCCACCACTGCCCATCCACACACACCTCTGGCCTATACCCCAGTTCTATGCAAAATAAATAAGTAAATATAATAAACTAGCATTAGTTCCAAATGATTAAGCATTTCTCCAAGTCCCACCCCTGGAGGGGAGAGAAGCATAGGCAGAGACCCTCTACTTTTGATGTCCCCAACTCTCCACCTCCTCTTACCCTGACTACTTTCAGGCTCTCCCGTGGGTTCTGCTTTCTTTTGGCTTAGGCCACTCTCAATCACAGTCCTATTTTCGGTAATAACCTACATGTTGTTGGTTAGAACCACGTCTAGACCATCTAAATGGGTGTGAATGGGTGTTGGGATTTTCCAGAAGCAGGGCTGTTAGGGAAGGAGTAAAGGAGAAGGAGAGAAGCTGGAAAGTAGAGATGTCAATGGAGGTGAGTCTTTTTATATCCCAGTGTTCCCACAGGAGCAATTCTGGCATAACTTGGGGAATAATCATTGATCCCAAAAATAAAATATTAGGGTCTGAAGTCTACTCTCAAAATCTTGCTTGCTTTCTGTCTACTATTTTCACTGGTTCCTACTGCAGACTAACAAGTGCACAATAAACTGAGTTGTGGATCACTGAAACTGAGTGTCTTGCCCCCATGTAGAACCTGCACCTGCCATATGTGGTATTTATACAAGTGAAGTCACAGGGTCTTCAGGATATCTCACTACTTTTTGATTAAATGGCTGAACTCTTACTGGTGGTTTTAATTGAATACAATTTTTTTCAGGCTCTTAATCTCCAAGTCTCTTAGGAGGTTAGGTTTAAAAAACATTCATTTAGTTTGTTGAATGCACTCAATCACAGGAACCGTGGAAAGAGGAATGAGTTTTGTCTCAAGTTTATGCAGCCCTGAGCAGGCACAAGAGCCAAGCATTTCAGAGATTATGCTGGCTCACCACGAACAGTGGGAGACTTATATCAAACATTTTTCACACAGCACCTTTATGATTATTTGAGCCCGCGAGAACAAATCCTCAGTCACACTATTTTTTCCCATTTTCTTTGCAAAGGAAAATAGATTTTCCTTTTTGTTCTTTTATCATTTTTTTCCCTCACCTCATTTTCTCAAAGGAGTTCAATTCACTTCCCACTTCCCCTTTCCAATTCATTTGAGTAAGTGAACTGAGAAGAAGTGAGATGACCTAGAGGAAATTAGCAGCAGCTTGGAGGAATGGGAGATAGGAAATGATTCTGCAAGAACATGACTTTTATTATAAGTTCTTTCCCTTGTAAGCTCTTTTAATGAAAAAAGAAAGCATCTTGTATTGATTCCTTTTGGAATTCCTGGTAGCAGGTTTTGATTCAATGCACAAACTGACCAGGCTTAAACACCAGGAAGAAAAGAATGGGCAGAGAAGAAATAATCAGGAAAAAGTCTAATCTGAAAAACTTCCATGTGACTAAGGAATAACTTCTCTGATTATCACAAGAAAAGACACTTTACAAACAAGAGCAACAAAAGAGGTCAATCTACCAATTCCTTGTGAGTATTTCTGACACTTATTCTGAAAGGGCAACAGTTATATAGGTAGTTACAGATCCACAAATCAGCCCAGGGGCAGGGGAAATCACAGCTGAATTTCCGGTTACTAGGCTTTAACTCCAGGATCTCACAAAAATGAACTCAACAGCACAGCACCCAGACCAACAAGGAAATTCCATGAAGAGAGTCATCTCATTCCCACCTGGCAGCCTGACACCCTCCACCCTGGGTGTACAGTGACCTGGGGTCTCCTGACTTTACTGCATCTCACTCTGATGCCACATCAATTCAGGTATCAGCATGTACAGGATATGAAAGTCCCTGAGAATAGATGAAATCCCTAAGGCTAAAAACTAACATAGATAAAAGGGCCCAGATCTGAGAACTATGTATTCAGATGTAAAGGGTAAATAAACAGTTTAAAAAGATTCAACATTTCCACATTCCTCCTAACTTCTACTGAAATCATCCAAGCATATCATGATTCAGAGTATTTCCTCCTCGGGACATTCTCGGTCAGTGCAGTAAATCTGATTTTTGTGTTATGGGTGCAATGACTGTCTGGTGATTCCAACTATGTACACCTAGGAAAAGTTCTCTCTCCCTCACTGGATAGCACTGGATTGACATCACCAGATTCCCAGGAAAATAACATTAAACATTTTTTTCCTCCCCATTGGATTCCTAAAGACCTTTCTGATAACCTCATTTTTGTGTATCAAGAGCTCTCTGGGAGAAAGGAGGTAGAGAGCACAAGAGTCCAGGTCAGACGAGTGCTGGAAAGCTGCTCCTTACCTCTTCTTCTTCAAGCAGAATGAGCCGAACCACAACAATGTCAACAGCATTGCCAATACTTGGGTTATGAAACAACCCGGTGACCTAGAGGCAGAAATGGAAAACCATTCACCCCACATGAATAGATAACAGACAAGTAGGAAACTAGAATGGGGATGCACTTAAAATAGCATTATCTTATAGATCAGGAATTTTTGATGGAACAAAAATAGACATGCCCATGGTCCAATGCTTATTATGATATTTAAAGACAACCTTTCCAGAGTGAGTGGATGGCTGCATGCTTGAGGAATTGGTGTCTTTCTTCTCTTCAACCCTATCGCTGACCCAGGTCTTCCTCTCTTTTATTATAGTTACTCAGGCAAATATCTTTCCTCATCTAGCAGGACTAACATTCTAGAAAGGCAGAAAACATCAACAGTGCAAAAAGACAAGTTTGGTATTACGGATCATTGATTTTATTCCATACCTAGATCTAGCTACATGGATTAAACCATGTTCTAATTCTTTGCCTCAGTTTACTCATCTGTTCACTAACAAAGTCAGTGATAAAAGTCTACTAAAAGGATTGAGTCCCTTGATAAATACCTAGTAGAAAATGTAAACATAGTACAAATTTTCCTAGGATGCCCATTTTTAAGGGAAAGAGTAATTTGGCCTGAATTATCAACCTTATTCATTTAGAGCGGGAATAGATGATCCACAATGCAGTATGTATATGCACATACATGCATTATACATGTATATGATATAAAAATTGTGTATGTGTATTACAACCTATATACCACCCTATGTACCACAACAGATTTTTGATGTTTGGGGTGGTGGAGCCTTTTTATGACAGCTATTGGCCAAATGCCCCCCACCCCCGGTTGACATACCATGTTCATGATGGTGAGGATGTAGGACTCCACGTTCTCACTCCCATGATACTCAATCATCTTCGTGTCGGCCACCACCAGTGTCTCCACCCACCTCTCTTTGCTGATGGAACGCCGAGAGAGACTTCTGCTTGCCAAACTGTTCCTCTCCCATTTCCCTTGCTGTACCTCTTGCTTCTGGGAGATGCCAAGACTATCTAAACAATAAACAGAAGATGGCGGATTATTCTATGTCTTTATTCTTTATATATCCTTTATTAGCTATATTCTTTCATCTATTACTCACTTATTCATGTAAAGATTTAAGACCATAAGTTTAATTTACATTTGATGATGTACAAATGCAATGTTCTTATATATATTTGATGGAAAAGAAATCAACTCAAAAGAATAAAACCAAAAAAATGAAATTCAAATCTTACAGGGAGGTTCAAAAGTACTTTTTTGAAATAATTTTACCTATTTCATTAAAGAGATCCCCCTTCAAAAGATGTCATCAAGAATGAGAACTTTCTTTTTCTCCTCCTCTAAAAGTTTCAGTGCCTACTGTCTCTAATGCATTGCTTTAGACTCTAAACTCCATTTCCATCTGTCTGACCATTTGCGGTACCTCCATTTTGCTACCTCCATTTTGCCATCTCCGCATCTCCAAATGTGGAAATGATGCTCCAAGTGGCTGGGTAAAGAACTTCCCCAGAGTCACACAGCCCATGGACTGATATTTAGTGGAAGACCTGGGACTTTCTATGCCCACAAGTCATATATTTTCACACACACCACACTGACTCCCGCACAGCAAGCATGCAAAAAACTGGAGAATATGTCTTGCTGCACGTTGCTGAGGGCTTCCCACTTCAAGAAGGTGGAAAAGAGCCATTATGGCACTAACAGGTATCAGTATGAAAAAGACTTAATATTTGAGGCCTATATAATTCAGAAGGCAAGCCTAGGAGAGGCTGTAGAATCATGAAGAAAATTAGAAAGAATTGTTCTTAAGATTCCAGGAAGTTTTAACAAAGAGAATTTCCTTGACTCTTGAAAGAAATCTACAGCCAAAATGAAATAAAGTGCTGCTTCACACACTGGGAAGCTTAACTCACGTGGTAGTCAAGTCTACAGGTTTTAATGGGTTCAAAACGGTTTTGAAATTTGATAAAAAATGAATTTGCCTGGAGAGTAAGGAAGGAGAGACACCTGGGGGTGATGGACAGGGAGAGTCTCAGTCTCTGAAAATTTCTACCAGGAAGATGGTCACACACCTCCTACTTCTCCTATTGGACCCCTGAGCCTTAGTGCTAGCGACCCAGCCTTGGCTTGAACACTAGGTGACAGGGGCATTCGCCAACTCATGGGGCATCTTGTTCTGTTAGACAGCTTTCTGTGCTGAGCTGAAACTCCTCCCCATAATTGCCAGAGATTAGTGCCATCCTGTTCTAGAAAAACCCAGGACAAGGCCTCTCTGGAGATCCTGTCCCAGAAAAACATAGTGTCCCCTTTCACTGCTGTGCTGTTTGAGTGGTAGAGTTGATTACACTGATTGACTGTGTAACCCTTCCGGGTTCCTCAGGTTCACAGTCTCTATAGAGTTGGGGCACACTGAGCAACACTTGCAAAAGAAAAGAAGACATAATCACAGCCCTAAAGAACCTAAAATTCTACTACTGACAATTTTACTTAAAATCAGTAAAACTCTAATTTGACAGAACATTTGGAAAATAGTTCAGGATCATGAAAAAATGATACTCGCATTCCTGTGATTCTGATCTGAACTCAATCTCTCATTCATCAAACATGAACCCCTTTTGGTTCTGATTTTGGGACAGGAACAAAGCGGAATGCTCTACAGAAGCGACACTAGACCACTCCAAAGGCTCCTGTGGGCTCCATGGGACTCATTCATTTGTAAATGCTGGACTGGTCTTAACCAGCTATCTGAAGAGAAGCAGCATCAAGAGCAACAGGACAGCGGGCCCTTCCCAGGCTTGCTGACAGGCTCCAAAGTCATGCAGGACCTCCCTCATGAGAACAGGAATGCCTCGAAAGTGCGTTCATAGCGTGGACAACTATTGCTCTATTTGTGGGGAAGTGACATCTGCCAACCAGAAGAAAAGTCTCACTTCTCAAGTGAGGAAGGCTTATCATCTTTACTTCGGATGCAAGG
This sequence comes from Scalopus aquaticus, assembly GCA_004024925.1. NCBI lineage: Eukaryota > Metazoa > Chordata > Mammalia > Eulipotyphla > Talpidae > Scalopus > Scalopus aquaticus. Next base: position 13,244 of record PVIJ01000980.1, on the reverse strand, counting down.
TTGGTGACCAAGACAAGCCTTGGGCCTCGCATATATGCTGTGCTACATGTACAACACAGCTTTCACAGTGGTGAAATGGTGAAAGACCATCAATGCCATTTGCAGTCCCCATGGTGTAGAGAGAGCCAAGCAACCACATAAAAGATTGTGACTTCTGCTTGGTTCCTCCTCTTTCTGCCGAAATAACAAAGCAAAAGAAGTTGAGAATAGTCTATCCAAACATTCCGTCTGCATTGAGATGACTGGTTCAACAACTTGCTGCAGGGTGATGTGAAACAAGCATGGAATGCTTTTCGCCTAGTGTCTACAAACTTTCTTGGGAATGTTAGGGCAGAAAACTACAAGGAGCTAGTAGAAGACATGCTGATGCAGTAACAGAAACTTGGCTGCAATATGTCTCTAAAGATCCACTTCCTTCATTCCCATCTGGATTTCTTCCCTGAAAACTGTAGTATGGTTAGTGATGAACACAGCAAACGTTTTCATCAAGACAGTGCATCAATGGAACAAAGATACCAGGGAAAATGGTCCACTACAATGCTGGCTGACTACTGTTGGACACTCCCCAGAGATGCTCCTGAACAGCTGTATAAGAGACAAGCGAAGAAATCTAAGAAGTAGTCTATGACTTGATTTTTTTACAGGTATTAACAGTAGGTCTACTACTACTGGCATGCATTTCATGATGTAAACATCCATTTATTGCAGATTACAAAAAAAATAGAGCCAAAATTAGAATTTTACTGTCATATTCATGTTGAGCACATACAAATTGATAGGAAATGACTAATTTTATTTCAGTAATATGACTTTTGAAAAAATTTGTTGACCAGTGTAATCTACTCTGATTACAGTTTAAGATAATCTGGATATCCTGAGCTAAGTAAATTATAAAAATTGGTTTTCATAATTTTTGACATTAGGACTGTGGAACGGGAAGGAGGACGGTGGGTTATAAAAGAGCAGCAGGAAGGAGCCTGGTGAAATGGAACTACTTGGCATCTTCAGTGTGTGGTACATGCACCCAGCTGCCCAGGTGATCAAATTCCCTTCTTCCTTGGTTGCTAGAAACTGAGAATTACATCTATGACTTGCAATTGTGAGCCACGTGGTATTTTTATTGCACAGCACTTATTTAGACTCAAGGCACTTGGATATGAATCGAGGGTCTTCTAAATGTTTGCTGTTTGGCCTGGAGTTTGACTCACAGGATTGCTGGAAGAAATAAGTAAGAACGTGGGATGAGCATTAAGCACAATACCTGCCGCCAGCCAGAGTCTCAATTAAGTGTTATTTTGTTTTCCTCAAACCTATTTGCAACTAAAGATAAATGTTCACAATAGGTCAAAACCCAAGTTCTTCTCATTATCAGGTAAGGTTTATTTAATCTCACTGATTGGTGATGCCATGACTTTAACCAGCTTGCTGCCTTATCCCTGCCCTTGTCTTATAAAACACCTCAGTTCTTGAATTTTTTTATTTTGAGAGAGGGAGAAACAGTAAATTACAACCAAGAGGTAACTTCCTGTCTATAGACAGATGAAAAGATAAACAAAACACAGTTTACACCTATTGCAGAGTCTTATTCATCCTTAAAAAGGAAGGTAACTCTGACACTTGCCACATGAATGACATTTGAGGACATTTAGCTAAATAAAATAAGCCCATCTGAATAAGACAACGACCGGATGGTTCCACTTACATGGAGAGTACAGCTGATGCTTGAACAACACAGGTTTGAAACCTCAAGGGTCCACTTTTGTGCAGATTTTCTTAGAAAAAGATGATGTAAACTTACCACATTGATAAATCCAATGAAATACTGTCAATGTCATTTCTCTTCCTTGTGATTTTCTTAATACTGTAACATTTTCTTTTCCCTAGTCTATTTTATTATAAAAATACAGTAGAGCATACATTTACACAGATAAAATATGTGTCCACTGATTGTTTATGTTAACAGTAAGACTTCTGGTCAACAGCAGAAGAGAGACAAAAATTGTCCTTGAATTCTTGATGGAATTTAGTACCCCAAATTCCCAGAGTTGTTCATAGACAGACATCATAGGATGGTAGTTGCCAAGGGCTAGCAGGATGGGGATAAGTTTGGGAAGATGAAAATAGTTCTAGAAATCACTGTTTCAGTCACTGAAGTGTGCTGGTAGGAATGAAAAATGGTAGGATCGTTCTGAGAAAACAGTTTTGGTAGTTTCTTATAAAATTATGCATGCAATTACCACAATGACCCACTCTTGTGCACTTATTCCAGAGAAATAACAATATACCTTCACCTCAAAACCAATGAAAAAATGTCCATTGCAACTTTGTTTATAATAACTAAAAACTGGATCTAGCCCAGTTGTCCTTCAACAAGAGGGCAGTTAGACAAATTCTGGCACATGCACACCACGGAATACTATTCAGTGGTATAAAAACAAACAAACAGACCAAGCTCTCAATGCATACAACAAGAAGCATGGATGAATATGTAGGAAATTACACCAAGTAATGGGGCCTCCCTGGTGGAGCAGCGCTGTGGAGCTGTTGGCAGCAGCAGCAGCAACAAGGATTCAACGCCCAGCAAGGGAGATTCCCACATGGAGCAGGAGACTTATCCTGCCTCACCCGCTGCTCCCCTCAGCAGTGTTTCCTTCGATCTGCCTATTCTGCTCCCCACTCTGTCTCTAGTGAACCCTCTCGCTGCCCCATGCTTCTGGCCTATACCCCAGATTGTATGTATAAATAAAGGAAGATTTAAAAAAAAAAAAAAAAGGTCAATCCCAGAAGGTTATACATGTATGATTCCATTTAGATAAAATTTGGAGTGAAAAAATTTTTAACATTAGGAATGTGGAATGGGATGGTGGGTTATAAAAGAGCAGCATGAAGGATCCTTGTGAAATGGAACTAATAGGCATCTTGAGTGTGTGGGGACATGCATTCAGCTGCCTAGGTGATCAAATTTTACAGAAGTAATTAGACATGAGTACAAGTATAATGGGGTCATCTGAATAAGATCAGTGGATAATGTAAAGGTCAATGACTGAGTAGGATAATTCTACCAGTATTTTGCAAGATGTCACCATCAGAATCTGAGTGAAGAGACAAGTAATGCTTCTGTATTAGATTTTGCAACTGTTTATGAATCTACAATCATTTCAATAAATTCTTAATTTTTTAAAGGAAGAGATTATTTTCCAAGTTCACATAGTGGTAACAAAAGCAAAAACTAACCCTAAATCTCCCAATTCCTAGTCCAGAGTCAGTGGGTATAAAATTTGAGATATAAACCACCTGACTGTCCAGAGTCTGCCTAAGACATCTGAAATGAAGACAGAAAATCTCCTACAGCCACAAAATCCAAAATATCCCTGCCATTTTCTTTTTTCAGGTCTTCTATTAATGTCAACTTAAAAGAGTGTAAGAACCACTACCACCCACCTTTAAAGGACTTTGGTAGTAGATACAATGGATCAAATAGGTTTTCTAGGTATTTTATAGGTGGTTGAAAACGGACAGATCAAAGTCTCCCATAACCAAGTCCACAGAAAAAGTATTATGATTCTCAACAAGCACAAAGTTGAATCTGAGACATAACTGGGACATTATCCTCCACTTAAGCAGTGTTTTTCTGAGAGCAAGAGAAATGACCAAATGATAAAGGCATGGATATCAATAATCAATAATTTATATGAAGCAACTTCCAGCATTTGTTCTAGAATCAGCTCAGTTTCACTACAGGATATTCTTTCTTTGGCTACAGTATTAACACAGCTTTGATGGGGATCATGAGTCAGTAAAAATCTAAAAGTCTTCTCAATCATCTAAGAAAATTCTTGTGTCCATCTAAATTTCCTTTTAAATACTTTCCATCATCTTCTCTATTTTTAAATGTTGGGGATACATGATGACATTAATAGAGCATAAACCAAAGAGAAGGAAAAATTTTCCAGAACCCTCTATCAGTTAATAGTTCTGTATAAAGAAGAGTCTACTGTCCAGTGAGTTTCAAGGGAATTGGCTTACCCAGTGCAAAAGCCAAGCTAAATGCCTTGAGTGGCAAATGACAATCATGTATTTTTCAACTCAATCAGCACAAGGTGTTTTCTTCCAGGGACTAAATATGCATTGCTTTTTCAATCACAGAATTTCAGTAGGACCATCTCACAGTACTCTTGAGATCTGAGAACTTGGTGTTGATCATAAGAACCAATGTGTTGAAACCAGTTTCTCAATGATGTCGTTATGTGACTTGTTTTTCCATCTGTGAAAGAAGGTTTAACAACAGCATCGATGTCAAACCTGTGGTTAGCACGGAGCCTAGTCTATAATAAATGCTAAATAAATAGTAACTGCTCCTTCCCTGAATCCCTTACCATCCTCTTGAATCCACTGCAATCAGCCTTTTCCCTGCCCATCTAATTATCCAGTCCATCTCCTTCCTCTGTTCATCACTCTCCAAATTCTATCCTACTAGCCTTATTTTGATTTCTTTAATGTGTCCTCTTTTGCACCTTAGAATCTTGATATATGCCATTTGTTCTGCCTGGAAAGCTCTTCCCTTCCCCTCCCAAGCCACACAATTAACACTGACAGACAATAAAGTTACTTAACCTAAAGACCTCATCTCATGTACTCCCATTCTTCCCTGACCTTTACTCAGTCTCCCAAAACTAGAATAAATCCCCACAAACATATCCCACTATGTACTGCCTTTTGGAGCACTTCTTACAGCTGTAGTTTTACATTTATTCAGCAGGTTTCATGTTAATGTCAATCCCTACCACTAAAACATCGTAAATGTTTTGAAGTCAGAGACTGTATCTGTTTCTAATTTTTTTTAACTTTTTATTTTGAAATAATTTCAGATTTATAAAACATCTGCAAAAACAGCATGAAGTATTATTATAGCCTTCCATCGAGTCTCTCCAAGTATTATCATCTTAACTAATCATAATACTACTTGTCAAACCAACAGTTACCACTGACATACAATAAAGTTCCTTAACCTCAAGACCTCATCACTTTCCTAAGGTCCAGTGAATACTCTTCCTCTCTTGAGGCTTTAATACAGAATCTCCAATTGCAGTAAGTTGTCATGTCTCCATCAGGTCCTCAAACCTGGCACAGTGCCTCAACTTTTCTTTGTCATTTATGACCATGAGACATTTGAAGAAATCAGGCCAATTACTTTGTGCAATAAAATGAGAAGCTAAGGAGATAGCAGTGAGCAATAACGCTTTGATCTCTGGTCTCTTAGAGTTTGGCATCCAATGGTGAAGAACCACCACAAACGAGTGAGGTGATCAAAGCAATACAAAATTAGAGTTGGAATACGCGCCATGAAAGGCACGCCTAGACTGTTGGCTTCACCCTCAGCGTAGGGGAAGAGCGTATTTTACACAGGGTGGTCTGGGCAACAGCATCTCGAGCGAGTGACATTTAATGGAGACATCTCATGGTGATGAGAAACTGATGTGCAGACAGAGAAAGAGAATATTCTGGACATAGAAAAGATCAAGTGTGAAATCCTGTGACAGGAATATGCTTAAGGGGTGCTAGAAAGGATCAGAAAGATTGATGGGGAATGTAGTGAATAGGTGGCAGGTGGTATAAGAGAGAACCCTGACCAGATAGGCAGGGCACGTAATACATGACTTCGAGAGAAGGCACGTATTAGAAAAGATATGTCATTATTCATCTATCTATCTATCTATCTATCTATCTACCTACCTATCTATCTACTTACCTACCTACCTATTTATTTATTTTGGCTCTTTTTTCTGCCCTGAAGATTCCAATAACTTTTACCCACATTGTTTTCACATACCATGTTTTGCTTTTTCCTGACCTGGCTTTCTCCCCAGCTCAGGATCAGACAATACCCTAACACCACTGACAGCTTGGTGAGTAGCTGACTTGCCTACTCCATTTACTGGCAGAGCCCAGAAGCTTCTTTCCCTTCCAGCCCCACCCCACTCTCCCCATCCAAATTAACATGGAACTTTCCAAGGTACTTTGATTCCCCTCAGGGGGTGACAACCTGACCCTGTTGCTAGATGTCACACAATTTTTACAGCTGACTTAGTGTTTTTGCTTCCTTTTCAATTATTATTTTGAAACATGTATGAAATACTTTGGATCCACAAGTGGCTCAGGAAATTCAAAATTAAAGCCCTTGCTGAGTTGCAGCTGGCCCAGCCAAGCCTCCAAGGCCTGGGGTCCGTGCTGCACAAACAGACTTTGGTGCCTTTCCAAACGTTCCGCACACTCCAGCACCACCCCCTCAGCCGCTGTAAGAAGGGATTATATCAACAGATACACAAGCAATGTCCTCCCACAGAAGCAAGATGCAAAATGAATGACAGTAAGTGAATAGGATTATGGCCTCCCTCACAGCTCCTCTAGTCACCTCTTAGAAAAGGTTTACAGTTAGAACTGCAGTATTCATTATCTCTGCAAATTCAGATGTACAATGACAACATACACATGGAGAATACAACGGGCCCTGGAGAGCGGAGTAGCCCTGAGGACATGCGCAGAACAGAGATCAGTATCTTAATCCCAGTTCAGGGCACAGAATGATGCCTCTGTGCGGGTTTACCAGCAAGTAAAAGCACTATTGCTTAGTTAACTCCAGAATAACTTTGCATTTTATTTGACTTCCCTCTGTCTCAGTTTCCTCATACATAGGTTGGGAACGTAGCAGAATTCACCTTATGGAATTTTTGTAAGCATTTAATGAGTGGATGAATACACATACCCCTACCATTTAATGGGCATGCCGTAAAAATTTAACAAATGTTATCTGTTACTATCAATAAGTGATCTAGGGCCTCCCTGGTGGCGCAGAGGTTAAGCACTGCGCTGTGGAGCTGTCGGCAGCGGCTGACACAAGTTCGACGCCAGGCCAGGGAGATTCCCACATGGTGCGGCAGACCTCTCCTGCCTCACCCGCTGCTCCCCTCAGCCATGTATTTCCGTCCATCTGCCTGTTCTGCTCCCCACTCTGTCTCTGGTGAACCCTCTCGCCGCCCCACGCCTCTGGCCTGTACCCCAGCTTGTATGCATAAATAAATAAAATCTTTAAAAAAATAAGTGATCTAATAAATAAAAACTGACTGGGAAAACCTAAAAAATCAAAAAATGGCATTGGCAACCTCAGGGCTTTCAATGGTGAGAGGGGGTCTCAATCCATCCAGAGAATTCAACAGTTTTCAGGTGCTCCTCAAAGGTGGGCTGCAAATATAATTGAGGATGTATTTTTTGCCTTTTATTTTCACATTTTGCAAATAAAAATGAGGACAGGTTTCTTTGTGGGTAGGGAAGAACTGCATAGACAGGAGGGAAAGCTGGTGGTGAAAAGAAAATCATAAAATCCTCATCTTTGCAACAGACTGCCTCTTACAGGGATGGGATATTTGTAACACTAGGTCACAAGGGTTCAGTCGAGTCTGAGTGAAGAAGTTCCTACTGGTTTTAGGGTAACAAAGTGGGGAAAAGAGCCAATGACAAAGTAAAGGAAGGAGGCAAGACCAACTCTAAGATCGGTGAAGTAGATGCAAAGCTATGATTACTCATTATTCAACTGCAAGATGAACTAATTTGGCCTCTCAACACAAACCTCACTCCCCTAGAGCCTATTGAGTTTCTTTGGTAAAAAGAGGTGAATCCAGACAAGATAAGCCAATCCAGTGTTCTCTTGCTGGACACTGTTACTCTGGCTCACTCAACACAACATCTGGCCATGGGATTGCCAAGCTGCCTGTGGGCCGCTGGCTGGGTCATGGCTTGGACCCAAGCGAAATCAAGTCCATAGCAGAACATAGGGATCTGGCCAGATGCCATAGAGCTTGGCCTCATTTTAGAATAAACTGGGGACTTGGTTGGGATTCACATCTTGATTTTAAACAAATACTAGTCAAATACCCCAAATTCCATGGTGGATATGTAATTGTGGAAAGGCCACAATCCACGGACTTACGGCTCTGAATTGATAATTTTTGAAACTAAGGAGATGCTTCCTGTTCAGTTCATAGAGTTTGATTCACAGTGTGAAACGCAACAAGGGAACAATCAGTATTATCAAAAGGGCCAATCAGGGAGCTATACTTACACCCTTTAGTGTATATTGTTTTATCAAGATTTATTGTACATAGTTGTGTCCAGTCAGCAGCAACAGCTAGTTTATCAGCTTGTTGCTGGGGAAACCAAGTTCTAGAGAAGCAAAAACAGAAGTAAGTAAGCAGAAGCCACCAACATAAAAAATAACATCATTATTGGGTCTCATAAGAGCGTTTGGAAAAATACACATTTAAAGCCTGAAAACTTTTTTATTGTCTGTTCTAATGTACCTTGATATCTAAAACTACAATGACGTCGCCAACAGGAATTTGGAAATGGACCCAGTTTGATTTATATATCGCCTGCTTTGTATCACAAAGGAGTTAATGTGGTTCCAAACTAGGCACTCTGGCCAAAGAACTTAAATAAGAAGGCAGTAGGAAAAAAAAGGAAATATAAGCAGAAAAAGGTAAAAGGAGTGAGAAAAAATGAGACTGTTTTCACTTTGGTTTTCCACAAACTTGGCTCCAGTTCTAGCTATTACTGAGAAAAGAGAAACACGATTAGTTACTCAAGTCAGATGTTTACATGACAAAAATCCAGTGGTCAATAGAAGCAAAGCTATTTCTGTGACCTGAGAAAAGTTCAGGTTTTCATCATTCAGAGTTAGAGTCTTAAAAATCAAACCGACAACATCCTTTCACGAGTGAGCATGCGGCTGCTCGCAGGACACCTGCCCTCCAGGTAGAGCCAGATGTGGCTTTCTAGACCACCTGTTTCTGTCTGAATGTCTGAACACGTCATAAAATAGTCTTTGAGGAACTGGTGTTTCTCTTTTTTTTCTAATTACATTTATTGAGGCAACCCTGATTTATGACAATGTGTATGTTTTAGGGGTATGGAGTACCTCTACGCACCTCTACAAATGTTCGTTTTTCTTTTAAAAACTTCCAGATGTAGAGAGACACTGGGGGGGGGGAGGGGAAGATAAGGGCACAAAAGGGAATAGAAAAGAACACAAGGGACCATAGAGATGGATCACAGGTGAATTGGTGGTGGGCTACCCAAGGGGAATACAAAATGTAAAAGACATAAATAACAATAATAAAAAATAAATAAATAAAAATTAAAAATAAAAACTTCCAGATGTGGTATATGTACACAATGGAATATGACTTAGCTATGAAAAAAAAAAGATGATCTCTTGCCATTTGTGACAACATGGATGGAAGTGGACAGGATAATACCAAGTGAAACAAGTCAGAAGGAGAAAGACAAATGCCGATGATTTCACTCATATGTGGACCGTACAGAAACAAAACAAAGCGACAGACAGAATGAAACCAAAACAAACCCCAAGGATTGGACTGCAGAACTGAGGCTACCAAAAGAGGGTGAGGGAAACAGTGGGGGGAGGGGACTAATGAACTACTGGGTGCTTTGGTGGTGGGTGAGGTGTGGTACCACACATCTGAAGAGGTCTGAGCCTACACCCTTAAATCTTATTCAGTTTTATAAATTGTAAGCTCAATAAAAATAATGCAATTTTTAAAAATTCACAGACTGGATAAAATAATGGCCCACGCCATTAACACGTTATGTCTGAATAACAGGAAAAGGTAATTATCTGTCTTGGGGTCTGCTGACTTGCAGCGGCTCTTATTTTCATTTTCTTTAAAGGTTTATTTATGCATACAAGAGCTGGGGTGTAGGCCAGAGGTGTGGGGTGGTGAGAGGATTCACCAGAGACAGTGGGTAACAAAACAGGCCAATCTACTGAAGTACACTGCTGAGGGCAGCAGCAGGCAAGGCAGGAGAGGTTTGCTGCGCCATGTGGGAAGCTCCCTGGCCGGGGATGGAACTCGTGCTGCAGTGGCTGCAGATGGCTTCATAGTGCTGCGACTTAACTGCTGTGCCACCAAAGAGGCCCCTTATTTTCATTTTTTTTTAACTTCAGGCAGGAATTGGTTGGCAGGGTGGTTTGAATAAGTACACGCTCTCTATTTGCATCTGAGCCAGCTGTGCATGAGCAGAAGAGATGTACATGGTCATAGTATATTTCATTACATGTGCTCATGAGCCTTCCTAGTATTTTATGGTGTTTTTTTTATAGCAGGGGTTCTTAAATATTACCTCCTGATTTTCACTACTATATACAATGGAGTTTCTTAAGTTAAAAGTTGTAAACAAGGTGAGTAGTTGGGACTACACTGAGAACAATGGCATACCTCAAGATAACGCATGGGTTTTTAGCAGAAAAAAAGTAATTCTGTCTTACACTGTAATTATCAGTCGTGTCAGAAGGTAGAAAAAATGGCAAAAGCCAAACACTGCATGGAAACATGAGTAAAGTTTTTGAGAAAACGTTGTATTTGTTTTAGTTTACAAAACCTATAAATTTAAGACTCTGAGGAGAAATTATGAAAATTTTTGACAAAGCTGGTTGAACTTTCATTTTAAAAAAGCTCATTACTCCTCACTGCCAAATATTACATTAATGCAAAATGAGAAAGTGGTCATCTTTCCATTAAAATGAAACATTAATATTGAGTTATTCAGTCTGCTCTTAACAAGAGGGTGTATAAGTTATTCTTTATCTCTTGTAGAATCTGTCCAAAGAACAGAGATTTGGCTTCTCACTAGAATAATTTTGAGATTTTGTGCTGACTTGATTAAAAAATAAAAAAACAGAGTGCTGAAAAACAGTTCCTAATGTTACTTTTGGCTGTATTTCTTTTTTAACTATTGGTTTATTATTTCAATAAATGAATAGTAGAGCAAAGTCATTCCACATTATTGACTTATGTTTGAATAAAGAATCTGGTCTACTTATACGCTTTCTGAGAAGGACCCTAAATTCAGAGGAAAAAATTATTGCCAAATTATTTTTAAACATCAAATCATTTCTGGTACTTACTATATGGCAAAAATGCCAGTATCTGCTTCTCCAAGGCACCCCTCTCCTGCGGCACGGACGTTAGCCATGGTAAGTCTTGTCAGCAGTGTCTGTTCTTCCCAGTGCTCTGTATTTTCTATTGTAAGAGCTGCCTGACTATGGGAATGTGGTCAAATCATTAAAAAAAATAAAGCCTAGCCTGTTGGTTCTGTGTTTTTGCATAAAACACTAGCATGTTTCTAGTGCTGTTAGTAGTTGTGACACAGTAAGAGATAGATACTTGGTCTCTGCCCCTGGTTCCTGAGACAGAATGAGAGAAGGGAGCATCTTACATACAGCTTCTAAATCCCTTGGAATTTCCTGGGTGGTAGATGCAGGTTTTGTTTTTGGCTTGTAACTGTAAAACTTCTGGATGGGGACTAATCACCAAGAAGACCAAATCATGATTAGAAGCTTGAAACTCTCAGTCCCACCTTATATTCTCCTGGGGGAAAAGAGGCTAGAGATTGAGTTAATAATCAATCATGCCTACGTGATGAAAATGCATGAAACAGACCTGTCAGAGAGCTTCTGGGTTCAATGAATCCAAGTGCTAGCAGGGTGATGTACCCCAATTCCATGGGAAGAGAAGCTACTGCATTCAGGACCCTTCCAGACATACCCTAGGTACCTGTTCATCCGTACCCTTTATAATATCCTTTATAATATATGGTAAACATAAATAAATGTTTCCCTCAGTTTTGTGACCAATTCAAGCAAATTACACTGGTCAAAAAATTTTTACAAAAGTCGTATCACTGAAATAAAATTAGTCATTTCCTACCAATTTGTATGTGCTCAACACGAATATGACAGTCAAATTCTAATTTTGACTCTAGTTTTTTTTGTAATCTGCAATAAATGGATGTTTACATCATGAAATGCATGCCACTAGTAATAGGCCTATGGTTAATACCTGTAAAAAATCAAGTCATAGACTACTTCTTAGATATCTTCGCTTGTCTCTTATACAGCTGTTGAGGAGCATCTCTGGGGAGAGTCCAGCAGTAGTCAGCCAGCATTGTAGTGGACCATTTTCCCCGGTATCTTTGTTCCATTGATGCGATACCTTGATGAAACGTTCACCATGTTCATCACTAACCATACTACAGTTTTCAGAGAAGAAATCCAGATGGGCATGAAGGAAGTGGATCTTTAGAGACATATTGCAGCCAAGTTTCTGTTACTACTAGCTCCCTGTAGTTTTCTGCCCTAACATTCCCAAGAAAGTTTGTAGACACCAGGCAAAAAGCATTCCATGCTTGTTTCGTATCACCTTGCAGCAAGTTGTTGAACCAGTTACCTCAATGCAGACAGAATGTTTGGGTAGACTATTCTCAACTTCTTTTGCTTTGTTATTTCGGCAGAAAGAGGAGGAACCAAGCAGAAGTAACAGTCTTTTATGTGGTTGCTTGGCTCTCTCCACACCATGGGGACTGCAAACGGCATTGATGGTCTTTTGCCATTTCAGCACTGTGAAAGCTGTGTTGTACATGTAGCACAGCATATATGTGGGGCCCAAGGCTTGTCTTGGTCACCAACCTTGCATCTGAAATAAAGATGATGAGCCTTCCTCACTTGAGAAGTGATACTTTTCTTCTGGTTGGCAAATGTCACTTTCCCACAAATAGAGCAGAAGTTGTTCACGCTATGAACGCACTTTCGAGACATTACTGTTCTTTATTGTGCCTAAGTGGATAAAATAATAACAGTTCTATGTCACAGTAGCTTCAACTGTCTTGCACAAAGTCTGAAATATTTTCAATGCTCAACCTTTCCAATAGGGCTTTATAGAGTGCACTGCTGACATCAGCTTACGTAATCAGTCGCCTGGCAGTAGTATTGCATTGCATCAGAATATGATGCAATCAAGTCTGGCTGATGTGTGCATGATGGTATTATGCAATGCTATGCAATATTAAATCATTCTAGGCTGATTTAGGATGTTGTTGCAGTCCTACTGGATAATTGACACGGTGAAACATATAAAATGAATTATATTAAATATCTTCAAAACGGGAGCTAATAAAAAATGTTCAGGGTTATCAGTCAAAAAATGGGCAGAAGAGCTCAAAAGGCACTTCTCCAAAGAAGAAAAGCAAATGGCCAACAGATACATGAAAAAATGCTCAACATCACTTATAATCAAGGAAATGCAAATCAAAACCTCTATGAGATACCACCTCACACCTGAGAGGATGGCACACATTAAAAATACAGGCAACAACAAATGCTGGAAAGGATG
>PVIJ01000979.1:218714-231650 GCA_004024925.1 Scalopus aquaticus | reverse complement strand
CCCCCCCCCCGCCCCCACATACACAGTTCTCCTTGGCCTGCGTCAATACACACATGCTGCTGCTTCAAGCCTGACAGGAGACTTGTAGGGTTAGGATCCAAAGGGCAGGTGCCCTGCAGCTGCTCCAGAGCAATTACCCCAAAGTCACACTTCAGCGGGCCAACTGATTGTGGCTGTCACAGCCTGTGCCAGGGCTCCTAATAGGAGGAAACTGGGACAAAAACTAAAGCCAGAGGCAAAGGGGAGGGAGAACTGAATGATGCCATAGCAATCACCCCCAAATTGGGACAGGAGGTGGGAACTTATTCTAGTTGCCACTATATCAGTGTTTACTCTCTTTTATCAGATGGGGCCCTCCATACCCTTTGCCTTATGACCTTTAGATAGCTTGGCCTTCTGGATAGAAGGGGCAAGTGAAGTTATAACAGAAAGTGAGGTGGGGTGGGGTTGGAGAAGGGATAGGCCACTTGGCAGGATTTCAGTTTCAATTCTCTGAGGACCATTCCCAGGGATCATTGCCGAGGCAGAGTCAGTGAGAGCAGATTGTAAGGTGGTGCAGCAAAGCACAGGCCCAAGGTAGCCCAAGTGTAGGGCTTGTCAGATACTTCCCTGCCCTCCCAGCAATGGGTGGAGTCCAGACTTAGATTGTTTCAGCAACTGGTAAATGAATCCCCTTCAAGTCCACAAACTTGATGCTAATTACAGAGGCAGGATAGTGTAATAGTTTAGTGATTAGGACAATGGACCCAGAGCCAGACTATCTGTATCTGAATTCCACTTTTACACCGTGACCTTAAGCAAAAAGTTTCCTTACCTCTAAAGTAGGGACTTCAGGAGCTGTACCTTTGGGTTGTCTAGAGTGGTAAATGACATAACCAATATGAAACATTTGAAAGCTTGCTGGGCCTGGAGTATTTACCCAATAAATGTTAGTCAGCAGCAGCATCTTTGTCTTGTGGCTGGCATTGTGCTAGAGAGGTTTCAATGAATAAAGCCTCTGAGGCTCAGTTCTATCTCGCAAGACAGATTATACACAGCTAACTGTGTTGCATGCTGTCACACCACAAATAAAGCATAAATGAGGTGTGACAGGAAATCCCTCCAAAAAAACGTTGCCATGGTCCGGTTCAGTATGCTTTCTAAAGGAGGTGATGCTATCTGAGTTAGGCCTTTAAAAACAAAAAGGCTCTTAAGCTGCTGGGATTAGAGATGGGAGCAGATGGAAGTTAGTGGAGTATACTGGGTCAGACTTAGGTAGTAGCCATGGCAGAAACCATTTTAGAGGCAAAGGCCAGGACCATTATGCTTCCAAGTACTCCAGCTGTCTGAGAGCAAAGACCAGAGAAGGCTAGCTCTAACAAAGATACTGCTGGAAGCTACTCATTCAGGTCCGCTTGAGGGAGACCCTCTGGGAAGAGCCTGGCAGTTCCTGAGGAAACCAAGGGCCATTGCCATGGGAGGAGGGGAACTAGTGAAGGTGGACCAGAGGGGGCTGGTCCTCCCTCACTGGGGAGGGGGTCTGTCATGGCAACCAGCTTCAAGGGGCTATCATGTTGGAGATAAGGAGGACCTGCAGTTGCCTTTCCTCCTGGGAAGAAGTGGGAAGGTGTAGGGTTGGGCAAAGCCTTCAGACAGGAATCCTGGGTGAATTCTGCTTCTCAGTCTGGGGAGGGATAAAGTTCTGGTGCTGGAGGGCGGGGGATTCCCTGCTGAGTCTGAGGGAGGCAGTGGGGTTTCCCTTTCTGTTTTGTTAGAGTCTTCAAGAAGTCGAGTCCTAACTGCAAGGTGAGTCTCCCATGGTGCCTGCTGTCCTGACCCTCCCGTACACGGCCTGTCCTGCCTCTGGACTGAACCCCAACCCCTAGCTCCCCACTTCCTGTGACAGCTAAGAGGCAACTTCCTGGACAAACCTTCCCCTCCTCTCCCCATACCCCCCCCTTCCCTGAAGCCCCTTGTTGCAAAGACTGTTTTGCCTGAACCCCACAGGGCTGGGTTCCTAAGCTAGGCCAAAGGCGAGAGGTCCATAAGCCCCTGGAAGCCCTCTTCAGAGCCAACCTGGGGTGCCTGGGGGAAGTTAAAGCCCCTCAGGGTATGGCCTGTTTATCCCGGAGCCCCTTTAGGAAAAGCACTGAGGCTGCTAACTGGCTGCCTAGGGCTGGGTGATCCACATCCCCCACTGTGGACAGAGGTGTGCAAAGATATTAGGGAGCTGCTAAAAAGCCTCAAGTTTGGGTAGGCTGGGAACCCCCTCTTCCCCCTTCTAGCCCTACTGGGAGGAATCCCGGGCAAACTCTTTCCTGACACCCTGACACCCTCCTACCCGATCTTCCCTGTGGTTCCTCTGCATCCTCAGCTCACAGTGTACTTGGGCAAGCGGGACTTTGTAGACCACCTGGACAAAGTGGATCCTGTAGGTAAGTGTTCCAGAAGGTGGCATCGTGTATACCACGAGGGGAAATTCTTGGGCTCAAGAACAGAGGAGAGACTCTGAAAGGAAATTAACTCATGCACCCCTTTCCTAGATGGCGTGGTGCTTGTGGACCCTGACTACTTGAAGGACCGCAAAGGTACTGGCCCGAGTCCATGGGCCCAAGGGGAAGTGGGATATGGGTGGCTTAGTGAGATGTGTTGGCGTTGAGAGGGGCCCAGAGAGATGGAGGGCTGAGGTGGAAGCCGGGTAGGAGGCAAGTTTCATGCAACTACCGAAGGAGCAGTTGCTGCTAGGTACTGGGGGGACTGGAAGGGGGCTCCTGACCATCACACCTTGCCCTCCCTTGCCAGTGTTTGTGACCCTCACCTGCGCTTTCCGCTATGGCCGTGAAGACCTGGATGTGCTGGGCTTGTCCTTCCGCAAAGACCTGTTCATCGCCACCTTTCAGGCCTTCCCCCCAGTGCCCAACCCGCCCCGGCCCCCGACCCGCCTGCAGGACCGGCTGCTGAGGAAGCTGGGCCAGCATGCCCATCCCTTTTTTTTCACAGTGAGGATGCCCCCCAACCTCTGCAGGGCAAGGGGTCTGGAACTGTTTGGGGGGTGAGGCGCTTGTTAAGGCAGATCTGGAAGAAACAACAAGAAAGGACCCTAGATCCACCTCCCTTAAGGGTCACCCTTGCCTCTCTGCCTCCTCTCTGGAGTCCCCTTACTTCTTCCTATCTCTTCCTGAGGAGTTCTCTAGCCCTTTAAGTTGAGATTGGAAGGGAGATTTGTAGGCTTTCTAGAAGAACTGAGCCTCTCTTTCCTCCACCACAGATACCCCAGAATCTTCCCTGCTCTGTCACATTGCAGCCAGGCCCAGAGGATACAGGGAAGGTAGGGCAGGACTGGCTCTGAGGGCTTGTGGGCTGACAGGGTGAAGCAGGAGCCTGGGAGCACACCTGAGAGGGGGCTGGGCTGTTGAGAAGATGGGACAAAGGGTCAGAAAATGTCCCCCGTGAAAATGGGGTGTGTGGTATGGTCCATGCTCACGTGACATGGCCTCCTCTCTTGACCTGCATGTACCCAGGTGCAGGGGCTCACCCTACATAGCCAAGGCTGAGCTTCTGCCATGTGCCAGGCTTCAGAGGAAGACTCCGGCCCTTCACTCCTCAGGCCAAGATCGGGCCAGGGTCCTGCCCAAGACTGGGAAGAGGGAAGGGAGGGCATGGTGGTGGACATAGCAGGGACCTTGTATACGATTTCTCCCCCTCCCAAGGCCTGCGGGGTAGACTTTGAGATTCGAGCCTTCTGTGCCAAATCAATAGAAGAGAAAAGCCACAAAAGGTGAGAGAGGCAACCTCCCTGTGGTTTGACCATTCTTGCCCACTCCCAGGAGCCCCAGGCCCCTGTGGGAGGTGGGAGCTGGTGTTGGGAGTGTCCAAGAACTGACCCCTCCCACCCCACGTCCCCCACCCCAGGAACTCTGTGCGTCTGGTGATCCGAAAGGTGCAGTTTGCCCCAGAGAAGCCCGGCCCCCAGCCTTCAGCTGAAACCACACGCAACTTCCTCATGTCTGACCGGTCCCTGCACCTAGAGGCTTCCCTGGATAAGGAGGTGGGTGAGAGAGTTACACAGGTGCCACACAGCAGGCCAGCCCCTGGGAGAACATGTCAAAGCTGCCTTCGTGGTTTTTTGTTTCTGTTTTAATTAAAGATTTATTTATTTATGCATACAAGCTGGGGTGTAGGCCAGAGGTGTGGAGTGGTGAGAGGATTCACCAGAGACAGAGTGGGGAGCAGAACAGGCAGATCGACCTAAATACACTGCTGAGGGAAGCAGCGGGCGAGGCAGGAGAGGTCTGCTGCGCCATGTGGGAATCTCCCTGGCCGGGTATTGAACTTGTGTTGCTGTGGCTCTGAATGGCTTCATAGTGCTGTGCTTAACCCATTGCGCCACCAGGGAGGCCCCTGCCTTCATGTTTTTAAAGAAGGCTGCCTCAGCTGGGTGTGCAGAGTTGCAGGGGCTTGGGTTTGGAGGGAAGAGGCCAAGCATTGTGTGTATAGGGGGCACACTAATAATGGAACCAGGAAAAGAGATCGGATTAACTTGATCCCTTCCCCTCAAAAGCTGTACTACCATGGGGAGCCTCTCAGTGTCAATGTCCATGTCACCAACAATTCCACCAAGACCGTCAAGAAGATCAGAGTCTCTGGTAGGAGGCGGGGACTGAAAGGGGGTCTTAGGGGAGGGATGTGCTACACAAATGGGCTTCTGGTGTGATCTCAGCCCAAGAACACACCAGTGCAGGAGACCCACCAGGACCCAAAGAATTTAGGCTCTTGTGTCAAGGGAGTAGGGGGTGGGGCTGGGCTGGGACTCCTGCCTTGTGGTCGAGTTGCCTGGGCTGGGCTGTGGTCTGAGCGCTGTGCAGAGCTGCTCAACTCTACCCACCCACAGTGAGACAGTACGCCGACATCTGCCTCTTCAGCACTGCCCAGTACAAGTGTCCCGTGGCTCAGATCGAACAAGAGTGAGTATCAGAACATTTCTGAGTTCCAACCTTAGGGGAGAAGTGTAGGCCCCGGAGAAAGTGCAATGGGCGGGATTCTTCCCAGACTGTCTTGACTTACAGGGGCCTCCCCTCCAGTCAGGTGGCTTTAAGCTGTTTGCTTGTGTAGGTGGAGCCTTAACTGACTCCCTTGTGACCTGTGCCCAAACAGAAAAGGGGCTGGCCATGAGAGAGCGGCTGCTTGGGGGTGGGAGCTGGCCCTTCCAAGAGCCTTGTTCTCTTACCTCCACCCCCAGTGACCAGGTATCTCCCAGCTCCACGTTCTGTAAGGTGTACACCATCACTCCACTGCTCAGCGACAACCGGGAGAAGCGTGGTCTTGCCCTGGACGGGAAGCTCAAGCACGAGGACACCAACCTGGCTTCCAGCACCATGTGAGTGGGGCTGGGCTCGAGGTGGGGGGTTCTCCTGCAGCCCAGGAGACATCTGTTCAATGCCCGCTGAGTTTCAGGCTCTGTCCAGGGTACCAGGAATTACCAGTGAGCAGAAGAGACATTCTAGACAAATGAAATAAATGGTGAAGTATACAGCATGTTTAGTGATAAGTGTCAAAAAGGCCAGGCACAGAAGGGAGATACACAGTATAGAGGCTAGATATGCTAACTTTAAATAGGGCAGCTAAGGAAGACCTAATACAGGGGTGAATATTGAGGAAGAACCCAACAAACTCGGGCCACATGCAGGAAAGTGTTCCAGGCAGAGGATGCAAGCATAAAGACTCAGGCAGACCAGGCTGGCAAAGCTGCTGCTGGTCTGTCTCCTGGATGCCGGTGCCTTTGCCCGGACAGAAGCATCCCTGGAGGTTGGCAGTTTCAGAGTCAGGACTGGATTTCACCCCCACTGGTGCCTTTGCAGGGAGTACAACAGCAGGCCCGGAGGCCAGCATTGTGAGAGTGATCTGCAAGGAGAGGCGTAGGAGGTGAGGTCGGAGGGCTGGCGGAGAGCGAGACAGTGCAGGGCTCTTAGGTCACCAGGCCTTTAGCTTAGATGGGAGGGTTTTGAGCAGAGGAAGATTGTGGGGGACTTCACCTCCTAACAGCTGCTGGTGCCCCCTAGAGCTGGTGCAAGTCTGTGGTCTATTCAGAATCCTGATTTGGGAGCCCCAGGGGAGGGTTAGGGAGCCGGGTGATGGGCCCCGGTCCAACTCCCCCCTGCCATTGCAGTGTGAAAGAGGGTGCTAACAAGGAGGTGCTGGGAATCCTGGTGTCCTACAGGGTCAAGGTGAAGTTGGTGGTGTCTCGTGGCGGGTGAGTGTGGTGAGGGAGCCTGGGTGGAGGTCAGAGTGGTTTTCTCTGGCTCTGTGTCATTGTTCATGTCGCCACTCTCCCTCGCCAGGGATGTCTCCGTGGAGCTGCCTTTTGTTCTTATGCACCCCAAGCCCCATGACCACGTCGCCCTCCCCAGGCCCCAGTCAGGTGAGCATGCCACCGACCCCAAACCCCTGAAGGAGGGACCTGAAGCAAGCCGGGGGGTGGGGGGGGAAGCTGATCCTCGCAGCACCCACCTACCCACCCCCTCTCCTCCCCTCAGCTGCTCCTGAAACAGATGCCCCTGTGGATACCAACCTTATTGAATTTGATACCAAGTAAGAAATTCTTCCCCTACCTTCCTACTCTTGATCCTCTTGGGACAAAGATTCTGTAACATTCAGATCTACTCTCTATCCCCTATTTATTCCCCTTTGGGGGAGGGATAGTTGAAGCATCAAATCAAGATGACTTAGCCATATGAGCTGCCCTGTTCTGCCCTTTCTCCCTTCGTGGGAACACTCTGGTCCCAGTGCTGCCCTAACACCTCTGTCTTTATGGGGGTGGGGGGGAGGTCAGGAAGAGGGTCTAAAGCCCTCGCCTCACCCCTTCCTTTCCACCACCAAGCTATGCCACAGATGACGACATTGTGTTTGAGGACTTTGCCCGACTTCGGCTGAAGGGGATGAAGGATGAGGAATACGATGACCAATTCTGCTAGGAAGGGGGGCTAGAAGAGGGAGTGGATGGTGCTGGGAGAGGTAGGGGCAGGACCAAGATCACCACTGTTACTGTGGGGAGGGTCCTAGCCTCTCTTCCCTTCCCCTCCATCCGGTGGCTTCCTCAGCCAACCTCTTCCCGCCCTCCCTCTCCCACTCCCCCCAGATACGCACTGGACCCATCTCTTGTTGAATGTGGGCATTAATTTTTTGACAGCAGCTGTGCTTCCCCAACCATCATCCCCCCGCCCCATGGGTGGCAAGCTGTGTTCACACCTAAATTTTTGGAGACGGATGCTGAAAAGAGGAGTGATAGGGGGAAAGTGGGGATAAAATTCCCACTTCAACCTCACACCTACACCCCGCTCCCGTCACTCTGCCTCCCGTTCCTTCGAGATGAGACCCTTTGGGAGGAGGGGAGGGGTGAAAGCCACTTCTCTGTTTCTGAGCATAAAGACGAAAATAAACCTTTGACTAGGCATGAGTGTGTGTTCTATGTAGTGTTTAAGGAGTAGATGGCATGTTCACCCATGGGTGAGGACTCAGTTCCTCTCTGTGCCTCTTTGGCATCTGTCAATAAATGGTTTTTGAATGACTGGATTATACCTGAGTTCCAAGGTAAACATCGAAACCTGATTTGGTCAGTCCAAACTCAATGATACAGTTTGGTAAAGCCACAAAGTAAACTTACTCATATAGGAGAAATAATAATTCATTTCCCATACAGACTAGAAGCTCTGGGGAGCTGGGCTGGGGAGGGCTCTGCCTTGTGGCCAACACCCACGGCCACGTGGTGACCTGTTGTGACCAAGGGTGTTGGTTGCTACTGCTCCTTAAGGTTGCTCAAGCAATCCATTCCTGGGGTACAGCTGCGGGCCCTACCAGGCAGAAGCCCCATGTTATGTCTATGATGTCTGGTGCTTATATTCTAACTCGGAAGCCGAGGCGTTGGGCTGCTCCATCCAACTGCTGCTCTCTGACGTCCATCAGAGGCTCCCTGAGGCTTGGCCAAAGTCCCAGGCTGAGTCAAAGGAGTTAGCAACACAATACTTCTCACCTCCACCACCCACTCCCGCTCCTGCAGTTCAGCATTTCTCGCCTTTGTTTCTTCAGGTTCATTGATTCATTCCACAATCTTGATTTTAAGTCCCAAGTATTTGCCAGGCATAGTACAGGGACCTAGCAATGACCAAAACAAATATTAAATCATTCCCTAATTATCTAATTACTGTATCTGTGCTCCAAAGGAGAAGGGCAGGAACCGTGCAGGATGGGGAGTTCTGACCTATGCTGGGGCTGGGGGTAGGCTTCCCTGGAGGAAATGACGGTTGAAGAGAGAAGTGGAAGTTGAAAATGTGAGCATTCTGTGCAATGTGTGAAGGCAGGAAGGAACAGAGCACTTTTCAGGACTGAGAAGCCAGAGGGACTGGGACAGAGCCAGCCAGGGACAAAGTAGTTCCAGATGAGGCTGGTGAGGCAAATGAGGCAGCTCACACAGGCCTTTATGCTCTGACTCCGGCATCTAATTAAATCATCATTTACAAACAGGCTTTAAGTGCTGCCAAAATGCCAATGACCGTGCTTATCCCACGCAGTAGCAGCCTACCTCACACCCCCTCGTTTTTATCACCTAGAGGAAATTCCAGTATCCCCCAACTCCCATGAGCTGTCCTTGACCTCAGATCTCTTGACCTGTGGATCTCAAACTTTCAGGTGAATCAGAATCCTGAGGGAGACACAATAAACAGAGCCCCAGACTCTACCTTCTCAGACTGTTCAACAGGGAGGTCCCAGGAAGAATCCTTGATCTGGGATTTAACACATGCTTTGAGAAGCAATGCCTTTTTTCGTTTAACTTTTTACATTTTTAATGTTTTCAAGAAGATAAAACACACATGGCTTAAAAAAAATAAATCCAGGGGGCCTCCATGGTGGCGCAACAGTTAAGCGCTGTGCTGTGGAGCTGCTGTCAATGCCGGGCTGGGGAGATTCCCACATGGCGTGGCAGACCTCTCCTGCCTCGCCTGCTGCTCCCCTCAGCAGTGTATTTCTGTCGATCTGCCTGTTCTGCTCCCTGCTCTGTCTCTGGTGAGCCCTCTCGCCGCCCCATGCCTCTGGCCTGTACCCCAGCTTGTATGCATAAATAAATAAATCTTAAAAAAAAAAAATCCAGACAGCAAATAGTGAAAAGGTCCTGTCTCTGATCGCAATCTCCCATTTCTCATTTTCAAAGACAACCATGATCACCGGCTCCTAGATTAGCCTTCTAAAGATATTCTTCAGGGGCCTCCCTGGTGGCACAGGGGTTAAATTCTCAGCGCTATCAAGCTATTGCCAGCCACTGCAGCATGAGTTCAACACCCAGGCAGAGGACCTCTCCTATCTCGCCCACTGCTCCCCTCAGCAGTATTATTTCAGTAGATCCACCTGTTCTGCTCCCCACTCTGTCTCTGCTGAATCCTCTCACTCCCCACACCTCTGGCCTATACTCCAGTTCTTGTGTGCATAAATAAATAAATCTTTTTAAAAAAGATATTCAGATATATAACGAATATATTTGTCTTATTTTTTCTCTTTATATATATTTTATTTGTATCTTTTACATTATTGTGTGTTCCCCATAAAATTCCCACCACCAATTCACCCGTGAACCATCACCATAGTCCCTTGAGCTCTTCTCAACCCTGTTTTGATCCTTTTCCTCCCCCTCCCTTGCAGAATGTCTATTATTTACAGTTGCCTGCTAGTTTTGTTGTTTTATTATTATTATTATTATTATTGTTATTGTTATTTTTTTCCCCTGATACCTTATTTGGTTTCCCTATATTCTTCCTGTGAGTGAAACCACTTGATATTTTTTTTCTCCTTCTGGCTTATTTCACTGAGTATGATCCCTTCTAGCTCCATCCATGTTGCTGCACATGACATGAGTTTATCTTTTATTTCCCTTTGTTTTAAATACAGATATTAGCACACTATGACCACACTAATACATCTTGCTAATTCCCCTTAATAGTGTTGCTAGGGAAACATTCCTTTTCCTTAACACAGGATCTACCTCCTCCTTTTAAAAACCTGCATAGCTTGCCATTATGTAGATGTCATGTATTTTCACCTGTTTCCCTCCAACAGACATGAGGAATGTCCACACCTTTCCCAGTGCCAGCAATATAACAATGATTATCCTTGAAGATATATATTTGTACATGTAAAATGCATCTGTAGGACAAATTCTTAAAATTGGAATTAATGGGTCAAAAAAGGCAAGTGACTTAAAAAACACTCTTTACAGAAGAAAAAGACATGAATTTTTGACCCCACTAGGCAAGGAGCTGAAATATGGTATCATTCAAGTTTTAATTTGCATTTCTCCATTTATGAGTGAAGATGAAAATGATTGTTGGGGTGATGCTGTTCTTCTTAATGTTCTCTAAGAGCTCTTTTTATAGTAAAGAAATAAGCCCTTAGTCACAAATTTTGCAAATTTTTTTCCAGTTTATCAGTTGTCTTTTGAACTTGTTTCTAATTTTTGTTATTTTTTTACTGAGGTAAAATTCACTTAAGGAAATTACCCATCCTAAAGTATACAATTCAGTTGCATTTAATACATTCAGTGTTGTGCAACCATCACCTTCAATTTCAAAATATATTGCTCCTAGTATTTTTAATGATTCATAACTTTTTTATTTTAATGTAGTCAATTATGATCATCTTTTTATGGCTTCTTGGTTTTTTATCACAAACCTCCTGGTCCTTCTGTTTTCTCACAATTTGAGACTTCCTTTTTTTCCCCAGGCTAAAAGTCAAGGTCACCATAGCAATCAATATTTCATCAGCACTCTACTTCTTCCCCTTTCTCAATACCTGTTCTCAAACCCCACCTTAGCTCTGTCCAAACATCACCCTGCCCTTCTCCACTCCACAGGGCTTCTGAGCACTGAAAAATCACACAACCAAACTTACTTGTTCATTCAACACATACTTTTGAACACATAGGTGCCAGCACTGTCCTAGGTGCTGGATACAGATTTGGGGCCACCACAAACTTAGGGCTTCTAACCTTGGCTGGGCCTTTAATAACTGATAACCCTTTGTCCCTCTTGATGTCTCCAGTCACCTGCTCCCACCCTAACTACTAGTTCTCCAAATCTTTCTCACACTCATAGTGACCTGTTTTTCACAGAGATTAGGCTATGAGGAATGAGTGATCTCAATTTCCCACCTCCTATAAATACTGACATCTACACCAGTTCTACACAACCCAGGTCAAGATGCCATCCCCAGCTCAGAGCTAATCCCTCCACCTCACCACCACCACCTCCTCCCCTAAGACCTTGATTCATCAAACCACCTCTACCTCTCTCCACTGGTTCTTCCTCCAAGGTAAGTAAACCCACACAGGTCTCATCTATTAAAGGAAATAAAGAAGGGAGAAATGGAAGGCAGGCAACCAAAGAAAAGACTCTCCTCGATGTTGGGTTTCTTTCACAGTAAAGCATATCTCTCTCTACTCTCTCCCTTTTCATTTTTGTTTAGTTTTCGAAATTATATATGCACATAGTTTCAGAAGTCAGATAGTGACACAGGCCTATTACAATAAAGAGTAGACTCTTCCTCCCTGGCCTCCTGAAGATTCACCACCATCATGAACAACACAGTAACTATCTGGAACAGGGAGATCATAACCAACCTACTGCTTCAGTGGAAACAAATGGTCACTGACGTCCTTCACCCTGGGAAAGGAACAGGGCCTGACACAGAAATTCAGGAAAAACTAGCTAAAATGCACAAGACCATCCCCAATGTCATCTTGGTATTTGGATTCAGAACCCATTCTGGTGGTGGCAAGAAAACTGGCATTTGCATAATTTACAATTCCTTGGATTATGCAAAGAAAATGAACCCAAACAAAGGCTTGCAAGACATGGCCAGAAGAAAAAGACAATATAATAGCAAAAGGAACGCAAGAACAGAATGAAGAAAGACAAGGGGACAGCAAAGGCCAATTTTGGTGCTGGCAAAGAGAACCACAGTGATTGTGCAGATTTATCATGAGAGGATTAGTAAATTAAAACCATTTATGTGAGGGCCTCCCTGGTGGCGCAAGGGGTTAAGTCTCAGCACTATGAAGCTATCTGCAGCCACTGCAGCAGGAGTTCAATCCCCGGCCAGGAAGCTACCAACAAGGAGCAGCAGACCTCTCCTGCCTCACCTGCTGCTCCCCTCAGCAGTGTATTTCCGTCAATCTGCCTGTTCTGCTCCCCACTCTGTCTCTGGTGAATCCTCTCACCACCCATACCTGGCCTACACCCCAGTTCTTCTATGTATAAATAAATAAATCTTTAAAAAAAAGTTTATGTGACAGAAAAAAAGTAGACCCATTCCTCTCCAATTTCCTTCTCAGAGGCAACTACTTTTTCCTACTTTAGATGTGTCTTTTGGTCTAGTTACTTCCATGTCTCTAAACATGCTTATTTTGCTGCTTCTTAATTTTTATTTTAAGCATTGTCTGCTGGCTTCCTATCACACAAGGTGAGACTGAGCTCCCACAAGTCCCCTTGCCCGACCATGGGAACACTTTCCATTTGCTCCCACAGCCATACACCCAAAAGAATTTTATCAACTGCAGTGAGTTGGATCAATGTTCAGCATTTACATGATTATGCTTATGAAAATATTCATTGCAGTTACGTGTAATGTTATGACTGCCTTTCTGTTCTTGCATAACTTTGTTTTCCCTGAATAGCTATCATTTTACAAATTTGCTTGTTCTCTAAATTTTTTTTTTTAACTTTTTTTTTTTTTAAGATATTTATTTTATTTATACATACAAGCTGGGGTACAGGCCAGAGGCGTGGGTCGGTGAGAGGGTTCACCAGAGACAGAGTGGGGAGCAGAACAGGTAGATCAGAAATACACTGCTGAGGGGAGCAGCGGGCGAGGCAGGAGAGGTCTGCCGCACCATGTGGGATTCCCCCTGGCCGGGAG
>PVIJ01000979.1:0-210946 GCA_004024925.1 Scalopus aquaticus | reverse complement strand
CTCTGTCTCTGGTGAGCCCTTTCGCCACCCCATGCCTCTGGCCTGTACCCCAGCTTGTATGTATAAATAAAAAATAAATCTTAAAAAAAAAAAAGAAAGAAAATGAGCAAACTACAATATGGACCCACTGGCAGGACCATGCCTTTCTGATCTGGGGAGTCAGGAGACCTGTGTTGCAACCCTGGCTCTGCCACAAAATAGCCATGTGACCTTGCCTCTTGTCTCTTTACCCCTCTGGGACTCCTTCCTTTTAGCTGTAAAGTGGGGATAATTTCAGTAGGAAGGCCAGGGCAGCTGGGAGGATTAAATGAAATGAAGTGGATCTATGTAGTCCAAAGGGCAGAATGCATACCACTGATACTACAGAAGCCAGGTGGAACATGGAAAATCATTTTGTACTTCAATGATTGAATATTTATTTTAGGAGGAAAATATTACCAATGCATCAAATTTATGACTTGGCAGATGTTATTGCTTAGGACAAGTTGCTATTTAAGTTTTTCAAAAGTTGCTTGTATACACTTATGTTTTATTATGTGTAAATTTTACCTCAAAAGAAAAAAGGAACAATGAAATATTGAACTCTTAAACTTGGAATGAGTAGTTGCAATAAGCCATAGAGATCTAACACACACTATAGTGAAAATGCACAATAATATACAATAATTATATACAGTGATAAATATTATTACAAAGGCAATAATATTACAATATATAAATGTATCACAGTAATGCTTTGTACACCTTCAATTTACATACCTGTCAAATTAATTCCATGAAAATTAATAAAAATATTGAACTATTTAATAATATACATGCTGAAATGTTTGGGGATGAAGTATAGTAATGCCTGCAATTTACGTGGAAATACATCAAAAAATAAAGTCAACTGATGATAAGTAAAGGGATGGGTAGACCAGATAAGTGTACACTAAAGCAATTATAGTTAAAATGCTGTGAGCTCAATATTGTAAGTACAAAATATATATTTGCTTTATTATGTATTTATTTTATAAAATATGTAAAAGACAAAAATCAAATACTGTAGGATGTAAATGGTAAGTGTATGGATGTTCACTACACAATTCTTTCAATTTGGGGCCTCTCTGGTGGCGCAGCAGTTAAGTGCTGTGCTGTGGAGCTGTCGGCAGTGGCGACACGAGTTAGATGCCCAACCAGGGAGATTCCCACATGGCTTGGCAGACCTCTCCTGCCTCGCCAGCTGCTCCCCTCAGCAGTATATTTCCGTCCCTCTGCCTGTTCTGCTCCCCACTCTGTCTCTGGTGAACCCTCTCGCCGTCCCACGCCTCTGTACCCCAGCTTGTATACATAAATGACTGAATCTTTAAAAAAAATATATTCTTTCAACTTTTCCGCTGTATATGTCTTTAAATTTCCCTAATAAAATATTGGGAAACAAAAGCAGTGCCTTGATTTAAAGAAAAACAGTAATAGTAGCACAGGTGACAGGATGAACTGGCAAAAGTCATGAAAGTGGTAGTAAAAGATGTTTGTAAACAGGGACTTAAGTCAAAGTATTTTGAATATTCTAGAAAAGTACCTAGAAAATTCTAGGAGAATGAAGTGTCACAGGTAAAAGAGAAAATTGTAATGTAGAAGCCACTGAGCCTTAAAGACAGAGCCTATGGAGGAGGGGGGGAAAGCTCTCACCTCCTTGATCAAAGCAGCTCATCAAGTCCAATACCCACTGGTCTTTGCTGCCCCCACACACACTCAAAGAGCGTTGAGGTTGGGTGCGAATCTGGAACCTGAGGAGGAAGGACACAGTCTCAGCTGAATCTCCTACCCAACCATCACCAACCTCTCCCAGCTTTTTCCTCATTCCAAAGACGTGAAGTCACTGCCAGGAATACCATTTCTACTGAGACTGGGAAAGCCCAGGTAGGTGGGGCAGGGAGATGAAGGTGTGGATTAGGGCAAACATAACCTGACGAGGCTAGGTCCTCTCAGAAGGAGTTCAAATTTGACCAGAGAGGATCCTGGGACCACCTGGCACTGCCCTCCCAGGGATGGGTGAAATTACCTGACCACGGGTAAACAGAGTTGATAGATTTCCAGGTGTTTTCTTAAAAATTCCAACGTTTGATCCATTGGAGGGGATTTGGAAGAAAATGTCTTCTAACAATGACAACTTCCAGCTCTGCTCCCCTCGTTACCATACCCTGAGCAGAAAAGGTGGTCAGCAGATTCTCTGGCCAACAGATTCTCAGTTGTAATTTAACTTCCAAGCCACCTGCCCATTACAGCCTCTCCCAAAGACACCAGTGTCTGATCCCCAGGTTCACCCCCCCCCCAAAGACATCCATAATCCCATCTGAACCTGGGTGCCATCCCAGTTTGTTCCCAATCTCAGGCAGTTGGCCCTCCTCCTGCCTTGGGGACACTAGTTGCGACTGGCTCCGCCCTTATTCAACTCAACCCCAAGGGACCGAATGCCCCCAACACCAACCCCCTCCCCCTGATTTGTGGAGCTGGGCCCCAGCCCCGCCTCTGACGAACCTGGCAGAGTCAGCAACGCTAGCAGGAGCAGCAGCAGCACGCGGAATTGGGGGACCCCGACCAGCCACATTTCGGAGCCACCTTCCGCAGGATGAGTCCCTGAAATGCTCCCTAGAGTGACGTCCAATGGATTTCGCAATGACTTTCGTTTCCTTCTCCCTCTCCTCCTGAGATGCAGGGGGAGAGAGGGGCCGTAGGTGCCGAGTTTCGGCCGAGGAGGGAAAAGGAGGTGGCGGCGCCGTCACTTGGGTCGCTCGCACGGTCCTAAAACGACCCTGAGGTGGGTAGTACCGTCGAACCCGCGCGGCTGCCTGCCTCCCGCAGCAGAGAAACCCCCGGAGGAGGAGCTCCTCCGCCCAAGCCCTGAGCCTTCGACTAGTGGGCTGCCAGGAACGTCTGGAGAAAACGAAAGAAAACTCGGGCTTGGCCAGGCAGGTTAGGAGGGCATGGCCGGACAGAATGATTCGATTCGGTTCAGTAACACCAGTTGCACTCCGCCCACGTTCCTGACCCAGGTCGGTCCGTGGAACCTGTGACACGCATGTGCGGCTCCATCCACCCTTCTCCAAGACGCTTTCACTTCTCCGGCAGGGGTCTGGGCGCCGTGGCGTCCAGTCACATGGCCAGGGCAAAGCCGGCTGGAAAGCCCGCGCGCTGGCCCACACCAGGTTGGCCTCAGCCACTCAGGCCAGATTCAGGGGGCGTGGCCTACGAGGGGCGGGTCGTGAGCTCGGGCAGCCCAGACGTCACGACCCACCCCACCCACGAGGTATTTACCTTCGAAAAGTGGTGGCGGCTGCAGGTACCGGAGTAATGGAGCGGTGAACGGGAGGGGCTCGGTCTCCTGGGGCTCACCTCCAAACTGATCCAAGCCAAAGGGATGCCCTGGCTCCTATTCCTCAGTAAGATTAGCCCTCTTCACTTCTATTTTCACTTCAAACCTTACTTTTAAGGGTTTGAGCCTCAAATATTGAGCCCCAAAACCATCTCACACCTTAGTACATTTTTAACCCAGAATCACTCATTTTCAAGTCTAGCCCCATTCTCATCACTGAACTCCCATCTCTGTCCTGAAAACCCCATTCTCTCCTTTCATCCCCAGAGTCCACCCATAGTGATGGGGTCAAACCCATACCCTCTCCCATTTTGTGAACCAGCCCCAAACTGTCACCTCTCAGACACCATCTACCCCTTTTTTCACTCGGTCTGGGCCCAGGTCCTGTGCCCCTGAAGACATGGAGTTTGTGTCTGGATACCGGGATGAGTTCCTTGATTTCGCTGCTCTCCTCTTTGGCTGGTTTCACAAGTTCGTGGCTGACCGTGGAGCTGTGGGAGCCAGCCTTGAGGGCCGCTGGCGACAGCTGGAGACTCAGATCCGAAGGCTGCCCCAGGACCCTGCCCTTTGGGTGCTCCATGTCTTGCCCAACCGAAGTGTGGGCATCAGCCTGGGGCAAGGAGCAGAGCCAGGCCCTGGACCAGGCCTGGAGGCTGCCCGGCTCCTGGGAGATGAGCCCCCACTCCATCTGCGAGACCTAAGCCCTTATGTCAGCTTTGTCAGCCTGGAAGAAGGGGAGGAAGGAGAAGAGGAGGAAGATGAAGAGGAAGAGAATGGAGGGGAGGAGGGTGCAGGCACAAAGAAGGTAGAACCAGAGGAAAATGGGGAGCCAGGCCTTACTAGCAGGGAGTTCCCCCAGGAAGCAAAGCCTTCAGGGGAGCCAGAAGAGGCTGAGCAGGAGGCAGGTGGTGGTGAGGATGGCTGTCGAGAGGACAGGGCAGAGGATGAAAAAGGGCCTGAGAGGAGGAAAGGACGGAGAAATGGTAAGATCCCAGGGCTGACCCTGCCCTTCCCCTTGCCCATACTCCCTTCTGAAGCTCCCCTATACCACTTAGAACCCAGCTAGGATACAAACAGGTGACCTTCAGACCAATGTGGCCTGAAAAGATGTTTTCATTGACCCATAATGTTTTATTTATTTATTTTTTTTTTTAAAGATTTATTTATTTATACATACAGCTGGGGTACAGGCTAGAGGTGTGGAGTAGTGAGAGGCTTCACCAGAGACAGAGTGGGGAGCAGAACAGGCAGATCAGAAATACACTGCTGAGGGGAGCAGCGGGCGAGGCAGGAGAGGTCTGCCGGGCCATGTGGGATTCTCCCTGGCTGGGCGTCGAACTTGCATCGTATCGCTGCTGCCTACAGCTCCACAGCGCAGCGCTTAACCGCTGCGCCACTAGGGAGGCCCCCTTTTTTTATTTTTAATTTGAGCAACATTTGAACACTGAAAGAAGGAAATCCCCGTAAGTCTGGATTTACACCATGTCAAGAAAAATCTAAAGTTCTGACAACAAGCCCATGTTTCTGCATGAGAGCAAATGCTGGTACTAGATAGCTGCTGTACCCTTCAGATGAGGCATGTCCTCTCTATCTAATCCCCTTTACTCACTTAATTTACTTACCTTGCCCCAAAAGCATTTGAGTTTGGCACCCCTGACCCCGGCCATCTTTGCCACCTCTTACTTCCAACTTTTCCTTTTTTCCCTAGAGGCTGCCCCCCTGCACCTTTCCTGCCTCTTACTGGTGACAGATGAACATGGGACCATCTTGGGCATTGACCTGCTGATGGATGGCGCCCAGGGGGCTGCAGGCAGAGGCTCAGGGACAGAGAACCTGGCTCCTCGGGCCTATATTCTCCTCTGCCACAGCATGGCCTGCCCCATGGGATCCGGAGACCCCCGAAAGCCCCGGCAGCTTACCGTGGGAGATGCCCAGCTGCATCGGTACAGGAGTCTATATCTGAGGGTGTGGAGGCCTAGGGGCCCATACTCTTGAGCCCCACCCCCAGCCTGATGCCATCTCCACCCCCACCCAGAGAGCTGGAGAGTCTGGTCCCAAAACTAGGAGTGAAGTTAGCCAAGACTCCAATGCGGACATGGGGTCCCCGGCCAGGTTTCACCTTTGCCTCCCTTCGAGCTCGAACCTGCCATGTTTGTCACAGGCACAGCTTTGAAGTGAAGTTGACACCCTGGTGAGCAGCCTGTAAAGGCGGGGTGAAGGGGAGGAAGACCCCTAACAATCAAGTAAACAGAAAGAGAAAGCAGGCTGGTGGGGGGCTCAGAACACAGAGTGAATAATATGGGCATAAAATGAAAAAAAAAAACAACAAAACACAAGTTGTTACAGGTAGAAAAGAATACAGACCAACAACCAAGCACAGGGCTGACAGAGCACTGACAGACATTAACGCTGGGCGCCCGCACTCCCCTGTGACCCCAGTCCCCAGTGTAGTGCTGTCTTGTACTGCGGAGAGGCTTGTCTCCGGGCTGACTGGCGCCGGTGCCCAGATGATGTGAGCCATCGATTTTGGTGCCCAAGGCTTGCAGCCTTCATGGAACGGGCAGGAGAACTGGCAACTCTTCCTTTTACCTACACTGCAGGTATAAGATCAGGGTGGGCTTTGGGACTAGGGCCTATTGCCAGGGAACAGGGTGTTGGTGCTTAAGGCTAAGTGCCTGGGACTAGTGTGTAAAACTCTGGAATAAGAGCAGGATGCTGAGTATTTGTGACTGGGGGCCAGACCCTGGTGCTGGAGACAGGGTCTCTGGGGCTGAAGTTAAGTGCCCAGGTCCTTACAAGTGCTGAAGGAATAGGGATTCAAACACTAGCCTCCCAGATAATTGGTAACCTTCAACAAATCACCTAACTTCTTAGAGCCTCAGTTTCCTCATTTGTACGACAGGGACACTAACAAATGCTAAAACCCATGGAGTTAGAAGAATTCTGTGGGTTCCGTGCCTGCTAACTGTAGATACCCAGAAATGTTAGTTCTCTCTGACTAGAACCAGACTCAGACTCAGGGTCCTTGGAGAGGCTGAGGTGAGCTAGTCTGGGGTCCTAGCCACCAGGCCCTCAACACCTCCCTTTCTCCTTTTCCAGAGGTGACCAGTGAAACCTTTAACAAGGAGGCCTTCCTGGCCTCCAGGGGTCTCACTCGTGGCTACTGGACCCAGCTCAGCATGCTGATTCCAGGCCCTGGTGCCCCCAGGCACCCGCAGGGCGGCACACCATCCCTCAGCTTTCTTCTCGGTACGTCGAACCTCTCTGCAGGCATGGGCTCCTTGGCCTCAATGGAAAGGAGAAAAAAGTTGTTTGGGTCCAGATAACCCACCAAACCCACTCCAGGGCAATTCCAGACCTTTTCCCAACCCTCAGAGAGTCACCCTTCTTATGCCATCCAAAAGCCTTATCCGAGGTGTTTACCCTTGCTCCTCTTGCTACAGCTCCAGACCCTCTCTTAGGGGATACAAGTCCTTTGGAAAGAAAAAGAGGACAGGTCAGGAGAGGGTCTCCCTGACCCTAGGTTCCTCTTCCTTTCATCCTCTCAGGAGATCCCTACCAGCTTCTCCAGGGGGACGGGCCTGCCCTGATGCCTCCTGTGCCCTCAGATCCACCCAGGTGCCTCTTTGGTAAGTTGGAAAGACCCTGAGTGAGCAAATAGAGGAGGAACTGGGACTGGAGGGCCAGCTGTCTGGGTGATGGAGAAAGGGGGCTATGGGACTGGAGGGCCTGGAGTCTGGGCCTGGGGCCAGGTGGCTCAGTAACCCACTCTCCCCAGGCTCATGGCAGGATTACTACACATGGCGGGGCCTCAGCTTGGACTCCCCCATGGCTGTGCTTCTGACCTACCCACTGACTGTGTACTACGTCATCACTCACCTGGTGCCCCAGTCCTGTAAGGAGAGCTGAGACAGGGGAGGAGCATGCAGCAGAGGGGACAGGGAGCTGGTAGGGGACAGGGGGAAAGAAGTGGAAAGACCATATCCTTAAACAGCTAGTTTCTCATCCAGTCCCTGAGCTCAACATCCAGAACAAACAATCGCTGAAAATTCATGTTGTGGAAGCTGGGAAGGAGTTTGACCTTGTCATGGTATTTTGGGTAAGTCCCTCCAGACCTGAAGCTTGGGCATTTGGGTGTGAAGGTAGATGCAGGGCAAGACCCAGATCTGTCCTTCTATGTCCTTCAGGAGCTCTTGGTCTTGCTCCCCCACGTGGCCCTGGAGTTGCAGTTTGTGGGTGATGGCCTGCCCCCAGAAAGTGATCAGCAGCATTTTACCTTGCAGAGGGTGAGCACTGAGGGAGCCCTGTTTTTCAGCCCTGATCTTCCTCCCGTTCTCCTGATTGGGCACTACCCTTCCCACTCTTCTCCTCTCCCCTTTCCTTACTGATGTATTCCTTCAGTGCCCTAACTTCCAATGGTTCCTCCACCCCATTCTTGGTTTCCTAGGATGGCCCTGAAGTATCCGTTCGCTCTGGGCTATCAGCACGGCTCAGCTCCGGGACTAAGGAGAAGGGGGGTCGCAGGGACCTGCAGATCAAAGTGTCTGCACGGCCTTATCACTTGCTCCAGGGACCCAAGCCTGACTTGGTTATTGGTAAGAGCCAGGAGTGAGAGTGTGGGCGAGGAGCTTGGGGTGTGGAGATGGGAAAGAAGACCACGGGAGTCAAGTTCTCCGTGTTCTCCCTCCGTTGGCAGGATTTAACTCTGGCTTTGGCCTCAAGGACACCTGGCTGAGCTCGCTGCCCCGCCTTCAGGTGGGGGACAGGAGCAACAGGGACCTTACTTCCTGTCCAGTCCCTCCTCCTAGCCTTAAAGTCTCTTCTTCCCCATCATCTGCCCCTCAGACCTGGGACACGCCCATCGGTCCTCTTGCCCCTCTCTATGTGTCCCTGGTGCCTCTCCCCCATCCTGGTCAATATGAGACCTAGTTTCCAACCCGGACCCCGGTAGCTCCCGAGGTACCCGGGGGAGGAGCCTCTCCCAGTCTCTGAGGCTTTGCTCCCCACCCATGCCCCAGTCCCTCCGAGTGCCGGCCTTCTTCACTGAGAGCAGCGAGTACGGCTGTGTAATGGACGACCAGACCATGGCGGTGGCCACCGGCGGGGGCACCAGCCCCCCACAGCCCAACCCCTTCCGCTCCCCATTTCGCCTCAGAGCAACTGACAACTGCATGCCCTGGTAGGGTCCCAAGACCCTGCCGCTTCACTCCCTGACTCTCAGTTTTCACTGGCTCCGAATCCCAAAGCGCCCATCTCTACGTTCATCTCGGTTCTCTTGGGACCCCCCCCACTATCACCCGCCCCAGAGCTACAATCCGCCTCCTGTGCCCGAACTGCTCACCACTACTAACTACCCCCCCAACACACACACGCAGATACACCGGTCTCCACACCCCTCTCCCCGCCCCCAATTTTAGATCCAGTTCACGATATCTCTCCAACTCTTCGCCCACCGTCCAAAAGACCTGACCCACCCCTAGCTGGCCGCACCTAACTTAGCCCGGGAACTCAGGGCCCGCAAACCCCGCCCTTTAGGAATCCCGGAGGGTTGGCCCGCCCCTGACGGCGCCCACGCCCCTCAGGTACTGCAACGCCTTCATCTTCCATCTGATCTACAAGCCTCCGCAAGGGAGCGGGGCCCGCCAGACCCCGGGGCCCGCGCCCCCAGCCCCAACTCCCGCCGCTCCTCCAGCCCCCGCCCGAAGGCGCCGCGGAGAAAAGAAACCCGGGCGGGGGTCCCGCCGGCGGAGATGAGGGCAGGGATATAACAGTGCACACCCTCTCCCTACACCTCTCAGAAAGGAAAACGAAACACCCACCGCCAAGGGGGAGGCCGGTTGATGAAA
Source organism: Scalopus aquaticus (assembly GCA_004024925.1). NCBI lineage: Eukaryota > Metazoa > Chordata > Mammalia > Eulipotyphla > Talpidae > Scalopus > Scalopus aquaticus. The sequence goes on along the minus strand of PVIJ01000979.1, from coordinate 201,745 downwards.
CACGAAAAGGTAAATAAAATTACTGTTCGAAACCACGGAGTCATCGATCGGAGAAAAGGGTTTAGGGATGATTCACATCCCTTCTGTTTCTTTCAGTCCTTTGACGCCTGTCCCCGCTTTTACTGGGGACTCTGACCCTCCTGGGCAATCCACACTTCTACAAATAAATGTATTTGCTGATAAGTCATTTTCCAACTCCACTAATCCTCAGGACCCCGAGACAAGGAAGACCAAGAGTGAAAAATGGCTTGTCAGTAGCTGCGCAGGGGAAGGACAAGCTCGCCCAGGGGCACACAGACCGTTTGGTTTCGATTCAGCGAAAGGACCCAGCCACCCAACTGTCCCAAGTTAGAAACCTGGCCATCCCTGATGCCACCTTCTCACAGCCCCCATGTTCAATAAAAAAAACCACTCTTGCGGAGTCAGGTTGCTAACGTCACTCAAATCCACTAGCTTATATCCATTCCCATTGCAGACTCCACCATATGTAGTATCCACATTTCAGTCAGAGAATTCCTTCTAAAATAACCAAACACTTTACTCTCCTGCTTAAATCCCTTAAGTGACCGTCCTCCACTTTTAAAATCCCCTTGAATGGGGGCTGGCCTTAGTGACTCTAGTCAATAAATTTAGAAAGGGAAAATAGAGGAGAAATGTAGCAGACACCATCTTAACCAAATGGTTATGGTGAACAAGAAATAAAAAGTCATATTGGCAGCATGTGCTCCTTGGCCGGATGCACTGAGAAGACCACATCACCTCTGGAGTAACCTTCCCCTAAATCCATAACCTCAGTCAATCATGGGAACACATCACACAAATCCAAATTGTGAGACAGTCCACAAAATACCTGATCACTGTTCTTCAGAAGTATCAAAGTCAGGCCTCCCTAGTGGTGCAACGGGTTAAACACAGCACTATGAAGCTATCCAGAGCCACTGCAGCACAAATTCAATCTCCAGCCAGGGAGCTTTCCACATGGCGCAGCAGACCTCTCCTGTCTAGCCCGCTGCTCCCCTCAGCAGTGTACTTCAGTCAATCTGCCTGTTCTGCTCCCCACTCTGTCTCTAGTGAATCCTCTCACCACCCCGCACCTCTGGCCTACACCCCAGTTCTTGTATGCATAAATAAATAAATCTTAAAAAAAGTATCAAAGTCATGAAAGGCAAAGAAAGAGGAAAAGCCGTAGCAGATTGGAAGACTGAGGAGACGTGATAACAAAATACGGAGTGGTATCCTGAAATGGATCTTGGGACAGAAAAGAGGACATTAGTGGAAAAACCAGAGAAATCTGAATACAGTCTGTACTTTAGCTAATAGTATTGTATCAACATTGATTCCTTAGTTTTGATAAACATGTCATAGTCAATCAGATGTAAAAGGAAAGGAAGATGGCTGAAGGGTGTAAAGGAACACTCCCTATCTTTGCCACGCATATATATATTTAAAATTATTTTAAAATAGCAGATCTCCTGCCCACCTGTGACTCTGCAGGTGTCTGTCTTTTTCTCTCTTCTTTTCCTAGTAAACCTGTCCTTTAAAATGTAAAAATAAAAAAAAATATTTTAAAATTAAAAATCAAGTTCAGATTCCCTAGTATGACCTATGAGGTGTCTTTCTGTCATTCTCTTTTGTTATAAATATTTTATTATCTAAGTTTCCATCACTCAGCTTCAACAATTAGCAACATGTTCTCTTGATAGTATTATTCTCTATGATACTGTGATATAACAAGAAATGTATATTCGGTGTTTGTCCCAGGTTCCTGGCACAAGAGCTCTTAAAATCCTTGTATTTCCTGAGTGGTAGAGATGAGAGGAGTATTTTCTGTTATTAATAAGTCCCTTTCAACCATATCTGTGTTTATGCTAATGAGGCAACCCTATGTGGAGTCTTCAGGAAGGGGGGGGGTGCTAGAGGAAACAACCTTGTGATTAGGGGCTAGAATTTTCAGCATACCCCTCAAACCCTGGGGAGAGGAGTAGGGCTGCAGAGTGAGTTAATCATGAAGGCTGGTGATTTAACCAGTCGTGCCTTTGATTGCCTATGGGGCTTCACTAAAAAAGACACTTTAAATGGGTTCAGAGAGCTTCTGGGTCAGTGACCACATTGAGGTGTGAGGGTGGCACACCTGAGAGAACATGGAAGCTCCATGCTATCCCCACCCCCGTTCTTGCCCTCTGCATCTCTTCCATTTGGTTGTTCCCGAGTTATATCTTTTATAACAAACTAGTAAAAGCAAATTGTTTTCCTGAGCTCTGTGAGTCATTTTGGTAAATTAGCAAACCTGGAAAGAGGGTCATGGAAACACCAATTTACAGTCTGTTGGCCAGGAAGCCAGGAGGCCCAGGATTTAGGATTGACATCTGAAGGGGGCAATCTTGAGGGACTGAGATAACACTAGGTATTTAGTGTCAGAATTGAGTGGTTGTAGGACACCCAGTTTGTATCAGCGTAGTTGTATAATTGGTTGGAGTGGTAGGAATAAAAACCACATATTTGGTGTCAGAACTGCTGGTGATAAAAACAGGTAATAGTTGGTGTCAGAAGTGATATTTACTAGATTGGCCTAGCTCACAAAAATATATGGTTTGGGAAGAGAAAGGACAAAAGATTGGGGGGTGAGGATCTTTGCTGAATTACCAGTGGTCACCCAAGTTATGCTGCTGCAATCAGTTACAAAGTTACCAGTGGAATTTAAAGTTGGATACAATGTCCAGGAAATTGCTTCAGTGGATACAGAAGAAAATGCAAACTAATAAGCAAAATAAATAAATAAATAGCAAAATATATAATCCCTTAGTTATTATCTGCTATAACTAAAATTAAATTAAAAGAGCATTTTAGTTTAGCACTTGATGCTAGATTAAGCTAGATTTTGATCAGTCTGTTTCTGTCATAAGCCTCAAAGCTATCCACAAAGCAGAAACTTACTCTGGAACAGAAAGTACTTCTAAAGCTTTTGGTCCGCCAAGAAAGTAGTCAACATGGAATGGGGGTGGCGTGCAGGAAAACACCAAGAAACCACTGAAACTAGAGGAGATATTGTGAGGGGATTGCCTCATTTTGTAGATTGTTATCACCGGCTTTGTGAGAGTGACTAATTTAGGGGCAGTCTTTGGTTTTAAATGCTATAGAGTAGGAGTAGGAGAGGAGTAGGAGTAGGAGAGCATATGAGAATTGATAGAGGACCCTTAGCTCCCTATCAAACAATCCAGATGACTAGATAGGGTCAAGACACAGAGGAGGTTATTCCTAAAGAATAATCCTCACACCCACCTCATCAGTATAAACTCAGGTATGGTTGAACCGGGCTTATGAATAACAGAAGATGCTCCTCTCACCCCATCACTCAAGAAAGTCTAAGAATTGTAAGAATTCTTGTGCCAGGAACCTGAGATGAAGACCAAATAGATATTTGTAATTATATCACAATATCACACATCTCTGCTTTTTTCCAGAGTGTTTTAAAGCACATGCCAGGTATCAGTCATCTCACTTATATGTATCTATGACTAATACAGACTTTTAAAAATGTGTAGCTACCATGCCATTACCAAAGCCAATAAAATTAACAACTATTCTTTAATATAATGTCCAGCTCATATTCAATTTTTTTCAGTTACCACAAAGGTGTCTTTGACAGCTAGTTTGTTCCCATCAAGAAATAAGTAAGATCCGTACACAACTTCTGTCTCTTAAGTCTCTTGTATCTTATAATAGACCTCCCCATCCCCCAACCCCATTTTTTATGCCACTGATTCACCAGAAACTGAATTCCTATAGAGTTTTCCTCATTCTGGATCTGTTACTTCCTCAGGGTATTTTTAATTTGTTCATCTATCTTCTTTAGTTCCTGTAAACTGTTAGGTCTAGACAAGATCTTTTTAATGTGGTCATGCCAGCCCCTGTAGGCTAATTTCAGAGCACTTCCCATCACTTCTCTACCCTCCAGCCAGACACTGCTAAATAAAAACACTCTTATTGTGAAACTTCCCCATTTTCTTGCTCAACTAATTCCTTCTCACCCTAAAACCCTCTTCCTGGAGGGGGAGGACTTCCTTAATCCCCAAGTGAGATAGACCTTTTCTGCTAAACCCGTCTTGCACTTCGCATTTCCCATATCTACAGACATAAAAAGGCTAGACTCCTGAGGGCCTCACTATGAAGCTATCAGCAGCCGCTGCAGCACCAGTTCAATCCCCTACCAGGGAGATAACCCACAAGGTGCCTCAGATCTCTCCTGTCTCACCTGCTGCTTCCCTCAGCAGTGTATTTCACTCGATCTGCATGTTCTGCTCCCCACTCTGTCTCTGGTGAAGACTCTCTCTCCTCCCCCCCATACACACATCTCTGGCCTACACCCCAGCTCTTGTATTCATAAATATAATAAATCTTAAAAATAATAAGGCTAGACTCCTGGAGGATTGCAGGGAAATGGAGCTTTTCACCATTCCCTTAGTCAGAAAATAAACTTTCCCTAAATTTCTGTTGCATAAAATTATGTAAGACGTGGCTAAATCTCCAAGTGGTGGGATACTAAGGATTTGCTTATTCATTTTGTTTAGCTGTATTGCTCATTTTTATTCCACGAACACACAGTACTTCATAATAAAAATGTTTAATTTACAAAGCATACAAGGTTTTGTATTGGACACTTAGAGATGCAATGGGGGAAAAAGACAGATAATGGTCCCTGCCTCCGTGAAGTTTATATCTAAGGCAGGAGTCAGTAAATGGGGGCCTCTGGCCAAATCCAGCTAATCATCTGTTTTTGTGTGGACTGCTAGCTAAGAAATCAAAAGAATGATCATATTCCATGAGGTGAAAATTCTAGGAATTCAAACTGTAGTACCGTGAAATTATTTTGAAATAGCCCTACAACATTTCTTTACCTGTTGTCTGTGGCTACTTTCATGATACAAATAGTAGGGTTTGAGTAGTATGCTTGTGACAGTAATCATATGAACTGCAAAGTCTAAAATATTCACTAACAGGCTCTTCAAATAAAAAGTTTGCTGACCCTAGTTTAGAGCAAGATTTTCAAAATGCAGATTTTTTTTTTTTTTTTTTTTTTACATACAAGCTGGGGTACAGGCCAGAGGCGTGGGGTGGCGAGAGGGTTCACCAGAGACAGAGTGGGGAGCAGAACAGGCAGATCAGAAGTACACTGCTGAGGGGAGCAGCGGGTGAGGCAGGAGAGGTCTGCCCCACCATGTGGGATTCTCCCCGGCTGGGCGTCGAACTCGCATCGCTGCTGCTGACAGTTCCACAGCACAGCGCTCAACCACTGCGCCACCGGGGAGGCCCCAAAATGCAGATTTATGAGATTTTATTTAGTAGTAAGTCAATAGTGGGTCTCAAACAGCACTTTAAAAAAAAAGATTTATTTTTATTTATTTATGCATACAAGAACTGGGGTGTAGGCCAGAGGTGTGTTGCGGGGGGTGAGAGGATTCACCAGAGACAGAGTGGTGAGCAGAACAGGCAGATTGTCTGAAATACACTGCTTAGGGGAGCAGCAGGCCAGACAGAAGAAGTCTGCAGCACCATGTGGGAAACTCCCTGGCCAGGGAAAGAACTCGTGCTGCAGTGACTGCTGATAGCTTCATAATCTGAGACTTAACCACTTGCGCCACCAGGGAGTCCCATTATCACACTTATTTTATTATTTCATTCACATATTTATTTGTATTACTCCTCTTCTTTCAACACACACTAAAAAGTAAATTCCATGAATGAGACGTTATCGGTCTTGTTTATAACTATGCCTTTGCATAGTGCCTGACATATAATAGCTGCTCAGAATTTACTAAAGAAATTTTAGAGAACAATTCCTGCTGTACCACAGTGGGGGTGGACTATAAGAGCATAAGATTTGAAAAGACAGATTAGCTAGATGGTTTTGGTAATCGTGCAGGTAAGGGCTCATAATGCCTTGATGTTGGAGAGAAACAGATCCTAGGGCTAATGAGGTGGCAGAAATCTTTATGTCATTAGACAATCTCTGTTCATGGATGGTTGCATACATAGTTGTTTACTTACAGAATTTAGGTAGCTCCTTATATTTCCCTATTATAAATGAAAAAAGAAATTAAAAAAAGTCTCAGTTTCAAACCAAACCAGACCCAAGACAGTTAGGGCCTGCCTGGTGGGAGGTGGGGAGTTGATCTGCCTGAGATATTTTGCATGGGGCTTCTGGCCAAGAAAGAAGGAAGGTAATTTGTAGGTACTTGGGTAGGAGCATGGGATGAGGAAGGCAGCATGGGTCTGTATGGGGTGCTAGTCCCAAAACAGCCTGAAAGACCAGGTCTTATCCCATAAGAGATGATCCACAAGGCAGAGACAAAAGAGCCCATGTAGAGTCACCAAAAAGCCACAGAGCCCAAAAACAAATCACCTGGATCCTGGGAAATGATGTCACACACCACAGGGGCTGCTCCCATTTCTCAGGGATAGAGTATGGCTTTGGGGGGCACCAAGAACTCTAAAGACCCCAAAATAACAACCCTGACATATGGATGACTAGTAGGCTTAGACAGGAGCCAACAGATTGTCACCAGTTAGTCCCAGAAGCTGGTGAGGCTCAAGTTTTGTTTAGATACAATTGTGCATTATTATAATATTTCCTTCACATATATTCTTAATTCTTTTGTACTTCTTCCTCCATGTTTTTTTCCATATTATCATTTTATTTTTGATGTTTAGTGCTAGTAATACCTATAACATCCATAGTGTTTATTTTTTCATACAAAACAATGTTGACATAGGTACTGACAGATGATTCACCTTATACACAGATGTTGTAACCTTTTAGTATCTGTAAATATGGTACAATACTTTCTTATGGTTTTATTTTTATTATTTTTAATAATTAAGTTTTTTACATAGTTTTAGTCCCCATAGTTCTCCTACCACCGCATCACCCACAAACCAGCACCATATTCCCTTGTGCTCATCTTTCCCGTTTCTCTCCCCCTCCCCCCTTCTCCCTCCATCTTACTTGCAAGACTGCAAGTGTGTTTAAATCAGACTCCAAAAATGAGACTTTCCCTAAGTTATTAAGCGTGACTGGAGATTAACAACTGTGCTGGTGAATCTGGTTTTGGTTTATGATGATGATTCACTAGCAAGCTCTCAGCACTGCCCAGCGGTTCTGCAGTTTTCCTACTCTCCTGCTCTTGGAAATGATGACTCCATAGCCCTTTTATCCTCAGCTAAGGATCTCAGTTGTTTTTTTTTTTTCTTGAAGATAAAGATTTATGACCTTGTCCATGCCTTTCCTTTCTTTTCTTAATTCTTGTTTTACAAACAAAAGAGAGGCAACCAGAATAGAACTTCCTCATTTCTCCACCTAGGTCTGTTCTCTGCAAATTCCTTTTTTCTGTTTGTTTGTACTTTCATGTTGAATGTGTTCCTCAAATGTCTGCTCGTCCTTTCTTCTCCAATCATATACAGCCACTTCTCCAAACACTCCAATGAAACCACCCTTGTTGAGACAATGCCAAACTCAATGGTCAGCACTCACCCACTAGCAACATTTAACATAACACAGCAGTCACTGTCTCCTGGAAACTCTGTCCGAGGACATCACACTCTCCTGGTTTTCCTCCCACTTTGCCAGGAGATCCTCCTCCTCTTACCAGTCTCTCTGTCCTCTATCCTTTTTTTCTCTGACTACACACTGTTTTTCACTCCTATCCTACACACTTACCTACCACATGCTTCCTCTTGTTTATAAATGGCCCCACCTTCCTATCATTGAGTCCAAATTCTAGGGTTCATCCACAATGCAGGGTGCAACCCCTCAGTATGTCCCAATGGGTCTATCTTCAAACTCTGTTCCAAATTTGATCCCTCTTTTTCTTTTTTTAAAAGATTTTATTTATTTTTGCATAGAAGAACTGGGGTGTAGGCCAGAGGTGTATGAGGTGAGAGTATTCACCAGAGACAGTGGGGAGCAGAACAGGCGAGTTTACTGAAATACACTGCTGAGGGGAGGAAAGGGTCAGACAGGAGAGGTCTGCTGTCCATATGGGTCAGCTTCCTGGCTGGGGGTTGAATTCACCCCTAGCAGTGATAATGCTGAGACTTAACCCCTCGGCCACCAGGGAGACCTGAATCCCATCCCTCTTTATTGCCTCTGCCTTTACCACACAGCTTCAGGACACCACTGTCCCTCTCACTTGGGCTAAAGCGATAACCTCCTCACTGGTCTCCCAGCTTCCAGTCTTCTAATATCCATTCTCTTCATGACAAAGGAGAGACAGAAAACCTAAATCCAATTGCATCAGACCCTGCTCCAACCTCTCCAGTGGCTTCCACATGATGCCTACGACAGCACCAAACTCTTCGCCTGACCAACATGGGTTAGTGCCTTACATCTCCTCTTCAGCCAATGCACTCAGTCACTCTGCTCTTCTTTGTTTTCTTTTCCTCAGGACACCTATTGTCACCTATTTCTTGTTTTTGGTCTGCCTCTCACAACTAAATCTCCAACAGGTTGAACAAAGCCTTGTATCAAGTGAGTCTCAAGAAAGCTTTGCTGTATGATAGAAAAAAAAAAAAGGAGAGAGGAAAGCGAGAAATTATAAGCAGGTAAGTGTAAAACCTCAGAAACTGGTTTTGGGTAAAGCCAGCTTAAATAACCAGATCTTCCTCTCTGCATAGTTCATCAGTCATATTGATCATATTGATCCTCTCTGCATAGTTCATCAGTCATATTGATCATATAGCACAGCAATTCTAAGCACAAGAATTAGAGTTTGACAAGCCTGAGTACCATTCCCAGCTTGACTAGTATCAGCTGTGTGGTAGGCAAGTTGTTTAAATTTTCTCATTCTTACACACTCATTCAGCAAATGTCAAGCCACTGGATGCCTGCTTTACAACAAGGGCACGATGCTATGTCTTTTGTAGGTATTACATAAGCTAATGTGTCACAAATCTCTAATCCAAGTCTGGCTAATCGTAAGTGCTCAATAACTTCATGTTATTTATTCTTTAATGTCATTCTTTAAGTTTTGCCATGATGGGTACTCTACAATCACTGTATTTGCAATTTAGATTTTCTTGTTGATCAAAGAATTGCTGAGGACTGTTTTGGGGTTTCTAAGAGGCTGACTTTTGTTAATGCAACATTTGTAAAATTCCAGTTTTGACTTTGTGGTTAGAGATGCAGCTAGGACAATTTCAGGCTTGGGTAATTTCTGGTTTCAATATTTATAAATGTTCTCCATTGAAAAATATTGAATGGTTTCACTTATAACAGGACTATAGGGAAACCAAATAGGAGAGAGACACTCAACGGGGGGAGGGGATGGGGGAGGATAAGGGCACAAAATGGAGTAGAAAAGGACACAAGGGACCACGGAAATGGATCGCAGGTGAATTGGTGGTGGGTTACCCAAGGGAAATACAAAATGTAAAAGATATAAATAACAATAAAAATATATATATTAAAATTAAAAAATTAACATGAAATCAGTCAAGCAGACACTATTCAACTATTTCTGCAAATCATTATAATAGTCTAATAAATAAATTTTACAGTCTCAAAAAAAAATAAATGTTCTCCATTTAAGAGCTGGAAAGTTCAATAAATATTATCAGAATGCAATCTCCAGGATGGAGATTTTATGTTCACTGCTCTATCCCTGATATCCAGCAAAGGGTCTGGCTTACATTGTAGACAGTCAATAAAAATTTGATGGATGAGTGGCTAAATTAATCAGTCAACTTTATTATCATTTAGATTCTCAATACCTTTATTTTTTTCTTACTTTGTCTGCCAAAGACTAGTGAGTTATGTTAGTTTCTTACTACTATTATATTTTTGACAGATTCCCAGTGTATTTCTAATTATTTTGGCCTTATATATTTCAATATAATATGATTTAGTGCTGGAAGGTTTATGGTCATTATATCATTGTTCCAAATATGCCCTATATTGACATAAAATGATCACTTAACAAAATACTGCACAATATGGTTTAATTTTGTTATTTTTATAATAATAAGTAAAATATATTATTTAATATATATTAAATATTTAAATATAAAATAAATACAAAATATTTTTAATGAATTTATTACTTTTAATAAGCAACACATAATAATAAAGTTCCAAACATACAGAAAAAAACTTTTCACAAATTTGGAAAGTACTTTCCTTTCCTGTCTCCTGTCATCGTTTTCCTCTCCCCTAAAGCAACCACTGCTCCATTTGAAAACATTTTTTTCTCAAAAGAGCTTAAAATATTTTAGTGAATTGTTTTGATCCATATACATGGTATAATTAGTCATTTTATGCTTTCTGATTTTATGCTTCGTTGGTGCTTTACTTCAGCTATGTGAAATAAATTTGCTTTTATCGTCTCTGTGTTTTGGAAGGTATATTTCCTATTTTTTACTTATCTAATGTTTTTCTCTAACATTTTCAAAAGTATTCTTAAGTTGAATTTCCTGACTTGGAGTCAAGAGTAAAATGTCAGGTCTTCCTGGTGTCACAAAGGGTTAAAGTCTCAGCGCTATCAAGCTATTGGCAGCCACTGCAATCATGAGTTTGATACCAGGCCAGGGAGCTTCCCACATGGCTCAGCAGACCTCTCCTGTCTTGCCTGTTGCTCCCCTCAGTGGTGTATTTCAGTAGATCTGCTTGTTCTGCTCCCTACTCTGTCTCTGGTGAATCCTCTCACCCTCCACACCCCTCGCCTACACCCCAGTTCTTGTATGCATAAATAAATAAAATAAATCTTTTTTTAAAAAAGAGTAAAATATCAAGCTATCCATCTCCCCAATTAAATCAAGAACTTAAGCATACCTCTTTCCTCCCCTCCTCAGATAATGTAGATAATGTCGGGAGTTACAGAAACAGATTGTTATTATTGTGCTAATCTGGTCCTATGGTTGTAAGAAAGTGTTACCAGCCTGTTATGGACTCAATGGTGGCTCCCCAATAGTCACATGTTGAATTCCCAACCCCCCAGTACTTCAGAATATATTTGGATGGAGTCTTTAAAAAAATGATTAAGTTAAGATAATTACAATGGGCCCTAGGCCAATATGACTCATGTCCTGACAGATGAAGAAACCTGGACACAGACATGTACAAAGCAAATCACATGAAGACACAGGAAGCAGGCTGCCATCTACAAGCCAAGGAAAGGCACCCCAGAAGAAACCAACCCTGCTGACACCTTAATCTTGGACTTCTGGCTTCCAGATCTGTGAGAAATAAAGATTTGTTTTTGGAGACTGAGGTTTGTGGTACTTTGTTATTGCCAGTCTTAGCAAATAGGTTTTTACCCAAAAGAACTCATCTTCCAAAGGATGTCTGTCACTAATGACTCCCTCGAGAGGAGACTATGGAGGAGACAGGGAATTATGTGTCCTCAGAAGGGCTGCCCTGCTACTCAGTGCTCCCTAGGGAGGAGGTGGCAGTGCCTCTTAGGCCCCCCTTGTTCAAGATTCCACTTTGCTAGCCTCCTAGTTAGTCTACTGCAGCATTTATTCAACCTCTCCTGGGGATAACAAGGAGAGAGACACCAGGCATGACCCCGATGCTCCTTGCCCTGTACCCAAGATTGTGACTCACTTAGATAACTCACAGATCCCAGTACAAATCCTCATTCCTACTACTCCACCTCTTCCCATAATGCTCTGTAAGTTGGTGCCCTTTTGTTAATTTTGTATTCCCACCAGCAGTGAATGAGAATTCCTGTTGCTCTATATCTCCACAGCATTTGGTGCTGTTGTCAGTGTTTGGGATTTCAGCCATTCTAACATGTGTGGTGGCACCTCACTGTTGTAAGGAAATTTGTTTTTCCCTGTTGAATATCTTAACTTTCCTTATTTGCCATCTGTCTGTCTTCTTTGGTGAAGTAGCTATTCAGGTCCTTGTCCAATTTTTTAATGAGTTTGTTTCTTTTTTTTCTTATCATTGAGTTTTAAGAGTTCTTTGCATATTTTCAATAATAGTCCCTTATCAGCTAAGTCCTTTGTAAAAATTTTCTTCCCATCTATGGCTTGTCCTTTCATTCTCTTGACAGAATCTTTTCCAAAGAAGAAATTTTTAATTTTAATGAAGTCCAGCTTTTCAATCATTTTTTTTCAGGGATATTGCCTGAAAGTTAGTTCTATCTTAGAATGTTTTGATTACCTGAACCAATAAATTCCCTTTTTGTTTCAACAGAGTTGGGATTTCTGTCACTTGATATATCAATATTTCCTCAAAATGAGTTCTGGGGACTGCATACAATGAATGATTGTCATCTTGAATACTGTTAACATAATTTTCACATTTTATGTATTTTCTCTTCAAAAGAACTCTTTTTAAGATTTACATTCAGTTTCACAACCAGATTTGTAAAAATTAGAGCTATGCCAAGACTTTCCCATTTTGGAGTTTTTATTTTACCTTTTCTCTTGTTAAGTTAAAATACGTTTTTCAGAAAAGAGAGAAAGGAGGCCAAGCACACCTCTCCAGAGAGAGAGAGAGAGAGAGAGAGAGAGAGAGAGAGAGAGAGATTCGGTTGTTCACTACTTTTTTTCCTGTCTTAACTGTAGACACTGCTCCTTTGTCTTCTGGCATTTCTATTGCAGAGAAGTGTCAGGCCAGACAGATTTTTGTTCCTTTCTAGACAGTCTTTAAATTCTGCCAAGACAAATACTTTAAAGCACATATTTTATGAGGATGAGTCGAAGTTCAGTTCCCTTTTAATAACAGTATTTTACCTGGGATACAGTACACCTTTCAACCTACTAACTCAAGTGGCTCTCAGCCCAGGGCACTTTCTCCAGCTCTGTAGTCTTTGGGAGAAGTTTCCTGACCACACATTTCTGCTCTTTCTGTCCTCTTCCCTTCCACTGTTCTTAATTCTTTTTTTTTTTTTTTTTTGCCCTTAATTTTTGGTCATTTTGCTATGAGTCTTAATCAAATTTGTCCTCTGCACCCCAGTTTTTGTTCCATTTTTAGTGCTTTTAATGTGGACTAACATTCTCCTTGTACCTTTCGAGTTTCCACGCAATTCTCCCTTTTCTCCCCCAAACACATGCTGATGTCTTTTTATCTCAGCCTTTTCTTTCTTAAAGTACTCTGTTCCTTCTTCAGAATTCTAGTTACCTTTCTGAAAATTCCTCCCAAATCCTATGGCAAATATTTCAGAATCCTTATAATGCCATTAACAATACTAACATTATTTCATGCATACAGAATCGTATAACAAGTAATATAATGGATAATTATGGGCCATCCTACAGTTGCTTTAGAATTCAACATTAATCCTGGCTCAGCAGAACCTCTCATCATCAGCCTCACTTAAGACTCACATTTACCACCTCTACTCCCCAGTCCTTGTGCTCCTTCCCCCTGTGCTGTTGCAGAATGATGTTCTCAACATACATAATTCTTTGTCATGGATCTGCTTACGTGTGTTTTCAGTTACCTGATGGATTTGCTCACTCTCTTCTGTCACATTTCTCTTTATTTCTCAGGTTGTCCTACAATCAATATTCTCAACAATGAAGCTCTAATTTGCTGATCAGTCATTATTCACCCGGGGTACCTCAGCTGGGTAGGCTCTCACCAAAAGCTACCTCAAAGGGCTCTGGTGACTTGTCTGCCTTTGGGTCAGCTACTTATTGCTGGATTGATCATCTGTGGCCTGGGTCATGGCATCCTGTCAGTCAGCTATTGCTGTGTAACAACAACAAAATCTATAGTCTTAGTGATACACAAATACAAGCATTTATATATCACTCACACTGGTGGGTTGGTTGGAGATCAGCTAATTGTGACTGAGATCTGATCTGGGTCTCTTCCTTGTATCTCTCACCCTCATTTTACCAGTAGGCTAACTTGGGCATGTTCTTTCCAAGATTGAAGTAATGTCATTTTTGCCCACATTCCTTGTTATCCAAATGGCAAGAGGTACAGCCTACTTTTAGTGGGAGGGACCATAAAATGACATAGCAAAGAGCATAGAGAATTGAATTGGATCAAACTGTTCAACTTTTTACACAGGAAGTCATGATTATGTAACAATAAGCTATAAAACTAAGTATGTTAAACCATCTGTACACAACCCCTCAAAGGAGGCTGCAGGCAGTCTCAAGCTTTTCAAAAACAGGGTGACAAATAAAAGGATACTTTGCAATACTTAGAAGCAATCACTACCAGGATTTAAAATGTGCTTTCTATTTTAAAAATACAAGAAAAACGGCCACCCTGGTGGCGCAGCGGTTGAGTGCTGCGCTGTGGAGATGTTGGCAGTACGCGAAGCGAGTTCAATGCCCAGCCAGGGAGAATCCCACATGGTGCGGCAGACCTCTTCTGCCTCACCTGCTGCTCCCCTCAGCAGTGTTTTTCTGATCTGCCTGTTCTGTTCCCCGCTCTGTCTCTGGTGAACCCTCTTGCCGCCCCACGCCTCTGGCCTGTACCCCAGCTTGTATGTATAAATAAATAAATCTTAAAAAAAAAAGAAAAAGGAATCCTCCCTAATATGTTGTATGATGCCAATATTAATACCAAAACCAAGCAAAGACAGCACAAGAAAATCATACATAGACTAATGTTCTTGATGAACATCGATGGAAAATTTTTCAACAAAATACTATCAAATCAAATTCAACTGTACACCACAAGGATTATACACCATGATCAAGTGGGATTAATACCAGGCTGCAAGAATGGTTTGCGATATATATACACACACACATTTATGTATGTACATATATAAATTATATAACACATCATATCAACAAAACTAAAGATATAAAATATGTAATTTTTAAAAAGATTTATTTTTATTTATATATGAATATGAGAACTGGGGTATAGGCCAGAGGTGCGGGGGGGTGAGAGGGTTCACCAGAGACAGAGTGGGGAGCAGAACAGGTGGATATACTGAAATACACTGCTGAGGGGAGCAGCAGGCAAGACAGGAGAGGTCTGCAGTTGTGGACTGGATGGAATTCATGCCACAGTGGCTGGCGATGGCTTGCTAACACTGAGACTTTAACACCTATGCCACCAGGGAGGTCCCCTCACCACTTCTATTTAACTTAGTACTAGAGGTTTTGACCAGAGCTATCAGGAAAAAACACAAGAAATGAAGGGAATCCAAGTAGGATTTTCCTAGCACCATTTATTACAGAGACTGTCTTCCCCATTTTAAAGTCATGAATGTTTTTTTCACAGATTACATGCTGGCATATGCGTGGATTTATTTCTGGACTTTCAATTCTGTTCCATTGATCCATGTGTCTCATTTTGTGCCAGTACCATGTTGTTTTTAATACTGTTGATTTATAGTGAAGTTTGAAGTCAGGTAATGTGATACATTCATCTCTCTCCCTTTTTCTTAAGGTTGCTTTAGCAATTCAAGACCTTTTGTGGTTCCATATAAATTTCAATCTTTTCTGTTCAGTTTATTTTCCAAGTAGGAAAAGAAGTTAAGCTATAATTATTTGCAAACAATATGATATTACATATAGAAGATCCTACAGACTCCATCAAAAAATTATTTGAAACAATAAATGAATACAGCAAAGCAGCAGGCTACAAAGTCAGTACACCAAAATCCATAGGTTTTTTATATACATCAACAAGTATGAAGCAAAAGAAATTAAGAAAACAACTCCATTTATAATTGCTTCTATGAATACAAGAACTATAAGATGTTATTAAAGATTTAGCAACATAAGAAGACAGAAGGATATCTTCTATTCATGCATATGGAAAAATCAATGTCATCAAAATGATTATCTTACCTAAGATGATATACAAATTTAATGCAATCTCCATCAAAGCCCCAGCAATATTTTTGCAATGAAATTGAACAGAAAAGGGCCTCCCTGGTGGCGCAGCGGTTGAGTGCTGCGCTGTGGAGCTGTCGGCAGTGGCGATGAGAGTTCGATTCCCCGGCCGGGGAGAATCCCACATGGCGAGGCAGACCTCTCCTGCCTCGCCCGCTGCTCCCCTCAGCAGTGTGCTTCTGATCTGCCTGTTCTACTCCCCACTCTGTCTCTGGTGAACCCTCTCGCCACCCCACACCTCTGTTCTGTACCCCAGCTTGTATGTATAAATAAATAAATCTTTAAAAAAAAAAAAATAAGAAATTGAACAGAAAAGATTGAAATTTATATGGAACCACAAAAGGCCTTGAATTGCTAAAGCAACCTTAAGTAAAAAGGAGAGAGATGAATGTATCACATTACCTAACTTCAAAATTTACTATAAATCAACAGCATTAAAAACAACATGGTACTGGCACAAAATGAGACACATGGATCAATGGAACAGAATTGAAAGTCCAGAAATAAATCCACGCATATGCCAGCATGTAATCTGTGAAAAAAACATTCATGACCTTAAAATGGGGAAGACAGTCTCTGTAATAAATTGTGCTAGGAAAATTAGAAAGCCATATATATAAAGAATGAAGTTGGATTACACCTCAACACCATACACAAAAATAAATTCCTGTTGAGCTGACAACATTGCACTGACCAAAGGGAGTCATGCAGGCTACACAATG
This sequence comes from Scalopus aquaticus, assembly GCA_004024925.1. Lineage (NCBI taxonomy): Eukaryota > Metazoa > Chordata > Mammalia > Eulipotyphla > Talpidae > Scalopus > Scalopus aquaticus. The sequence continues at coordinate 185,207 of PVIJ01000979.1, read as the reverse complement.
CAGGATGCTGCTGAAAGAGCAAGCTCCTGGCCTTTTATTGATAGAATAATAATACAGCCTCAATTACACAGGATAGGAACAGAAAAAAGGAGAGGTGAAACTGAACAAATGTGCATGTGTATCTAGGGTTTGGTCGGGGGCAGAGGTGTGTCTGCTGGCAGCTGCTTGATGACTCTGGATTGAGACGGAAACCATGCCCCAGATCCCCTATTCATGATTCCAATCTTACAGACAAGGTGCTTTTGCTGATCATCTCTGGGAGGGCAAGGTCATGCATCAATAAAGACCCCCCATCCCTCCCTGCTCTTTCCAGTCATACCTCATAATGCTCTTGTTAAATGTGAAGGGAGCCTTGTAACTAATTGACTGGTCTGAACTGACCTTGTATTTGAATGTAGAACTGTACATAACCAAGACGGTGGCTGAGCAGACCATTTAAGTCTAGCAGATACACAAATTCCAAATGGATTAAAGATTTAGATATAAGACCTACAATAAAAAAAAATACATGGAAGAAAATACTGGCTATACATTCCATGATGATGTCATTTTTGGAGGTGATGGGTGTGAGAACAGGGTCTCTGGGTTCACTCTGGGAAAGGTTTCACCAGAGCTCCCCTTCAGCGGCAGGCGGCGAGTTATTCCATGAGACAGAGACTAAGTTATATTTAAAGGACAGGTTTAGCAGGGAAAGGGACAGAAGAATAAGGGACGTTTGCATAGACACAAGTGGGCAGGAAGAGCTGCACCGGAAGGGACAGGTTTGCTAAGAGAGAGGCCTGCGTGGTTGCAGGCAGGCAGGCAGCCCTGAGGAGAGCCGCCTTTGCTGAAGAGAAGACCCGGCATGGTACAGGTCACGGGCAGGCAGGAAGGCCGCTGCCCTGCAGAGGGACAGAGTTGGTGGAAAGGACCCCTGCAGAGGCACAGGTGGGTGGGACAGCTGCTGCCCGAGCCACTGCTGGGACTGCCCTGATATAGTTCTCTTCAGTCGGGAGGGCCTCATCCCCATGGATGGCTGGTCTGTTGCTGACCCTGAACAACCAACCTGAACTGGAAAGGGTACCAGAGATTCCACGATGCGCTCAAGCGCCACATCTTCACCTTTTGCTCAGCCTGAAGCACTGGTTCCTAAGGACTTTTGGTTATCACTGGGTTAATGGTCACGCTGATTCCTTCCAGCCCACCTCCTTGTGTGAGTCAGGTTCTAGTCTTGTGAGTCCTTTTTTAAGTTCTATCTCCTCCATCAATATCAACAATAAATATATTTTTGGTGGCTCAACCCTGGCAAGGGAATTAAAAACAAAAATAAACAATTGGGATTATCTCAAGCTAAAGGCTTCTATACAGTGAAAGAAAATATAAGAAAACTAGAGCCTCCCTGGTGGCGCAATGGATTAAGTCTCAGCACTATGAAACTATCGCAGCCACTACAGCACGAGTTCAATCCTGGCCGGGGAGCTTCCCACATGGCACAGCAGACCTCTCCTGTCTCACCCGCTGCTCCCCTCAGCAATGTATTTCAGTCATTCTGCCTGGTTTGCTCCCTGCTCTGTCTCTGGTGAGTCCTCTCACCTCCTCCACACTGCTGGCTTATAACCCAGCTCTTGTCTGCATAAACAAATAAATCTTTAAAAAAAAGAAAATTAAAGACTCCCTACCAAATGGGAGAAAGTATTTACACAATATATAACTGATAAGAATTAATATCTAAGATATATAAAACATTCATACAATTCAACAATCAAAAAAAATAACCCAATTAACAAGTGGGTGGTATATATGAACAGACAATTGACTAAAGACGATATCCAGAAAGTCAAGACATATGAAAGAATGTCCATCATCACTCCTAGTGTGAGAGATACAGATTAAAACTACAATGAGATAACCATCTCACACACATGAGAGTGGCACCTATCATAAAGACTCCCAACAACAAGTGCTGGAGAGGACTAGAGAGGATGTGGAGAGAAGAAACCCTATTACACAACTGGTGGGAATGTGAATTGGTACAACCATTACAGAAAGCAATCTGGATTTAACTCAGAAAAGCAAGAATGGAAATACTGTATAACCTGGCAAGCCCACTCTTGGGCAGATATTCACAAAATATGAAACCATCAACAGAAATGGTCCACAATGTTCATAACAGCATTGTTTACAGTTGCTAAGAAGCAGCCTAAATTCTCCTTCGGCGGATGAATAGATCAAGAAGATATAGTACATACACACCATACATACACATATAGCTATAAGAAAGAATGAAATGTAGCCATTTTCACAAAATGGAGAGAATCAGAGAAACTATGTGCAACAAAATAAGTCAGAACTGTAAGACCAAATATTGGACATTCATGTAACAAACAATATAAAACACTTTCAGGGGTCCCTGGTGGTACAAGGGGTTAAGTCTCAGCACTATGAAGCTACCAGCAGCCACTGCAGCACGAGTTCAATCCCCAGGCAGGGAGCTTCCCACATGGCACAGCAGACCTCTCCCGCCTCACCCATTGCTCCCCTGAGCAGTGTATTTCAGTAGCTCTGCCTGTCCTGCTCCCCACTCTGTCTCTGGTGAATCCTCTCATCCCCTCACATCTCTGGCCTATACCCCAGTTCTTGTATGCATAAATAAATAAAGCTTTAAAAAACAAAAAATAAAATAAAATACCTTCAAACAAACATTAGTAGACATCAACAAACACCCTGAGGGCTCTAACGTTAAGAGGAAAGGAACAGGGAATATAAGGGATGGTGGGGGGAGGGGGAATAAAATTCACTGATTACAAAAAAAAAAAAAATCTGCCTAAAACACTCTTTGTGAATTTTATAATCACAATAAATGAGATGTCCTTTTACCAGACACAAAAACATTAATTCAAAAGTATACCTGGACTCCTATGTTTATTGCAGCACTACTTACAGTAGGTAAGATACGGAAACAACCCAAATGTCCGAAAATAGATAACTGGATCAAGAAGATGTGGTATATATACACAATGAAATATTATTAAGCAATCAAAAAAATAAACTCGTGCTATTCGCAGCAACATGGATGGAGCTGGAAAGTATTATGCTCAGTGAGATAAACCAGCAAGAAAAAGAAAAATATCATATGGTTTCACTTATAGGAGGAATGTAGGGGATCCAAATAAGGGATCGGAAAAAAATAATTATAATAAATTGAAAAACAAAATTAACAGGCAACTATAAATCAGAGATATTCGGTGGGGGGGAGGGAGAGAGATCAAAACAGGGGAGGGAAGAGCACAAGGAACTATGGTGATGGTGCACAGGTGAATCGGTAGTGGGAATTTTATGGAGACTACACCTGAAAGGAGAAAGCCAACACTGTACAAAAATGAACAATGATGTAAAATATATACATAAAACAAGTATGTCCTTTTACCTTCTGGCTGGTTTAATAAAAATAATAAAATAAAATATGCTTTCTAAAATACAGGAGAATATAAAAACTTTAATGAAAAGGGACAGAAAAAAAATTTAAAACATTAAGCTATAAATAGAAACAAAAGCAAACATCACTTAACAGGATAACTATGAGTCAGAGGCAAATAGTTGGGAAAGATTCAAAGTATTTTATTTACACAGTTGTCCCCTCCTTCAGAAATTGATCCTTTACTTTTATTTTGAATTTGCATTAACTAAATATTTTATAATTTATGATCTGATGTATTATTTGGCAATGACATGTTATTATCTAAAGAAAATCAAGCATTAAGTGCTCAATAATTATTTCTTTGAATACATAAAGAATGGATCCTTTATTTTTACTTTGCATTTGTATTAATTGTATCCTTGCATTCACAGATTTTTGTCATTCCAGTTCCTCTATCCTTTTTTTAATAAAGATTTATTTATTTATGCATACAAGCTGGGGTGTAGGCCAGAGGTGGTGAGGGGCGAGAGGATTCACCAGAGACAGAGGGGGGAGCAGAACAGGCAGATCAACTGAAATTTACACTGCCGAGGGGAGCAGTGGGCGAGACAAGAGAGGTCCGTTGCGCCATGTGGGAATCTCCCTGGCCTAGGATCAAACTCGTGCTGCAGTGGCTCTGGATAGCTTCATAGTTCTGGGACTTAACCTGTTACATGATCAGGGAGGCGTCAGCTCCTCTGTCTTATCCATAGCAGGAATTCCTTCCAGATTCTGTTGTTCACCACGAGTGGTAAGTTCTCTACATTTGTTGTGTCTCTGTAGTGGTTTGAGTGGGCTGCTGGGACCAGCTACCCCAAAGGCTGGGACCACTTCCTGCCTGACATCCTCATGGGGTGCCATCTGGAGTCCTGCTCTCTTTCTCCCACTCTCAGCTTTTCCATGGCACGCCCACAGCCTACGTGGGTTCGGGTTCACTCTGCGGGGACTTTCACTCTCCTTTTTGTTCCTCAGGCCCAGATCTGTGTCTCAGGCATGCAACTGTGAACCCCTATGGTCTCTACCACTACGCACCCACCGCCCATAGCAAGGTTTTAACGAATTAATCTCTGTGTGGGAAAAGATTCTTCACGGAGCAGTGGACAGAGACATAACACAAATTGGTTCATACAATCAAAATTTTACAAGGAATGATCAGGCTTCAGGCAGAGCTGGATCTGCCAGTTCAAATGATATTATCGAGATTTAATATCTTTATAAGGTAATCATAAAAAATACAAAGAAATAAGATTAAAAGTCAAAAAGAAGAGTGTCTCTCCATCTCTTGACAGTTCTTTCCTCTGGACTGATTGACCCTCCAACACCTTCCTGGTGGTGACAATATGCCACCAACAACCTCAGTGCCCTAACAAAAACGGAACTTCTTTGTCCTCAGAATGCCAACAACAAAAACCAGAAACTGATTCTCAGGGGACTGGCTTGGACCACAAGGTCATGGCTAAATCAAATACTGAGGCCAGAAAGGTGGAATACGAATCAGTCAGGCCTGTTGAGAGTGCACCCTGAGAGACAAGAGGAGGGTGGGGAAATAAATATTAACAAGAAGAACTGAAAGGATCACAAATGTCCACGAGCATCTTCTTAGTTTCTGTCCAGGAGGAACCCTCCCTGTGAGACTAAGAAGCGAGGGAACTGCCGCACCTCCGCTGAGTGCATCTGAGATCACAGAACACTTCTCACGTTGTCCCACTTAATTTTCACATCACCCTTTACACCCTTTCATAGTTAAGGCAACAGAGATTTAGAGACTTAGAGATATTAGGGGCTTTGCTAAGTCACAAAGCAGGTAAGGAGCCAGCAGAGCGCTATGGAGGGGTGCGTGCAGAGAACACAATGACCCCAAGTAGTTTCCTCTTTGCAGCTCCCCCACTTCCTCCACCACATCCTCCCCTCCCCGTCAGGGGCAGTAATCCTCCACCTCTGTCTCCTCTTTGCACAGGGCCCCTGTCTCTCTTCCTTATCTTCTGATCCTGCCAGTTTCTGCCACACCTCCTCCCTAACCTTTGCTCCTGCTCCTGGCTTGTTTTCCTCTGCCTGGAACCAGGTTCACTTTCACTCATTGCCTGTCTGTACTACCAGCCACAGCATGTGCACGGGAAAGTGTGCTCGCTTCCTAGGGCTGTGCCTCATCCCTCTGTCCCTGGTCAGCATCATATCCAATGCCCTCCTGCTGGTGCCTAATGGGGAGACTACCTGGACAAAAGAGCTCAGCAAGCAAGTCTGGTACATGGCTGGCTTCATCGGCGGGGGCCTGATGGTGAGAAGGGAGACCAGGGGGCACGGGCCAGGGGGCTGGGCTCTAATCTTTGGGCTTCTGAACAGGTGAGAAGAGAGAAAAGAATGACTGTCTGGGAAGGGTTGGCAATATCATGGTGGGGACCCTTCTATCTATCTGCTCCTGTTCTTTCTGCCCCCGAACACTGAGCACTTTGCAGTGGTCCTAGAGAAGCCTGAATCCTGAACCGTATGACTGAGGAACCATGAAGAAGAAGGGAGCCTCAGTGCTCTAAACAGCTTCCCTTCTGAGTAGGAAGTATGTTCCCCCTCCCCTTCCCCCTCCCTGCCTCCACTGAGAAGCAGAAGTTGGGAACACCTCACTACAAGGTCCAGCAGCAGGAACAGCTGGTGTAGGAAGTTATCAGGCCAAGATAATAACGGGCATGGGGGTGGGAAGCAGTGACAATGTCTAAAGTCAGGGAGCAGTAGCACAGGTCAATCACTGTATTGCTAGCTCAACCTCCCCGCCTCCATGTCCATTCACTCTCAGCCCATATTTCTGGATGCCCACTCTGCACCAGGCCCAAGGGTACACTCAGAACCTAGGCCAGTAGGGCAGAGAAGGTGCCCCCCACTTCTCTGACTAGGATCTATCTAGAGAAGTAGGGGAAGGAAAGGCACAGATTTCCTGGACTTCTTTTGCTGGTCACATCTCTTCTTTAGCCAACAGTCTGTTCTTAATCTCTGGGGTCTTTTCTCTTACCCCTCCCCCCATGAATTCGTGGCTGTTAGACTTGACTCTATGCCTCTGACCTCAGCTCTCTGAGATCTCGCACTCCTCCCAGGCCTACATAGTCACCAATGCCACAAGGCACCTCTTCTCCTGCTAAATGACCCTTCTCTTTCCACAAATCTAACCAGCCTGCTGTAGGTATGATGCCCAATGATGCCCTCCCAACATATTCATTGCCAGCTGCCTTCCTCCACTGACCTCCAAGCCCTGAACCATTCTTTTTTTTTTTTTTTTAAGATTTATTTATTTACACATACGAGAACTAGGGTGTAGGCCAGAGGAGTGGGGTGGGTGAGAGGATCCACCAGAGACAGGGTAGGGAGCAGAACAGGAGGCTGACTGAAATACACTGCTCAGGGGAGCAGCGGGGGAGACAAGAGCGGTCTGCTGTGCCATGTGGGAAGCTCCCTGGCCGGGGATTGAACTGCTGCAGTGGCTGCTGATAGTTTCATAGTGCTGAAACTTAACCCCTTGCCGCACCAAGCTTGAGGCTTTTCCAAATGTATTCACATCACTACTTGGGGGATCCAAGTGAGGTCCCCGCTCTTGCTGAAACTGCTGTTCCTACCAGGGAGACACACAGCCTCAAGGAAGCAAAGATGTAAACCCCACAAGAGCAAAGACAGGCCAGGCACTGGAATGAGTCAGCAAATAAACAAGGTAAATAAATGAGCAAGATTATTCCAAATAGGAGTAGGGGCCATCAGGTAAGCAAAGCAGGGTGCTGTCATAAAGAACTACCAGGGCAAGGTGGGGGAGCCACTTTTTACAGTGGTTTCAAGGAAGACCTTGGTGAACTGACATCTTTACTGAGGTGCAAATGGCAAAAAGAAGGAATCAGCCTTACAGACAGGGGACTGGCAAGACAAAGCTGACAGTAGGAACAAGCTCACACATCAGAGAATCAGACTTGTGGCCAGAGCAGCTGAGGTTTAATGAGATGAGATCTGAGATGGCCAGAGGCCCTTGAGAGTCACACTGAGGAATCTGAATTTTATTACAACTACAGCAAAAACTACGGAAGGACTTTGTTACTTTTTTTTCAGACCCCTTAAACGTTTTTTGGAACTTTTTATTTATATCATATAGACAAGTGCCCAGATCCTTAGACTACAGCTCAATGAATTCTTACAAAGTGGACCCCCCCATGCACCTAACACCCAGATGAAGACAGAGGTCATTACCAGAATCCCAGACATGCCTCCCATCAGGTGCCACTTCCACCATCAAGGGTGGTGTCCTGACTTCTACCCCTTAGATTAATCATGCTTGTTTAGCAGTTTATATAAATGGAATAATACAGTATGGACACTTTTGTATCTGCCTTCTTAAGCTCAACATTATGTTTGTGAGGTCCATCCACATTATTTTACATAGTTGTAATTTATTATCTCTTATGCATCTCACTGTGTGAACATATTACATTATTGAAAACTCTACTATTGATGGATGTTTGGGTTGTTCTCAACTTGGGCTCATTACAAACAATGCTGCTATAAACATTTCTGTAAATGTTTTTAAATGAACGCATGTTTGCATTATGTTGGATATACAGTTGACCCTTGAAAACATGGGCTTAAACTGCTCAGATCCACTTACACCCAAGCTATGAACTGCTTCCTCCTGCACTTTGACTAAAAAACTAAAAATCTTAAACAGATAGGTCATTCAAAATTGGTAGATCCTAATTCTGGATGTCTTTGGATCCAGGAGCTTGCCAGTATGTGACCTAAACAGAGAGGCAAAGAGGAAGATACCGGTCCTAAGCCTGCCATGAGACATGGAAGAGGGAGAGTGTCCAGTGGAAAGTCCTTTCAGCTCTGCAGGTGTTTTGTAAGGTTGTTGTGAGTGATGTAACAGAACTAAAACTCTTACCCTCCTTCCCCTAGGGAACAAAAGGCTGCCTGGTGTGGTATGTGCCAGACAAGGCTTCCAGGGGGACTATCAAGACAGCTGTAGAATTCCAGAGATGGGAACTGGGCAAAGACTCTGGCCTCATATAACAAAGACAAGACTGGTGCTAAACTGAGGAGCTTCAAATGTCTTGCCAGAATTCAGTCTTGATGAGCAACTCTTTGAAAAGACACTAAAGGATTTCAGCAGAAAAAAGAACCATTGAGAGTTAAGTTTAATCCACAGGGAGCAATGTAGAATGGAGTGTGGGACTTGTCTATGGGGCAAGAGATAAGAAAATCTAGTAGGGAGGCTGAGAGCACCATCCTAATGGAAGGTAATTAGGGACTGACAGTGGAAGAAGAAAGGACTGACAAATTCAAAAACCACTGGAATTAAAATCCAGAAGACTTGAGGTTTGAGTGGGTGTAGAGAATTCATACCCAGTGGATGACCTGGCTGGAAATTTCCACCTATGGAGATAAGAAAGTCAAAGTAAGACAGGTCAGTGAATAAACTGTGAGGACAGGGCCTCCTTGGTGGCGCAGCAGTTAAGCACTCCGCTGTGGAGCTGTCAGCAGCGGCGACGCGAGTTCGACACCCAGCCTGGGAGAATCCCACATGGTGCGGCAGACCTCTCCTGCCTCGCCCGCTGCTCCCCTCAGCAGTGTATTTCTGATCTGCCTGTTCTGCTCCCCACTCTGTCTCTGGTGAACCCTCTCACCGCCCCACGCCTCTGGCCTGTACCCCAGCTTGTATGTATAAATAAAATAAATCCTTAAAAAAAAACTGTGAGGACAGCAGGGGTGAACTGAATCTGAGCTAAAACCAAGATATTCAAGTGAACATATACTTCAGATTCTGACAGATCCTGCTAGATTTCAATATGGAGGCATCAATTTAGGAAATGACTGTTGTTAGAGGCAGTAACTGATGCCCTGGGAGGGAAAGGGCTCTTGAAGCAGGCCACAGGGAGAAAGCCAGATGAAGAGGACCAGGGCTGTCTCCTGGGGGACCCTGACATTTCCCATCAGTGTATTTATTTATGTCCTCCATCCTCCACAATAATCCTGTCTCACCAGGCATTCCAACACCATGATTCCTTCCTGCTGCTAAAGAGATTTATACTGAGCCTTTTCTCTAATCAGTTTTGACACCAAGTTAACTATTTCATTAAATCCTGAGAACAGTCCTAGGAGGTAGATCTTGCAGCTCCACTTTACAGAAGACAAAAGTGAGACCCAGAGAAATGAATCAATTCATGGAATGTGGAGTGAGCACAGGGCTAGCCTTAAACGCACACCTCTGACTCGTGTTCAGATGGGCACATACTATGTGCCAAGATTTGTGAGGGATATAATGATAATGTGGTCCTACCCTTCTGGAGGCTATAATATGGTCAGAGATAAGTAGGCACATAAATAGTGATAAATTAAGGTAGAGCAGGATGGCCCTCCAGGAAAGGTAGAGATAAGGCCTTCCCGTTGTCCAAAGGGCTTGGGCATCCATCACAGGCAGGTTCCAGGCTGAGATAAGCACTGGAGCAAGTAAGGTCCTGAGGATCCGAGAGGCCTCCCTAGCTATCACACTCACTCTCGTTCCACAGGTACTGTGTCCAGGAATTGCAGCTGTTCGGGCAGGGGGCAAGGGATGTTGTGGCGCAGGCTGCTGTGGAAATCGCTGCAGGGTAAGACCCCAATTAAGATGGGGTATGGTCTTTGAACCAGTTCTTCCAAGAGTCACACCTAGAAGCATGACCGCTCTACATGAGCTACAAAAGTTCCTCTGCGGAGGCCTTACCCCTCTCAAACCCACAAATCAAGCTTCAATGGGCCTGGCCAGAAGGGACTATAAGCCCCATGAACCTCCAGGACTGTTGTCTCTGAACATTAGCCTGAAACCAAATCCCAGGGCTGGCGGGGGCAGTCATGAGGGGCGACTGGTGAGGGGACACTAGGTATGGTCTGCCCAAGGTGGGGAAGGGGCAGCCCTACTCACCCTGCCTTCCACTCTGCATCCAGATGCTGCGCTCAGTCTTCTCCTCGGCATTTGGAGTGCTTGGCGCGATCTACTGCCTCTCAGTGTCGGGAACAGCGCTCCGTATGGGACCACACTGCCAAACAGAAGACGGGGAATGGAAGTACCCCTTCAAGGACATGGAGTAAGGCTAAGGCTCAGTCTGTTTTCGCTTCCCCTTCCCCCCTTCCATTCTCTACCTCTCCTACCTGACTTCCCCCCCCCACCCCCCCCACCCCCCCCCACCCCCTCGTGAACTGGAAAACCTGGCGGGAGGCGGGGTGGATGGGAGGTGAGCTCTGCTTGGAGTGAGTGTCCTCCACGTGGGTCAAACCAAACCTTGACAAACCCTCCTCTGCGCATGCGCATGGAGGGGCAGCCCTCTATAAGACCTCCTCTCACGTGATCCTGCCCGGTGCACAGAGGCTCTTACTTGGTCAACCGTACTCTGTGGGATTGGTGCTTGAAGCCGCCTAAGGTGGTCTATTGGAATGTGACGCTCTTCTCACTGCTGGTGGCCGTCTCGTGCCTGGAGATCGTGCTTTGTGGCGTGCAGTTGGTGAACGCGTCCATCGGTGTCTTCTGTGGCGATTGCAGGAAGGAGGTGGGACGCCAAGAACGGGGCCTGTAGAGGGAAGCTACTTGCCCCTTGGCTTTGTTCTTACTTTGTTGTGTGTGTGTGTGTGTGTGTGTGTGTGTGTGTGTGTGTGTGTGTGTGTGTGTTTTGCAGGCCGCCCCTCACTGAGGCTCCATGGACCACCCCGGTTAGCTCCCTGACGCCCACTTGCCCACCCCATCCCCCAAACCCTCACTCTGGAATAAACCCCCACTCTGGAATAAACGCTTGACCTCTTTTCGGCTTCTCAGATTGTACACTATGCGAGGAATGTCCTGAGGCCTCCAGATACACCAGGCCTTAGGGATCACGTGTTTGCCCCTACCCCCTTGTTATTTTCTTAAAAGAGTTATTGAGCTATTAGTGTGCGCTGGATATACAGTGGTAAACAAGACAGGCAGGTTCTGTGCTCTCAAGGAATTTAACATTCCAGGATTGGAAGATGGGCAATTTTTCTTAAAGGCAAGTTCAATTGTTAAGCACTTTTTAAAAACGTTGGGAATGGGACAGATAATGACTGATGGAGGGACATTTTAGAGTAAGATAGAGAAAATCCGAGAAAGTAAACTTAGCACTGAAATCTGGTGAATGGGCTTACCATCTGGATGGGGGAGCGGAGGGAAGGAGACGTGTTGGTTCCAGTTAGCAGGAACAGCAAGGACAAAGATCCTTAACGGGAATCAGTATACAGAAAGCCACAGTTTGAGGTTTTGGGGTGGGGGAAGGGAGAGAAAACTATAGTGAAGACACTTAAACTTCTTATAAGTCTAGAAAATGAAGCCTTAAGTCGTTTTAGCATTGTTACTTCCTAATTTGGTAGAAATGTGTTAATCTGAGGTCACTGGCGATTTAGAGAGGAAACAACCTGGGCTTTTAATGGAGGCGCCCTCCATAAAGGAAGCCGGAACTTCCTTAACTTGTACGCATAGTCATGGTTAAGCGCATTTTTTCCGGACTGTGAGTTCATGGCTTTAAGTAGTCTGCCGTGGACTTCTCAGACCAAACCTGAATTTGCTAGTTTAGGAGGAAGACAAGGAGACGCAGTTTCCCACCCCTAAAAGAACAGAGGAGAAAGCCAAGACAAGAAGCTTTAATAGCCCGAGGTGGAACAACCCTGGGGTCAGGGGCGGGGGTGGGGGGGGAAGCGACAGTGTCAACTACTGCAACAGAATAAGCGCACGTCGTTCAGCGCGGTGTCGTCGCGTAGGCCTCTAGGTCGCTCGATTTTGGTCTGCAAGCCGCACGCGCCTTTAGGGCATGGGTTACTCCAGTCTCCAAAGTCTCCCCAGTTCTGGCCGGGTCCCTCCAGCTCCGTGCCATCGGAGCAGCGGAAGCGCACATTGTTCGCTGCAGTGTTGTCTCCAGGAGTCACGGGTGTCTCCACGCGGAGCGAGAAGGCCACAAGGAAGCCGCCGCCGGGACACCACAGCGGCTCGCTCCACGCACCCCACCTGCGAGGGAAGTGGAGATGCCCTGGCTCTGCTGGCACCCCCTACCCTGCACTCACCCAGTCCTTGTGTGCTACTTGACCCCAGTGGGTTATCTGTCACTGACTTCCACTCCCCGGGGGCTAAACTGCCTCACAGCTCTGGAGCAACCTGCCTGCCAAGAAGGGGATTTATGTAACAGAGAGTATAGTATAGGGCTTGCTCCCATCCTAGGGGATCCTTGGTCCCTGCCCGCTACCTTCCAGATTCCGACTCCACCACGTGCGTGTTGCGCTCCGCGTTCCCCCTCGCACAGTGCAGTCGGATCCCATTTAGAGCTGTGTCGTCGCCAGGAATGCCTTGAGCGGGCTCAACCTGACCGTGAGGAGAGGCAGAGTGAGAACAAGTCAGAAGACTGCCATCCTTGACTTTGGGGTCCGAAGCCTCTCCGCCCACTCCACAACCTAGTCCTGAGCCCCCACCTTGAGCGAGAATCCGCTGGCGAAAAATCCGTCAGGACACATCTCGGGCCAGGCCCAGTCGCCCCAGGGTCCACCGTTGGTCACCTCGATGACCGACTTGTAGCCGCTTGGGCCACCTGCTCTTGCCCATCCGCAGCACATCCACAGGAGGAGCAACAATTTAGCTCCTGCACGCGGCTCCATCCCGCAGCAGTCTGTGAGCTAGGCCCCTAGGGCAGGTTTATAACACTCCTGCCCCTTCCAGGGCTCCGATTGAGATTGCGGAAGGGCAACCTGGATTTAGTGTAACCCAATACTAATTCGCTCCAGAAACCCCACAGATTCAATTCTCTGCTCTGGGAAACAGAGGTTCTCCGAGCCAGAAGAGGAGGGGCAACTAGAGCAGAGGAACTAAAATAACCACCACCTACTGAAGTTTACTCGAGGCCAAGAATTGTGGTTAGGGCTATGCAGGCATATATTAAATCCTGACAACAATTTTGGAGATGGGATTGCCCTATTTTGCAGATGAGGGAACTAGGGCTTAGAAATGGCAAGCGACTTTGCCTAAGGTCACAGTCAGCAATCCAGGAAACATTCCAACACTGGGAAATGAGGGACAGAGGCTAGGAGTGGAAGAGATGATTCTGGGTTCCTACCAGGGACAGAACTGGTCAGGTCACTCATAGGGATCTCCAGGATGTGAAAGAGCATCAAAGTGAGAAATAGGACAAGAATCCATGAACTGTGGAAGTTAGGGTCTTCTTAGCTATTGGGCCCCTAGCTGCCTGAGACTCTGGCATTCCTCTCCACCCAGAACCAAATATAAGCAGAGACAGGAACAACTGTAAGAGTTTTATTGACAGGGGGTTGAGAAACGGAGATACTGTTTGTTCCATTGCTTCCTGTATCCTTCCCAGGAACGTCTTTACTCCCCATGACCACCAGGTGGACTCCTAATTTACAAAAAACAAAAAGAAAACACAACCCCAAAAAACAAAAACAAAAAACCCAACTGGCTCAAACTTGTCAGTTGGCACCACCCCTAACTTGCTTGCCCCTCCTATACATTCCTTTTTTTTTATTCAATATATATTTATTTAGCAGTAACTTATTTTGATCCACACAATATTCTAAGTGTTGTAAATAGAGCTGTAACCAAGAAAACTTAGGCCCTTGTCTTCATCAGAGCTCACATTCCAGTGGGGAAGACAGATGATAAATTATCCAGTGGATCTTGAGCTCTGTAAAGGCACTTTGGTCTTCTTGAGAAGCAGTATAGGGCCTGGCATGCGGAAGTAGTTAATAAAGGTTGGTTTGATCAATAATTGAAGCACCAATCTGGAGTTGAAAAAAATGAAACCACAACAATGTAGAAGGAAAAATCCTAATGATATAACCAAGAGGTCATGCATCCAGATCAAGACAAGGACCCCTGGGGTTAGGATAGAGCATTTAGGAGTAAGTGTTCCTAGATCCCAGGTGCCCCATGCTTGAACTTAAGATTTATGGAGCAATTGTGGTCAGCTTTTCCATTTACAGTGTTTGCGCATATATTATCATTTAATCCTCACTTGAGGCTTGCAAAGCACCTATTATTCTTCTCAATTTACAGTGGAGGGAAATCAAGTACAGAGCTAACTTAGGGCCCACACCATTGCTCAGTGGGGGAGCTGGTTCTGACCCCAGCTTCTCTTTCCAATAACCAGGCTGACTCTTACTACAACCTGACCCTGCAGGGAAGGAGAAATGCAGACGTGTCAGTCCTGCCCAGTCTCCCAAGTCCCCTTCATTCTGTCCTGCAGCACTGGGATGCTGCCCTCAGGGGCAAAGGGTAGAAGGGGCAGGGCCTTAGTAAGTTAATTATTAACCCTTTGCCTTTGGATACCTCGAACTTCTTTCCCCTCCAGGAGCCAGAGGGGAAAGGACTGGCTAGGGGCTGGTGAGGTGGCGGTGGTCTCAACAGCAGTATGGGGGTCCCGCTCCCTCCTCTGGTCCTGCGGCGCTGGTTCTGCCGTGCGCAATTCCTCTATCTTTGTGCTGCTGTTTCTTTATCTCAGTGCTGGGAATCTCCGTGAGTGGACCCTTCCCTCACCTGCTCTGGGAGGAACCCAAGGAGTCTAGTCCTTTGGGAAAAAAGCCCCTTACTCAAGTCCTCACTGCCCCCCCCCAACTCTCTTCAGGTTCCCTCTCAAGTTACAGAACCAGGGAGCAGTACTGCATTCCCGAGGAACTGTCACCCTGCGTGGGGCAGGGCTGGGACTCGGAGCTCCAAGTGGGACCCTGGAGAGGTGGAAGTGGAGCCAGGCTGAGAAACTAGTGAAGGGCAAGTACTTCTCTTCCCACTCGCATTAGAAGCTGAAAGTACAGCAGAAGGCACAGTAGCTATTATTGATAAATCTAAGGAACAATTTCTTCAGGGTCCTATTAGTTGTTTGGCTAAGGAGGCTCAGAAGACTATCCTGCTCCTCCCTTATACTCCTAGGTTTAGCAACCGTCCGGACCCCTGGAAGCCCAGAGGCGGGAAGAGCCTCAGTGTCTGGGTCCCCAGGGGATGCTGGGCCGCATGATGAGGCCGTTCCACGCTAGTCTGAACCCCAAAGGGGATGTGGAGCTGTCGCAGTACCTGGCAGGATGGAGGGAGCTAATCGAGTGAGTGGTCTCCCTCCCCCCAATTCAGTCCCCATCTCCTGTGCCTCCACTGCCCTTTCAAATCGTCCCACTCTTCCCACTACCAAACACAGAGGCTCCATCTTCGCCTTTGCCACCAGCGAGGCCTTCAGCAAGGTGACAGCCCTTGAGGCTCGGGTACACGGCCCAGATGCCTCCCACTACACATCGTTGGCGGCCATGGAGGAGTGGGAGCGGCGGACAGGACTGCTGGAGCTGCCTGGTATCGCCCCTCCAAACCCGGCCAGGTCCTCGGGCTCGCGAACGTTGCTCTTGCTGCACCGTGCCCTACGCTGGTCCTAGCTCTGCCTCCACCGGGTGGCGACCGGGACACCCCGAGGCCCGGACGCCGGTGTTCAGTGCAGCGACGCCTACGGCACCGCCCTGGCTCCGCACCACCCCTGGCTCGCACGTCAAGCGGCGCTCCTGGCGTTCCTAGCCTTCCCGAGTCGCGCCCGCTTGCTCCAGCTGGCGTGTCCGGGAACCCGGGAGGTGGAGGCGCGGGCCGCGCGGGCGCGGGGTGCTGGCACCCTGGAGGAAGTTTACAACCGCACCCAGATCTTTTTGGCAGAACGCAGCCTGCTCCAACTGGCCTGAGGCCCGGGGTGGAGGGGGTGTGGACTCCCCCGAAACCCCAAGAATGGAAGCACCTGGGGGCGGGGTCAGCTCCGCTCCCGGGTCGGACCTGGTACCACGCCCCTTTCGTGACGTCACGGCCCCCAGGAGGGACTGTGTTTGAGATCCTCCCCCTATTCTCTCCCTCTATCTGCTGTTTTGGGATGTGAGGAATAAGAAGTATATTTTTGGTTGTCGTCGATTTAGGCCGTTTCGCGAGATGACGGCAAGCGTTTGCGGGAAACAAAAAAATGAATGCAAGAAGATGTCTTATCCCTGTTCCTGGGAGCCGAGAGTCTCACGCTTCCCCTGGCCTCTCTCTGCCACTCCCAGCCTACTGCGTCTCCAGCCCAGACTTAAGCTCCAGTCCCCATAAAGCCAACTCTTTTCTGAATACCAACACAGACATCCGAAATGCAGCACATCCAACACGGATCTTATCACCTCCCCTCAGAACTGCACCTTTTCTGTTCCCGGTCTCTGGGAATAAAAGTCACCCCCTCCTGTCAACTACCCAAGCCTCCGTGTCACCTCACACCAAGCAGGCGCTCAGCTCAATGATGTATTTCATTAAATGATTCGTTGGTCACTCCCACACTTGTGAACGTGAAAAAGGTTACCCACTTCATACACTGCTAACTCCCAAATTAAAATGCCAGTCCACTTTCTCCTGGACTCCAGAATCCTATACGTACACCTCCTTGTTCAAAATCTCCGCATATATTTCAACTAAGCATAACAAACTTATCATGTCCAAAACTGAGCTTCTAATGCCCTCTCCTTAAAAAATATTCCCTTCATAGTCTTTGCTAGCTCAGTAAATGACAGCTTGTTCTTCCAGCTCCTTAGACCAAAAACATTCTTTTTCTTTTCATCACATACCAAATCTGTCAGAATCTGATTATCTCCCACTATCTCCGCTGCTACCACCCTTGTCAGGCCATCCTGAACTATCACCTGGGTAATTGCAATAGTCTAATTGTTTCTGTCTCATCCTTTTGCCTCCCTCCACTGTATTTTCAATATAACAGCCAAAATGAGCCTTTAAAATGTAGATCATACCATGTTCCTTCCCTCTCAAAACCTCCCAATGGCTCCCTATTGCAGTCAGAAGAAAAGTTTCTCAAATGTAAGGAGGAATTTTTCTGGATTATATTTTCAGCTGAGAATGATGAAAATCTTTTGAAAGGCTTTGAAAATCTTTTGTGATCTGACTGCATTAGCCAAGGTGACCTCCTCAGTAGTCACTGAACACACTAGGCATGATCCAGCTTCAGGAACTTTGTACTTGCTGGTCCCTCTGTCCACAATGTGTTTCCCCCAAATAGACAAATGACTTCCCTCCTTATCGCCTTCTGGTTGTTTCAAATGTCCGCAGTGAGAACTTCCCTGGTTATTCTCTCTAATTTCAAAACACATACACACACATGCATACACATACACATCCTATCTCCCTTGCTTTGTTTTTTTTTCAGTTTGCTTCACTAACAACCTATATATTGATTTATTATTTTTGTCTCCCACAATAGAATGCAAGTTCCATAAGACTAGGAATTTCTGTTCCCTGCTGTACCTCCAATGCCCCAAACAGTGCCTGGCATCTAGGAGACAGTCAATAGCTTTTTGTTGAATGAATGAATGAATGAATGAGCACTAAAAGTAGTTCAGATAGCTGGAGCCCAAAGGGTCACAAAAAAAAAGAGGGGGTTGTGCTGCAACATACACGAACTTCATGGTTAAAATGCTAAATTTTATTTTATGTCATTTTATGTTTTACTATAATCAAAAAATTAAAAAGGAGATATGATTCTGGACAGTGCGCAGAAGCAGGTTCATGAAGGGCCTTATAAACTATGTTACAGAGATGGGACTCTATCAGAGAGTTCATTTTAAGCAGGGGATTATCTGGATCATATTTTCAATTCAATAATAATCAATCCAATAATATTTGGATTATTTCAATCCAAATAATCAACTTCAACTACAGTGTGTAGAAAGAGTATGGCAGATTCATAGGCACACATCACACAATAACAGTAACGTATACATTGTTCTCAGATGCACATTGGACATTCTCCAGGATACATGATATGTGAGTTCACAAAAAAAGTCTCAATAAATTGAAAAGAGTTGAATTCACAAAATGCTCTCCAACTAAAATGGAATGAAATTAGAAATCAATAAGTGAAGGGAATTTGGGAAATTCACAAATATGTAGAAATTAAACAACCAATGGGTCCCAGGAAAAATCACAGGGAAAATCTTTTTAGATTAGTGAAAATTAAAAAAAGACATACCAAGGCTTAGGGATACAACATAAGTAGTGCTCAGTGGGAAATGTAGCTATAAATGTCTAACCTAAAAATGAAGAAATACTGTAAGTCAATAGCTTAACCTTCCACTTTAAGAAACTAGAAAGAGTAAACCTAAGGAAAGCAAGCAAAGAGGATAACAAATGTAAGAATGAAAATAAATTAAGTAGAAAAGCAGCAAGGAGAATCAACTAAACCAAAAGTAGATTCTTTTAAAAGAGCAACAAAATGGACAAAACTTTATCTAGATTAATCAATGGGGGGAAAAGAGAGAAATCACAAATTACTCAAATCAAGAATGAAAGCAGTAACATTTCTACTGCTCTTATAGAAATAAAAAGGATTATAACAGAATGCCATAATCAATTATAAGTCAACAATTTTGATGACCTCAATACATTGGGAAAACATCTAGAAAGACATAAACTACCAAAATAAACAAAAGAATAAATAGAAAATCTGACTAGACACTTAACAAATGAAGATATTGAGTTAGCAATCAAAAATAACTTCAAAAAATAACAAAGGAAAGCCTAGGACCAGATGATTTCCCTGGTGAATTCTGCCAAATCTTTAAATAAAAATATATGCCAACCCATCACAAACTATTATAAAACAAAAACACTTCCCTACTCATTCTATAAGGTCAATATTAACCTGACAAAAAAATTCCTCACAAAATACTAACAAACCACATATAAAAAGGATTATATATCATAACCAAGGGGGACTTACATCAGAAAAGCAAAACTGGTTCAACATAAAAGTCAGAGTAACACAACTTTTAATAAAATAAGAGGAAAAACACATGATTATCTTAGAAACAGCTTAGAAAAAGGGCCTCCCTGGTGGCAAAGGGGTTAAAGTCTCAGCGCTATCAAGATACCCCCAATCACTGCAGCAGGAGCCACTGCAGCATGAGTTGATCCCTGGCTAGGGAGCTAACCCATAAGGCACAGCAAACCTCTCCTGTCTTGCCACTGCTCCCCTCAGCAGTGCATTTCAGTAGATCAACCTATTCTGCTCCCCACTCTGTCTCTGGTGAATCATTTCACCGTCCCCCAACTCTCACCCTGCACCTCTGGCCTGCACCCCAGTTCTTCTATGCATAAATAAATAAAACAAATCTTTTTTAAAAAGAATAGCTTAGAAAAAGCACATGACAAAATTGAACACTCTTTCATGATAAAAACAACCAACAAATTAAGAACAGAAAGGAATCTCCTCAATCTAAAAAAAGACATCTATGAAAAACCCACAGTTAACATCATATTCAATGGTGGAAAGACTGTCTCTTAAGCATTCCCCTAAACTTCTTCTCCAGGATCAGCAGGTTAAGAGCTACTCTTGTCATTCTGTTCAACATTTTACTGGAGTTACTAGCTAGAAAATTAAATACAGGCATCCATATTGGAAAGGAAAAAGCAAAACTATGTCTACTGCTGATATGATCACAAATACAGAAATTCCTAAAGAACACACATACACAGCTATTAGAGCCAATAACTGATTCAACAAGGTTGCAGAATATGAGGTCAATACACAAAAATCAGTTGTGTTTTCTTTTTTTTTATAACTTTTTTTTTTAAAGATTTATTTATGCACACAAGCTGGGATACAGGCCAGAGGTGTGGGGCTGTGAGACGGTTCACCAGAAACAGAGTGGGGAGCAGAACGGGCAGATCGACGGAAATACACTACTGAGGGGAGCAGTGGGCAGGCAGGAGAGGTCTGCCTTACCATATGGGATTCTCCCTGGCCGGGCATTGAACTAGCGTCGCCACTGCTCACAGCTCTGCAGCGCAGCGCTTAACCGCTGCGCCACCAGGGAGGTCCTGTGTTTTCTATTTACTAATAATGAACAATCTAATAATAAAATCAAGGGGGAAAATTTCATTTACAGTAGCATCAAAAAGAATAAACTACTTAGGTATAAATTTAATCAAAGAAGTCTAGGACCTGTTTACTGAAAACTACAAAACCCTGTTGAAAGAAATTAAAGAAGACCTTAATAAATGGAAAAAAAATGTGTTCACAAATTAGAAGACTTAACATCTTAAGATTTAATGTAATCACTATGAAAATTCCAACTGCTTTTTTTTTTTGCAGTCACAGACAAGTTTTTCCAAATTCATATAGAAATACAGGGGACTCAGAATAGTCTACACAATGTTGAAAAAGAACAAACCTGGAGCACTCATACTTCCCAATTTTAGAACAGACAACATTTTGGAATTAGATAGTGTGATGGTTGCATAACATTGTGAATGTATTAAATGTTGCTTCAAAATCATTAATTTTATGCTATGTAAAATTTACCTCAACAAATAAAAAAGTCCCAGTAATCAAGACTGTGTGATACTGGCATAACCATAGACACAGAGATGGAATAAAATCAAGAGTCCAAAAATAAACCACTACTTTTATAGACAATTTATTTTTGACAAGTGTGCCAAGACCATTCAAAGGGAAAGAATAAACAGTCCTATCAACAAATGGAGGTGGAACAGCTATGCCCACCACAGAACTGGACTCCTACTTCACATAGTATACAAAATTTTACTCAAAGTGGATCATAGATCTAAAACTGTAGAAACCTAAATTTAAAAACTCTTAGAAGAAAGCATAGAAGTAAATCTTTGTGGCCTTGAATCAGGCGTGGTGTAATGAATATGACACCAAAATGGTTTCTTGAATACGACACAATCAAAGGAAAAACAGATAAATTAGATTTAATCAAAATTTAAAGTTTTGCTCAAAGGAAAAAGTAAAGTGAAAAAAAATCCTGATAATTGGAGAAAATATTTGCAAATCACATCTCTGATAAAAATCTAGTAATTAGAACCTTACAAAAAGTTATTATTATAACTCAACAAAATAAAACCCAATTTCAAAATGGGCAGAAGACTTGAATAAACATTTCTCCAAAGCAGATATACTAATAGCCATTAGTTTATCTATTTGTACATTAAAGTAATACATTAAATTTTTGATCATTATTACTAATCATTAGGAAAATGCAAATCAAAACCACAGAGTATCACTTCATATTCATTAGGATGACTGAAATAAAAAAAGAAGCAAAATAACAATTAGTGAGGCTGTGGAGAAATTGGAATCCTCAGGCAAGCCTGGTGGGTATGTTAAATGGGGCAGCTGCTGGATAAAACAGTTGTCATTTCCTCAGAATGCTAAATACAGAATTTCTATGTGACCCAGTAATTGCATTCTGAGTTTACATTCCTAGGTACACAACTAAGAGAAATGAAAACAAAGGGTTTAGTCATGCTAACTCAGAGACTGTCAAGTCTATCTTCAAGGTTCTTTAAATTGCAACCTCGACCAAGTACTGAATAATCCTATAGGAAACGCAGTCCTTGCAGACTTGCTTTTTAGGCCTTTGGTCTCTTGATTTCGCCTGCTTCGCTTCCATAAAGCCTCCTCGTCGCAAAGAAAACCCTCCCACATCTCTTTCCCTTCTGCCGTCAACCACGCCGTAGCACGACAAAAGAGAGTGACGGCGCACTTTACGACAATTGCTTTGTGGCAGCAGCGGCGGAGGAAGATGGCGGCCACCTTAGTAGCTGCTCGGGGAGCGGGGTTGGCCCCTGCCTGGGGGCCGGAGGCCTTTTCCCCGGACTGGGAAAACCAGGAAGTCTCCACAGGGGTGAGGAAGGACTCAAGGTTCAGGAAATGTGCTGAAGGCTTGAGGCGTTGGAAGGATAGGGCCTGAGTGGGTTTGGAGAACTGGCGGGGTAGGGGAGTAGGTGGTCCGCGCTGTGCTACAGGCAGGAGGAGAGGTATTCTGAGGATGCTCAAGTGGTGCGATACTTTAGTATTTAGTATTGGAAAGTGGACGGTAAGCTGAAGGGAGTACGTCTGGGTTCTTGTGGGAGGAAGGCTTAATGGGCAGGATGGACTGATGGGGATTTGCAGATTGAGTTCTGGTATTCTGTGGGGCGTTGAGGTCCTCAGGAGATTTGGTAATGGTTCGGTGGTGCACGACTTTCACACTTTTGGGACTGGATAGAGGGATCATGGAGGTTTGTGTATGCCGGAGAATGTGGGAATGCCCAGAGTCCCCCCTCTCTTCTGTTTCTTAGACCACTATAATGGCCGTGCAGTTTGACGGGGGCGTGGTTCTAGGGGCCGACTCCAGAACAACCACTGGGTGAGTCAGAACAGATAACGTGAAAAGTCTTCCCATCTTTCTCTTCCTTCCTGACCTGCCAGCCCATCCTTACTCTTCGCAGACCGCTTTGAGAAAGGAGATTTCTCCCCTCCCTAGAGATAAGGAACTGCTACAGTTTCTAACACTTCCCACTCCCTCTAACCCTTTGCTCTTGGAAAAATCTGTTCACCAACCTCCTTTAGTGTGGATAAGAACTGATACAAAATGCCGGCATTCCTGTTCTTGAATCATGAGGGAGTGAATAGTTATGAGATGGGAGTGGGGGACAGATGGACTGCTTTCCTCACTATTCTGTCATTCTGCAGGTCTTACATCGCCAATCGAGTGACTGACAAGCTGACCCCTATTCATGACCGTATTTTCTGCTGCCGCTCAGGCTCAGCAGCTGATACCCAGGCAGTAGCTGATGCGGTCACCTATCAGCTTGGTTTCCACAGGTGCTTGTGGGCAGGGGAGGAGCAAATATCTGAAGGGAATTGGGACTTGAGGAACTAAATTACCTGACTCCCTCATTCTAACACTGCCTTCCCCTTCACTCTGCTCACTCTTTAGCATTGAGCTGAATGAGCCTCCTTTGGTACACACAGCAGCCAGCCTCTTTAAGGAGATGTGTTACCGATACCGGGAAGACCTGATGGCAGGAATCATCATTGCGGGCTGGGACCCCCAAGAAGGAGGACAGGTTTGCTGCCCCCAATACCTCATCCCCTACCCCCGGAGCACTGGAGCTGTGTCTTTGATTTTCTCCCCACCTCAGCCATTTTTTCTTTCTCTTATCTAGTCTTTACCTTACTCTTACTGTTAACTCTACCAGAGCCATGTCCACAATGGATGATTGAATATACATGTGTTGCATGGAGGGTACAACTGATGACTTTCTTCTTCCATCTGGCAGGTGTACTCAGTACCCATGGGGGGCATGATGGTAAGGCAGTCTTTTGCCATTGGGGGCTCCGGGAGCTCCTATATCTATGGCTATGTTGATGCTACTTACCGGGAAGGCATGACCAAGGAAGAATGTCTGCAATTCACTGCCAATGGTGAGAATTCAGGCTTCTGGGCCTGTGCCCTTCAACTCCCAGACCCAAGCCAAGCCAACATTCTTCATATCTCGCACTGATCACAACATCTGACTCTGACCTCTACTTTATTCTTTTATCTACAGCTCTCGCTTTGGCCATGGAGCGGGATGGCTCCAGTGGAGGTGTGATCCGCCTGGCAGCCATTGCAGAATCAGGGGTAGAGCGGCAAGTCCTTTTGGGAGACCAGATCCCCAAATTCACAATTGCCACTTTACCACCTCCCTGAATCCTGGGATTCTAGGATACAATAAGAGATACCCCATACTGACACAAAATTCAAATAAACATTTTGTCCAAGAGAAGCTGTGTACTTTGGAGTTTTTTTCTTGACTTCAAGCCTAAACTTGTCTGACGCACACCTGTTTGCTCTGAGCTCCAAGGGAGTGGGAGAGGAGCCTTTGCAAAGAGTTTTCAAATCTTTCTCCAGACTACATTCCCCCTGCACTTCCTTTCTTCTACTATATATCCAGCTCCTTGTGACAGCAGAATATGTTTGATATGGGAACTACCAACAACAACCCATCCCCCTCCCTGTGGGAGCCCCAGGAATCCTGACAGACGGGTCACCTCACTTCAGTCTGCCTCCTACCTGTCCTGGGTGGCTGCTGGCCCTAAGGCTCGAAGGACTGCTCTTTCAGACTCAATAGCTCCCCACTCATGGCTTTCTTTTTAATAAAATTTTACTGATTTACAAAATGAAGTTTTAGGGTTACATCTTCACTTCCATGTGTGTATAAGTCTCCCTCATGCACCACCAAAGTTCTGGTGCCCTTCCTGCTATCATGTTGACACCCTCTACCCTTCCTTCTCACTCTCCCTTCCCTCCTTTGGTAATCATATTTGTCACAGAGAAAGACTTGTTTTGTTGTGATTTGTTTGTTTGCTTTGGTTATTTATATTATACATATGAGAGAAACTTCTGACTTATTTCTGTTTAGCATAATCACCAAGTCCCATCCATGTTGTCACAGAGGCAAGATTTCTTTTTTTTTTTAATAGCTGAGTAGTAAGTAGTCTAGTGTGTGTGTGTTTGTACGTATACCACAACTTTTTTTTTTTTAAATATTTATTTTTACATACAAGCTGGGGTACAGGCCAGAGGCTTGGGGCAGCGAGAAGGTTCACCAGAGACAGAGCGGGAAGCAGAACAGGCAGATCAGAAATACACTGCTGAAGGGAGCAGCGGGCGAGGCAGGAGAGGTCTGCCATACCATATGGGATCCTCCCCGGCCTGGCGTCAAACTCGCATCGCGCACTGCGACAGCTCCACAGCGCAGTGCTCAACCGCTGCGCCACCGGGGAGGCCCAACTTCTTTATCCAGTCATCCATCAAAGGGCATATTCACTTGGCTATGAATAATGCTGCAATAAATGTAGGGGTGCATAACTCAAAATTATTTTCATATTCTTTGTATAAATACCCAGAAGCGGTATTGATGGGCTATATATTTCCCTCATGCCTTTTTCCATAGGGGTTATCCCAATTTACATTCCTACCATGAAGGAGAATTTCTCTTTCGCTACACCCTCACCAACACCTATTGTTCTAATATTTTTGATACAGTTCTCACCAGTGTGAGATGGTGTTTCATTGTGATTTTGATTTGCATTTTTGAGCATTTTTCATGTGCCTTTTAGCCATCTTTTTCATCTCTGCAGGGGCAACTGACTTCCTTGGCTTTGGGGAGAAAGCAAAAAAGCTTAAGATGGATGTTGTGGGCCAGCTCCATAAGTCATCATTCCCCTGGGGAGTGTGACTTCCCTTGGTGTTGGAGACTGTCTCCCCAAGGAGAGCCGAAGTCTTTGTTTTTACCTGGTTACTCTGCACACGGAGTTCCAGGATCTTAGAAGTTCTGCAAACAGAACTGCTTCCCAAAATTGACTCCTGTTCTCTGAGGACGTAATGGCTTGTGCACATGTTCCCTACTAACTAGAGAAACTTGTTTTCAGCAGTAACTTATCTGTATAAGCATAAACACAATTGTGTGCTGTTTGCTTGTTCCCTTGTTCATATCTTTAATAAAAGCATGGGCTGGGAGAGTGAAAGGCAGACCTGCTCTCAATGGCATGCTCCAAAGCTTCCCCCTATTGCAAATTCGTTTAGACTCCGGGTCTTTGTAATAGCTGAGAACTTCATCAGTTGTCCAGCTGTCCGCAGCACCTTGGTAAGTCTTTAGCCCTGTGGATGGGAGGCTAAGAGCAGACTCGTCTCTGGTCCCTCCAAGTCTGTCCACACTCAAGTCATGGATCTGAAAATGCTCTGTGATGCTCATTGACCAACATTCATAGTCTTGCCCCAATCTTCTCTCCACTTTAGGGGTCTGAGAACTATAGAAGCCACACTTGAAAACTTTGTTCCCGAATATAATCCTGCCCTCATTTCAAAGGGTACGGGATGCTTCCTACAGAGGTGGGGAGGTCCTGGACTGAGAATAGCAGAGAAGGATCTTTCATCCCAAACATATGTACCTCAAAATTAAAATAGCCAATGCAGAACTTTTGATTTTCCTGCAAAACTTGTTCTCCCAGCCCTCCCTTATCTTGAGGCATCTTTGAGTTTTCTTTCCCTCCAACTTCACATTCAATCTAACAGTAAGTTCTGAAAACTCTGTAGAAGTTTATCTAGAATCCTGCTTCTTGCCATCTCCACCCCCACTGTCTTGATCCAAGCCACCATGTCCTCTCGCCTGGAGACGCAACAACCCCTATGTGGCCTTGCTGCTCCTACACATGCCCTTCTGCAGTCCTTCCCCACACAGCGACCACAGCCATCTTGAAGTGTGAGATTGTGCCTTTCCTTGCTTAACATTCTTCAATGTCTTGTCATTCCATCTAGAATAATATTAGCACTTTACTGTGGCCTGCAAAATAGGTCCCCTCAATCTCCACACTTTAGTCACCGGCTTTTTTTGTTTCCTAGAACTGCAGGGCGTTTGCACTCACACTTGCTGTTTTTCTGCCTGGGGTAACTGTGATTTTCTTTCTTTTCTTTTTTTTTTTTTTTACAATCTCCTGAAATTTAGTGAATATGTGTGGTGGGAAGGGTTTACATTGACACCCTAAAGGGGAGTGCTTAAGAGAGGTCTTCCCTATTCAAGCAGAATTGAACGGTGTCTACAGCTCACCCAGTCCAATCTCCCATGGTACAAGAGAGGCCACTGGACTGGAGCAGGGACAGAAATGCAATAAGTTAAATCCAAGAATGACCAGAGGTGTAGCGGATGCTGGGGGCATGCCACGGATCCCAGGAGACTCTGGCAGGCTCCTGGAGGCATTGGGATGGAGGTGACTGAAGGCAGGTTTCCAGTCAAGAGTTGTTCAGAAGGCTGGGTTGTCAATGCCCCTGTGGACCCAGCATTTTCTTCAGGGGATGGGAGCTCAGGGAAGGATGCCCTGACCCTCTCTGAGGAGGACAGTGGAGAGCCTTTGTGGGGGTCCCACATGATCCATTGGGGGATCCTGCAGTAGAAGCACTTGATCAAGCCACAGAGGCATAAGGGTAATATGATGAGGAACATGATGACGAAGATCCTCAGGGGACCTGAGAAGTAGTCACATTCTTGGCAACAGTTGCCACCATGGCATTTGAATCCTTCAGGGCAAGTGGAAAAGAGACCACAGTGGATTGCAGAGGCTGGCCAGCAGGCCAAGCGGCAAGGTGGGTACAAGGCCAGGGAGCAAGGCATCAAACATCCTCTTTTGTGACTTTTTAAAATAAACTTTTTAAGAGCAGCTTGTTTTTTGGTTTTTTGCATTGAAGAACTAGGGTGTAGGCCAGAGATGTGGGAAGGTGAGAGGATTCACCAGAGACAGAGTGGGGAGCAGAACAGGCAGATTGACTGAAATATACTGCTGAAGGGAACAGCAGGCAAGACAGGAGAGGTCTGCTGCGCCATGTGTGGGTTAGCTCCCTGGCTGGGGATCGAACTCAGGCCTTAGCAGTGATAAAGCTGAGACTTAACCCCTAGGCCACCAGGGAGGTCCTAAGAGCACTTTTAAGTTCACAATAAAATTGAGTAGAAGGTACAGAGGTGTCCTCTATGCTCCCCACCCTCACATAGGCACAGACTCCATATTATCAAAAAGCCTGCACCAAAGTGACACCTTTATTATAGCCTGAGAACTTGAATCTATGTTGGCACATCATTCTCCAATTTTCACACAGTTACTCACTGTTCAGGTCTCAGCTCAAATGCCGCCTCATCAGAAAGGCCTTTCCTGATCTCCTGAAATTTAAGAAACACCACCCTTCTCCACCCTAATCTCACGTTTCTTTGTTTAATTTTACTTTCTTCATAGCAGCACTTAGCACTCTCTGGTATTGTGCTTATTTGTTTATTGTCTACCTCCTCCAACTGGAAAATATGAGCAGTGAGAAGAGAGGGGCTCTTTTTGCTTGGTTCACCCAAATACCCTCAGTTCCAGGCAGGGCATGGACACTGTGTATTTATTGAATGCATGTGCTCTCTAGCCCCCTCTGCTGTCCTGCTTAGCGCCCGGCCTCTCAAAACTACTCTCTTTTGGCACACTCAACTCTGAAGCTTGATTTCAACAAACTCACCTCCTTCTAGTCAGTCTGTGCTCTGCATAGATCTGCATGCTGACTCCTATTCAGCATTCCTGTCCCCACTCCCACCAGAGCCCCACGACCCAGCTCTAGTACCTTTGCCCCCACCTACTATGCCCCCAACCAACACACACACCTGCCAACTCTGAATAGATTTAATGAGAAAGTCATGAGGGACTTGGGAGAGCAGGACACTGGGGTCACTACGAAGGGATGGGGGAAAGAAAGTTTGCCAAAATTTCCCGGAAGTTCAGCCCCTGGTTGTTTCCTTCAAATGGTGGAGTCATTGGCTGATGCTATGTCATGCAGCTGGTGGCGGAAGGAGAGCCGAGCTTTCCTGCTGAAGTAGGCACCAGACTCTAAGGAGGGAATCCCTCCTTCAGCCACAGTGGGGGATGAAGGTGGCCTGGGATCTGGATCTGGAGGGGCAGCTGGATCCAGAACTACAAGGAAGATTGGAGGAGACAGAGGAAGTTGTGAGTCAGGGTCTCCCAGTGGCCCCAATTCACATTTGCCACCCTTTTCCCACCAGTGAGAGAAAAGAGACTAGGGAATAAGCCTGGAGTCCTGGCTTGGATTGCAAGAATGTTGAGAGCACAGGGCTGACTTCACAGGCACTCCATCTATGCAGGTGCACAGGACTCCACACTCATACTTGCAACGTTCTGCTTTTCACTATCTTGAAATTCTTAACAGTGTTTGAACAAGAGGTCCCACTTCATTGTGCAGTGGGCCCTGAAAGTATTTTTCCAGTCTGGTGGGGTAAGTGATGGACCCACCTCCCACCCAGGGAGACAGATTATCTTTTTCCTTTCACTATTTTGAGTATATACCTTTCTCCCCAATGCAGTTTGTCTGGCTGGCTGGCCACCCCCATTTTTTCTTCAGTTGCCCCCCATACCTGCTCTTCTTCTAGTCCCTCGCTGTCTCCGGCACCCACACCATGGAAAACACCATGCCCCCTTCAGACCCATGTCAACAGTGGAGGAGACCAGGATGCTGTGAATGACCAGGAGGGCCCCAGGAAGAGGGGTGTGGTTTCCAAGCCCCCCCACTGTGGGCAAAACTACCACTTAGTCTCAGACTGCCTGGTGATTATAGGCGCCAGGGGATGGAAGGGGAAGAAGAGGGAGGAGGGGCGAGGTGGAATTGATACCCCATTCGAACACCTATCCTTTTATGCCCCCTTAATTTTGGGGTTCTCTCTGATTCCCATGGACAAGCAGGAGGAGATAGTGGGGAGTGGTGTGGCTCAGACAGATGCAGAGATGCTGGGACAGACAGATGCAGTAAAAATCATTGCAACAATACTGGACAATTTGGTGCCAGGTTGGACACTGCTGGAGATTCATTCTATTTTTTTTTTAGAAGAAAAATTTTAGTTGTAATTAATTATGCTGTGCCAGATAGATGCTAGGGACTTTTCCGTGTTATCTCACCTCATTTAATATGTAGGTGATCTTTTGAGTTAAGTGTTATTATCATCCAGTTTTATAGGTGAGGAATCAAAGGAACTGAGAGATTAGGTAACTTGCCCAAGGTTATACAGGCAGTTATTCGCAGACCAGGAACTCTCCACCACTGGTCTGACCCGAGTCCACTCTGTTATCTACCACACTCAGTTCCCGAACATATCCTTGGCTGGGAATGGCGCTTGGAGTCCAGGATGGAAACTTCAGGTCCAGAGCAACATAGCTGAAACTCTAAGTACCCTGGAGTAAAGCCGTGCAAATGCTGCATCATCATCCCCTAAGGGTGCCATGACATGGGAAAGGCTAGGAAGCTCTGCTGACTATACTGTACAGCCTGACTTAGACATCTTGGTTTATTTTTTGAATTAACTTTATTGAAGTTGAAATTTACTTAGTCTAATGCCTACCTCTTAGTGTACAACTTTATGCTATTTGACAGCTATACACTTGATGTAATCAGCACCCCAGTTACGCTATAGGACATTTCCAACTCTGACTTCCCTTGTGTGCCCCTTTACAATCGTTCTCCACCTCCTGCCCTAGGCAAGTACTGATCTGATTTCCATCATTAGAGACTGGTTTTGCCTGCTTTGGACTCTATGTAAATGGAATCATATAATATTACTCTCTTCTGTCTGACGTCTTTCAGCATAATGGCTTTAAAATTCACCCATGCTGTATGTATTTATAGTTTATTGTTTTTGTCTTTTATAAGTACAATAGATTTATCAAGATATAATTCACATACCATAAAATTTACCCTTTAAGTATAAAATTCAGTGGCTTTATTATGTATTCACAAAGTTGTGCCAACCATCACAACTAATTTTACAACATTTTCAGTCATCCTCAAAATAAATTCTATAACCATTAGCAGTTACTCCCCCTGCCTTCTTGTCTTCCTTCAAGCCAGTTACTGGCAACCACCAATCTACTTTCTGTTTCTCTGCTTGTACTGCACATTTCATATAAATGGAATCATATGATATGTGGGTTTTTGTGTCTGGCTTCTTTAACTTACTTATAACTTATAACGTTTTCAAGGTTCATGTCGTGGCATGATCAGTATTTCATTCTTTTTTATGGCTGACTAATAGTCCATTGTAAGAATACACCACATATTTTTATTAGTTCATGGATATTTGGGTTGTTTCTAATTTTTCGGCTCTTTGAATACTGCTACTATGGACATTCATGAACACATTTTTGTGGATACATGTATTTTCATTTCTCTTGGTTACATACCTGGGGATGGAATTGCTGGGTGATAAAGTAACTCTACACTTAACATTTTGAAGAGTTGTTTTCCAAGGTGGTACACCATTTTACATTTTTATTATTAATGATCTATATATACCAACTACTTAAAATGAAAAACTTCAGTTCTTCAAGAGGCACCACTATTTTAAAAATACAAGTCAAATTCTGGGAGAAAATAATTTGCAATAGACTCCTTTCCTCCACCATCAGGTTGTGTGTGCTTGCCTCTTCCTGGCCATTTCTTCTCACAAGACTTTTAGGATCAAGCAATTCCTGGCCAAGAAACAAAAATAGAATCATCCCATTCCCCAGTGGATTCAGATAAAACTGGTAATAAAATCAGGTACAATTCCACGAACAGACCAAGCTGTATCTATAAGGTGGCACACGTGTTTGTGCTGCATCAAGGTGAGTAGTATCTACCATATCACACTGAAAACATCGCTGCTTTGGTGACATTTTTTCTCTTGGTTCATGTACCTGTACCTGGCTCAGTAATAAGTATGTGAGCTCTCTGAAAAAAAAATTATTTGCAATACATATATCTGATAAAGGATTTGCATTCGAAATATATAAAGAACTTTTAAAATTTGATAAGACAAATAACATGATTATTCTTTAATTAGCAAAAGACTAGAACACTTTACAAAAGAAGACATGGAAATGGTCAATGAACATGTGAAACATGGTCAACGCCATATATCACCAGAGAAATGCAAAAAAAAACCCACAACGGGGCCTCCCCAGTGGCGCAGCGGTTGAGCACTGCGCTGTGGAGCTGTTGGCCTCCAGCGATGCCGGTTCTATGCCCAGCCGGGGAGAATCCCGCATGGTGCGGCAGACCTCTCCTGCCTCGCCCGCTGCTCTCCTCAGCAGTGTATTTCTGATCTGCCTGTTCTGTTCCCCACTCTGTCTCTGGTGAACCCTCTCGCCGCCCCGCGCCTCTAGCCTGTACCCCAGCTCGTATACATAAATAAATACAATTCTTAGTCCCACAACGAAGGGACTATTTTACACTTTCTAGAATGACTACTCTAAAAAAGTGATAATGTCAAATGTCGACATTGCGGTGGAACATCTAGACCTCTACCATACATTGATTTCAGAAATATAAAACGGAACAACATTGGAAAACAGTTTGGCAGTTTCCTATAAAGTTAATATGCACTTATTATATGATCCATCAACTTCACTCCTAGGTGTTCACCCAAGCAAAATGAAAACATGTATCTACACGAAGACATATAGGAATGTTCACAGGAGCTTTATTCACAACAACCAAAAACTATAAACAACGAAGGTCCATCAAAAGAAGAGATAAAGAAATCTACTTTTCCTTAAAAATGGGTATATTTTCTTGATCCAATCATCTATTTTTGGATATCTGGGTTGCTTCCATACCTTTGTATTGTGAACAGTGCCGCAATGAACATACGGGTGCATGTATCCTTTCGGATTAGTGTTTTTGTGTCCTTTGGGTAAATTCCCAAAAGTGGTATTGCTGGGTCGTGATGGAATTAGAGGGGATCATACTCAGTGAAATAAGCCAGGAAGAAAAAGAAAAATTTCGAATGGTTTCACTTATAACAGGACTATAAGGAAACCAAATAGGAGAGAGACACTCAGCAGGGGGTGGGGGAGGTGGGGGGGGTGTAAGGACACAAAATGGAATAGAAAAGAACACAAGGGACCATGGAGATGGATCACGGGTGAATTGGTGGTGGGCTACCCAAGGGGAATACAAAATGTAAAAGACATAAATAACAATAAAAATATATATTTTTTAAAAATGGGTATATTTTGTCTTTTAGAACCTGGAATGTTTCCTGTTTGCTTATACTGTAAGTCCCAGGAGCGCACGGCCCGCGACGATCTTGTTCACTACTGCAAGCTCTCGTCTGACACCGAGCATTTTAAATACGCACGCAGTAAACGGTGAATGAATGAAAGAATGTAAACTTGCGTGCATTGATGAATGTGTGGCCACCATTCCTCAGGCCTTTTCCTCCCTCATTCCCTCCTTTCACAGACGCTGACTAGGCCACGACCTGTCGACCAGGAAAGTGGACACTAGCAGGTCCCCGCCGGGTAGGCGTGTCCCGCCAGGGACTGGGGCTGCGCCGGCGGAGAATGTCGGAGGCCAGCGCCCCAGCAGAGGAACGTGCGTAGGGTCTAGCGCCACAGTGCAAAATGGAATCAACCGCGCGGGACAGACCGACAGACCAGCTGCGAGCTACTACTAGACATAGGGCAGAGCCCTCCCCTTCCCGCAGGCCAAGGGGTGCGTGCAGGACGGCGGGGCGGGCCGAGGGCGGCGGGGGCGGGACAGGGCAAACGAGAATCCCGTGGAGATGAGGCTGGGGGGCAGTCCCCGCCGCAAGGGCAGGCCCTGATTGCCCGCCCCGCCCCGGCTGGGGTGTGTGCTCCCACTCCGGTTCTGCTCAGGTCCATCTGCTTGCGAGCCCGCAACGGCGCCGGTGCCGGCTGCCCGGGTGAGGAAATAGGGGAGGGGGGCTCCGCGGAGGTCCTGGGCCCAGGAAATCGGGCGGGGACCGGAATGCGCCCCGACTGCTGAGCCTCCTGACTCAGCCGCACGCCCAGATTTCGGGTTTCCCACCCGGGTGGGACGCGCCTAACTTCCTCATTCTTGCCTGGACCCCCTCTCCCCGCCGGCCTGGCTTGGCTTGACCCCCCGCTGCTCCAGGCCACTGGCGACACCCCTGGGCCCCTTCCCCGACTTCTGTTCTGCCCCAGTTCGGGGTCATCCGGGCGTGGCTGGGTGTTCCTCGGCGCTCTGGTTACGGGACGGGACGGACGGGAGGCGGGGCTGAGGGATTCTGGATGAAGGACCAAAGCTGGAGATGGAGGTTACAGGGGGGTTGGCTGTGGGGTGGGGTGGAGGGGTATCTGTGGTTAGTGGGGTTTTGCAGATGGGTGGTAATCTGAGAGGGGTTGGGAGTCAGTGCAAGTGAGGTGGGTGTGGAAGAGAGGGACCTATGGGAGGTGGAGGATCATCGGGGTGGGGTAGGGGAAGAAAAATTTGCAAGGTAGATCACCTCCCTGAGACCACCCCTTATTCCTAGGATGATGGCAACCTCTGAGAGCCTCTTCCCCTCTGGGGACGACCTGGATTCCAGTCAGTTACAGATGGAGCCGGATGAGGTGGACACTCTGAGGGAGGGAGAGGACCCAGGTACACAGGGAGGACAGTTCTCAGGGAGAGGAAGATGAGGGATCTGAGACCTCCTAGAGAGATCTAACCTCTTTCACATTTTCTCTTCCTAGCTGACCGGATGCACCCCTTCCTGGCTATCTACAGCCTTCAGTCTCTAAAAATGCATCCCTTGGTGTTTGCCCCTGGTGTCCCTGTCACAGCCCAGGTGGTGGGCACTGAAAGATATACCAGTGGATCCAAGGTGGTTGGGCTGGCACACCACCAGGGAGGGAGAGCTGGCCAGAGAGGGGGTGGGTTGGAGCCCAGGAGGCATCCACTCAGTTCCTCACTCCCCCAGGTAGGAACCTGCACGCTATATTCTGTCCGCTTGACCCATGGTGACTTTACCTGGACAACCAAGAAGAAGTTCCGCCACTTTCAGGAGTTGCACCGCGACCTTCTAAGACACAAAGTCTTGATGAGTCTGCTCCCTTTGGCTCGGTGAGGGAGGGCACCTGCCCCTCACCCTGCAACATGGTCCCAGCCACCATCACTGCTTTCTGCCTGTCTTTCTCTCAGGTCACAACCTTTCCTCCTCTCTTGGGCACATTCCTCCCCCAGCTCTGACCGCTGGGTCCTCTCCCTTAACCTGGTTACTGGGAAACATTCCCGGCTCAGCTCTCCCTGTCCATGGTTCTATGCCAATATTTCAACTGGGCTGGATGCCCAAAATGCCCTTGGCAGCCTCCCCCTTTTCTTGTCTCCCTTCATAAGGTGGGAGGCCTGCCGTCTGCCAGGCTTTGGGACGCTACCCTGTCTCCAAGTTCCCTTTTCCAGTGTTTCAGGAACCCAGGCATTGGCCTCCTAGCTCTTGCTTCCCTCTCACCCCATCCTTTCCACAGCTTTGCTGTTGCCTATTCTCCAGACCAAGAGGCAGCCAACAGAGAGATTCCCTCTCTCCCGAGAACAGGTCCTGAGGGCTCTACCAGACATGCATCCAGCAAACAGGTGTGACTAGACTTCAGGTCCTCTGGGAAGGCATCTGGTGTGCAAATGACTCTGGTCCCATCTCTCTGTCTCTGTCTCCCACCCCTACTTCAGAAATACCTGGAGAATTATCTCAATCGTCTCCTGACCATGTCTTTCTACAGAAACTATCATGCTATGGTAAGGTCCTGGGGCTGGATGCCTGATTGTTGTTTTTATTTTGTTTGTTTTTTCAGATTTATTTATTTATGCATATAAGAACTGGGGTGCAGGCCAGAGGTGTGGTGGGGGGGAATGAAAGGATTCACCAGAGACAGAGTGGGGAGCAGAACAGGCAGATCTACTGAAATACACTGCTGGGGGGAGCAGTGTGGGCGAGGCAGGAGAGGTCTGCTGGGCCATGTGGGTCAGCTCCCTGGCTGGGGATCGAACTCATGCTGCAGTGGCTGCTGATAGCTTCATAGTTCTGAGACTTAACCCCTTGTGCCACCAGGGAGGCCCCCTGTTTTTTGTTTTTTGAGGTGGAGCATAATTAGACCCCCAGGGTGCAGAGGACATGGGTCTGAGAGGCTTTAAGCTAGAGCCTCTCCTCTGAGTCTTTATCTCCCTTTTGCAGACAGAGTTCCTGGAAGTCAGTCAGCTGTCCTTTATCCCAGACCTGGGCTCCAAAGGATTGTGAGTGTCTGACACCCCTTACCTGGGCCCCTGCAAACATCTGGATCTCTCCCTGTTTGAGACTGGGGAAGGGAGCGCAGGCTGGGATAGACATCTAGATTCCTCATCCAGTATCTCTTCCTGATTTGCCCCACAGGGAGGGGGTGATCCGGAAGCGCTCAGGTGGCCACCATGTTCCTGGCCTAACCTGCTGTGGCAGAGACCAAGTTTGTTATCGCTGGTCCAAGAGGTGAGGCCCGGTGGAGCCACAGTGGGGTAATGGGTGTGGGTGAAGAAGGAGATCCCCAGGACAGGGAAGAACAGACAGCCCTCTGCTCCAGGTGGCTGGTGGTGAAGGAGTCCTTCCTATTGTACATGCGCCTTGAGACCGGCGCCATCTCATTTGTTCAGCTTTTCGACCCTGGCTTTGAGGTGCAAGTGGGGAAAAAGAGCACAGAGGCCCGGTATGGGGTCCGAATTGACACTTCTCACAGGTAAGTCCCCCTGGTGTAGACAGACAACTAGTGAGTGAAGAGTCTAGGGCCCTTTGGGGAGGTTGAGTGGAAGAGATCATGGAAGAAAGGCGGGCATTCCATCTCCCTGGATCTGGCAATGATTTGGAACCAAATGCTTGGGATTGCTCTTGGAGTCTGAGCCCATAAAAGGGGAGCTGAGT
The DNA here is from genome assembly GCA_004024925.1 of Scalopus aquaticus. Lineage (NCBI taxonomy): Eukaryota > Metazoa > Chordata > Mammalia > Eulipotyphla > Talpidae > Scalopus > Scalopus aquaticus. The sequence continues at coordinate 148,689 of PVIJ01000979.1, read as the reverse complement.
ATAAACTTGAGAGAAGGACTCTTTTTTTTTTTTTAGAGATTTATTTATGTATGCATACAGGAACTGGGGTGTAGGCAGAGGTGCAGGGTGGTGAGAGGATTCATCAGAGACAGAGTGGGGAGCAGAACAGGCGGATTGACTGAAGTACACTGCTGAGGGTAACAGCGGGCAAGACAGGAAAGGTCTGCTGTGCTGTGCGGGAAGCTCCCTGGCAAGGGATCAAACTGGTGCTGCAGTGGCTGTGGATAGCTTCATAGTGCTGAGACTTAACCCATTGCACCACCAGGGAGGGACTCTTGATATTAAAAAAAAAAAAAAAAGCTCTCCATTCATTCAGTAATTCAATAAACCAGAGAGCCTGGCACAATCCTAGGTGCCAGGGCTCCAACTGTGCATAAGGTAGATATATCCCCATGTCCCTATGGAGTCTGTGCAACTGGGGACTAATGGAAGAAGTGGGAAATAAGTGATAGCTAAAGGGGAGCGATTTCTGGGCAAGGCCAGAGGTCTGGAGGGTGAAGTTTGTGGTCCATCTCATTGTTCCTGTCCAGGTCCCTGATTATCAAGTGCAGCAGCTACCGGCAGGCACGGTGGTGGGGCCAGGAGATCACTGAACTGGCCCAGGGCCCAGGCAGAGACTTCTTACAGCTACACCGTCACGAAAGCTATGCACCACCCCGGCCTGGGACCTTGGCCCGGTGGTGAGACACACGTGTCTTCTAAGCCTGACTGTCTCCCTCCCGACCCCTGTGTGTTCTCTGAGTTCATGATCCTGCTTTATCTCCTCTGACCACTTCTGACCGCAGTGAGCTCCTCGCTGGACTCCTCGGATCTCTCTGACCCCCTGATCTCTGTAACTGCAATGAGTCCCCTCTGAACTTTCTGACCCCCAAACTCAGCAATCTCCTCTGAGCCCTGACTTTTCTGACTCCCTGTGTCCTTGGTAACCCTTCATACTACGCTGACCCTCTCTGTTCTCTATGATTTCTTCAAATCTTTCTGATTTATTCATTCATTTAATAAGCATCTTCTACACACCTACTGGTGCCAGGTTCAGTGACCCGAGTAAGACAGTCTAGTAGCGGACTCAATTACCAAACCATGGGAACTTGCCCTACTGATGGTAGATGCAAGTTGTAAGTGTAGAGGAGGCTTGGCTGCCCCAAATTGGGGCAATGTCGGGACTGACTTCCAGCAAGCAGTAACCGTGAAGTTTGCCTTAGCAAGATAAAGAAAATGGAGAAGGGCAGTCTGTGCAGAGAAGGTAGAAACAGCCCGGCATGTTTGGGAGCCACAAGGACTGATTGTTGTTGCAGCGTGAGGAGGAGCAGACTCCTGGGAGTCAGCAGGGCCTGATCAGTGCCAAAGCTGAGGAGGCTGAGCTTTATCATAGGCAGAGAGGAGTCATGTACGGAATTGTTTTCTTGGAGTTCGTATTGAGGTGATGTTTGTGTCAATGTAAGACCTATTAACAGCTACTCTGTCTGCAGCACTTACTGTGTGCCAGAACTGGTCTCAAGTGTTGCGTGTGTTCATGTTTTGAATCCTCACATTATCCCTCTGAGACAGCTACAGTTGTAGCTCCATTTTGCAGATGAGAAAACTGAGGCAAAGAGAAATTAGGGAGCTTGCTCAAGGTCACACACCTGCTAAATGCTTCTAATCCAGGCATTCTGGTCAAGATCTTGACCACCATACTAGACTGTTAGTTGTTAAAAAGGCAAATGATACAGAAATACATTAAGTAAAAAATTAAAGTTCCCACTCACTGCACAACCCTTTACCTCCCAGCCCTTCCTTCTCCCTATACACCTTCCCACAATCCCATTTCTCTCCCCAGAAGTAACCCTGGCAACAGTTTGATATATCTCCTCCCAGATCTTTTCCTGAATATTTTCATACGCTTATGCATAGATGTTCCTTTTTTTTAATGTAAATGAGGTCATGTATTCTCTTCTGTGACTTATTTTTTCACTTAATACATGCATTAGAGATTGGAATCTTTGCCTAAGCATCCAATAGGATGTATTCCTAGAAATAGACTTACTTTGTACATTTATGGTATTAAGGGGTATGTATATTTAATATTTTCATACATACTGCAAAATTGTCTTATGTATATTACCATAGTGTACAAGAATACTGACTTTCTTATATGCTAATATAGAATGTTACTAGTGATTTTAATTTTTGCCAGTCAAGTGAATTTTAAAAATATTATTTCATTTTTCTATCAATTTCCTGCTTTACTAGTGAAATTGAACATCTTTTCCTACAGTTGACCACTTTTATTTCCTCTGCAAACTGTCAGTTTTTCCTAGTCTTTGCTTATTTTTCATTTGACTTATGTCTTTTTCTTATGACTTGTTGAAGCTCTATGTATGATACACTAATCCTCCCAACCTCTAGTCATTTGCTTTAGTTTATTGTGTGTTTTGTAATTTTTTGTTTTGTTTAGTTCAAACTGGCAAATTTATTCCACTTTAATGTCTGATATTGCCTGACTTCTATGATCACTCTGATCTTTGACCCTGCTGTCACTTCTGACCCATAACTGTCCTCCGGTCTTCACTCTCCAGAACTTTCTGGCCTCTGACTCCTCTGATCTCCTTGGCTTGGCCTCCCCCCAGGTTTGTGAATGGGGCAGGTTACTTTGCTGCTGTGGCAGATGCCATCCTGCGAGCTCGAGAAGAGATTTTCATCACAGACTGGTGGTGAGCAGGGGAAAAGCCCAAAAAGAAGGGGCAGGGTAGTACCTGCAGGAGATCAGCTCATGGGTCAGAGGAGGGAGTAGTAGGGGAATAGTAGCCTGTTGTCTGGGGCTTAACTTGCCACTCACCCCTCCATCGTGAATCCCAGGTTGAGTCCTGAGGTTTACCTGAAACGTCCTGCCCATTCAGATGACTGGAGACTGGACCTTATGCTCAAGAAGAAGGCGGTGAGAAAAGTGGTCAGACTGGAGGGGAACTATGGCAGGGGTTGACTGTGGGTAAAGGTTGGCTAGAAGGAACTTCAGCAAGGGAGAAGGTAGGGAACCTGAGACTTCAGGGGGTTAATGTGCCCATCCTGGTTCAGTGCCTGCCAAATATCACCTCCTCTTTCCTAAGGAGAACCCACAACTCCCTCTTCATGCTCCTCTTTTATTTGGTGTAGTAGATTCCTCTGCCAGTGTCCATCACACTTTACTGGGGTGTACGTATCTGTCTCTGTCGCTGGACTGATTAATATCATTAGTTCCAGCACAGGGCACAGTGTCTGTCTGCCATGTGGGGGGCATTCATAGATGTTGATGGACAGGAGGAGAGATACGTGGATGATGGAGAGTAAGTGGGTGAATGGACGAACAGATGAAACAAAGGGAAATAGAGGAGAGGCTATATGATTGGAAAGGCAGACCAATACAAAGGTGGGTGGGTAGATGAATGAATGGTAGATAAGGGGGTGAGGAAATGGTCAGGAAGATGGATGGAAAGATAATGATAGGTAGGAGGGTAGATGTGTGAATATATGAGTGGGTGAGCAGATATATGACATTCAATCTGAGTTTGCTCTCAGCACCAAAACGGTGTTAGTGGCAAGACGTGGAGGGTCTCTGGGCAGGATGGAGGGGCATACAGGAATCCTGAGCATGGGGGCTATTCTGGAATCTGATTCCCTCACTCAACACCAGGAGGAGGGTGTCCGTGTGTCCGTACTGCTGTTTAAGGAAGTGGAGTTGGCCTTGGGCATCAACAGTGGCTATAGCAAGAGGACTCTGATGTTGCTGCACCCCAACATAAAGGTGTCTCTAAGGCGTCACACCCCTCCCACACTGCAGCCCTCTATACTGTTCCCCCAAGCTTTCAACCCTCCTTCACCTTGAATTTCTTTGCCCCTTCATCTTTCCTTTCTCCCTCCCAATGCCTCTTCTGTCTTCACTCACCTAAGCCCATCATCATGAACATCTTTGTACCTGCTCCAGGTGATGCGCCACCCAGACCAGGTAACATTATGGGCCCATCACGAGAAGCTCCTGGTGGTGGACCAAGTAGTAGCCTTCTTAGGGGGGCTGGACCTCGCCTATGGCCGCTGGGATGATCTGCACTACCGACTGACTGACCTTGGGGAGTCCTCTGAATCAGCTGCTCCACAGGTAACCACTCCCCCGCCAAGACCTTCCTTCCCCAAACTCAGCTAATCTAAATTCACATCCTTTCCTAACCCAGCCTTTCCCCTCCAGTCATTTTAAGCTCTGCCCACTCTCAGAGTCCATCAGCCTTTCTGGGATCCCAAGAACCCACCTTGAAGATACTGTGACCCTGTCCATTTCTATTAACACTGCGCTCCCCCAGATCCTCTAGGGACGTCAAATGCAGCGGAAGGGAAAAACCAGGGCATCGAACACTCTGTGTTTCACTCTTACTTTCTGTGTGTGTCCCTGTATGTCTGTCTCACACTCTTTCAGTGTGCCTGTCTTCTCTTTGCCCTGGCTCTATATGGCCCCCATGACCTCTCGTTGTCCCTGACTTGGGTATGTTTCCCCTACAGCCTCCCATCTCGTGCTCAGACTCTCAAGGTACCCCAGACCTCTCTAACAACCAACTCTTCTGGCTGGGCAAGGACTACAGCAATCTTATCACTAAGGACTGGGTGCAACTGGACCGACCTTTTGAGGGTGAGGGTCCTCCGCCTTCAGAGCCCCCAGGAGCTGGGAGCAGGGGTCAATGTTGGGACTGAGACTGAGAATGGGATGAGCGGGTCAGGGATAACTGTTTGCCCTCTAGTAGGCTCCACCTCCACCCTGCCCCACATGTCCCCAACAGATCCCTCTTCCCTGACTCTCCGGACCCCTAGATTTCATTGACAGAGGGACCATGCACCGGATGCCATGGCGGGACGTTGGGGTGGTTGTTCATGGCCCACCAGCCCGGGACCTTGCCAGGCACTTCATCCAGCGGTGGAATTTCACCAAGGTGCTCACTCCCTCTTGTGGGAGCTGAAGGTTGGGAGGGAGCCGGTGGCAGCTCATCACCTCCCAATGACTCTTCCATTCCTCCACCTCAGACTACCAAAGCCAAGTACAAGACACCCATGTACCCCTACATGCTGCCTAAGTCCACCAACACTGCAAACCAGCTCCCCTTCGTGCTCCCTGGGGGGCAGTGTGCCACTGTGCAGGTGAGCTTTGCAACTTGAGCCTGCTCCTCTCCCCCCACTTCGAGCCCAGTGCCCCAGCCTTTCTCCTTAATCTGAGACCTCCCCACCCCATCTCCTCTCCTGGTGTCAGGAATCACCATTTTCACCATTCCCCCAGGTCTTGAGGTCAGTGGACCGCTGGTCAGCAGGCACTTTGGAGAGCTCCATCCTCAATGCTTACCTGCACACCATCAGGGAGAGCCAGCACTTCCTCTACATTGAGGTCTGATGGGGTGGATCTGGAGGCAGAGAATGGAGGGGATGCCCCAGGAGAGACTTGGGATTTTAGTGGGATTCGTCACTGAGGGCTGGTGAAGCTGGGCCTGGAGGAGAGTGGAAGCCTGGGGCCATGACCTGGAGCTCAGGCAGGGTTGGCTGCTAGGAGCTGGGGGGCAGGGGTAGGGGCGACGCTGCTGATGTCTTATCTCTGGTCCCTATCCCAGAATCAGTTCTTCATCAGCTGCTCAGATGGGCGGACGGTTCTGAATAAAGTGGGCGATGAGATTGTGGACAGAATCCTGAAGGCCCACAAGTAAGATGGTCTGGCAGGAGTGTGGGGACTGTGGGCATGGCGTAAGCCCAACTGGAGGGGTGGAGTTTGGAGACAGGTCACACCTCTGACTCTACCCCCTCCTCAGACAGGGTCAGTGCTTCCGAGTCTATGTGCTTTTGCCCCTGCTCCCTGGTTTTGAGGGTGACATCTCCACAGGCGGTGGCAATGCCATCCAGGCCATTCTGCACTTCACTTACAGGTAACGCCCCAGCCAGACTCTGCCTGATGGCCCATCCCACTCACGTGGCCCCTGACTCTGTCCTCATCCCGTCCTGCTGGACATTTGAGGTCCGGCTGCTCCCACCTCCTCCCCCAGCCTCCATCTCTCTCACCTGTTCTTTTCCCTCAGGACCCTGTGTCGTGGGGAGTATTCAATCTTACATCGCCTCAAAGCAGCCAGTGAGTACTGGGACTCAGGGTTGAAGCTCCACGTTCCTGAGGAAGGGGAGATTGGGGAACTGGAGGTCCCCTGGGGGTGAAGGGGAGGAGGCTATCCTCCTTGCATTCCTCTGAGGCTCTTGCCCTGAGACCACCCGTGGTGTTTCATGGCAGGGAGAGCATATAGACAGGGCTCGACAGAGCTGCTGAAGTGAGGAGGCAGGCGGGACCCAGGTGAATAAAGAGGGTACCTCACCACACTCCCCTACCCCCATCTCCTGTGTGCAGTGGGGACAGCATGGCGGGACTACATATCCATCTGTGGTCTTCGCACACATGGAGAACTGGACAGTCACCCAATCTCCGAACTCATCTATATTCACAGCAAGATGCTCATTGCAGATGACCGGATAGTCATCATTGGTCAGTGCTGGGCCTGAACCTCCAGCAGCAAGAGGGCTGTAGGGAGGTGTGGAATGGCCCAGCCAGGGGCAATGGGATGAGTGGGGACCATGGAGGCCCAACTGGGGGTGGAGGCCAAGAAAGGTGTATTGCCCCCAGGGACTGGTGCTCTATTGGGGTGGGGCATCCTCCAGGGCCCAGGCAGACAGTGTGTTCTGCACCTACCCCAGGCTCCGCAAATATCAATGATCGGAGCTTGCTGGGGAAGCGGGACAGTGAGCTGGCGGTGCTGATCGAGGACACAGAGATGGAGCCATCCCTCATGGACGGTGTGGAGTATCAGGCGGGCAGGTTTGCCTTGAGTTTGCGGAAACATTGCTTCAGGTAGAGCTGGAGTGGGGTGCTCTAAGGTGGGGGTAGGGGTGGAAAGAGAAGGGTCTGCTTTTCGAATCGGCGTTAGGGTGGCTTAGGGATTGTCCTGATATCCCGATAGGCAGACTAATCCCCTTTAGGATACCAGCAAAGTAAGAACGCCCAAAAAATGAGGGGAAAATATTAAAACAATAATTTAGTATGCGTATATATACATATATTTAATACACATACTTAGTATCTATATATATTTAGTGTATGTGTATACATATACACTGTATATGTTTAGTTAATACATGTACACTATAAAGCATCAGACTAGTCACCAAAATAGAGACAAATTAAAGTTCTGTTACTCATTTACACTTCTATACTGTTTAATCTGCATCTGTTTTGAGTAACCTGGGTAGCACAATCTAACTTTTCTGGTGTTCAGGTTCTCTGGGGATCTTAACCTAGCCCTGCTGGGATTCTTTTCTCGCCTAGAGTGATTCTTGGGGCAGATGCCCGGCCAGACCTGGACCTCCGAGACCCTGTTTGTGATGACTTCTTCCAGCTGTGGCAAGACACAGCTGAGAACAATGCCAATATCTATGAGCAGGTGGGTGCTGAGTGGGGCTGGACTGAGGGCAATTCATAAACATTCCTGTTCAGGGCAGGATGGAGAAAAGTCCTACCCAGAGAGGCTCTTCTCAGGAGGGGTGTAATTTTGGGGAGGCATGTCAAAGGGTCAGTGTTGGGGGAGAGGATGTGGAGACTGGAAGTGTCTAGCTGGACTAATTGGACTGAGACACTTGAGAATGTCACCCCAAGACTTATTGTCTTCCATGTCCCCCATCAACAGATCTTCCGCTGTCTGCCATCCAATGCCACACGCTCTCTGCGGGCGCTCCGAGAGTACGTGGCCGTGGAACCCCTCGCCACAGTCAGCCCTTCCATGGCTCGGTCTGAGCTGACCCAGGTCCAGGGCCACCTGGTCCATTTCCCCCTCAAGTTCCTGGAAGATGAGTCTTTGCTGCCCCCTCTGGGTAGCAAAGAGGGCGTGATGCCCCTGGAAGTGTGGACATAGCTGCAGGAGAGGTCACCAGCCAGTGGGCTCCATCAAGTCTGACTCCCTGCCTCCATCCCTAAGGATTGAGGGCACGCCTTTGAGACCTGGGGGAGGCAGGCATCCCTGAAAGGGATGAGAGAAGTCACAGAGAACCCTTTCTTGAGCTACAGCCAAAGATGGCACCCAACTTTGTGCTGGGGAGGCAGGAGGGTCCCAGAGAAGTTCATCCTCCCTGCTGCTCAGTTCAAACCACTGCTACAGGAGATGCCTAGCTCCTGCCTGGATGCCTGGGGTCAAGGCTCTGATTCCAGGAAGAGTGAATTCTGCCCTGAACCTTCCCATCTCTCTTCCTCTTCCTGCCTTTGAGCCCTGTGCTGCCCCCAGAGCCTCTCCCAGGCCATTACTACGGAGGTGGAAGAAAGGATGAAGCCAGCCCTGGCTTCAGCCCCCACAGTGGGGAGGAGTAATAGTGGTAGATGCACACTAACTCCCTCTACCAGCCTGCTGCCAGACACTAACTTTGTATCAGTTCAAGAAACATTTCATAAATAAAAGCATAGAAAAGATCCCTGTCTCTTCCTCCACTGAACTGAGTGCTGGTCTCGCCCACCCTCCATGCTACACATGGCACCAGGCCCCTCATCTCTCTACACCACTCCTTTCTTCTTTCTGCTATTTCCGTTTGTTTAACTTATCTGTGGCTTTGAGAGCCTGGGTACCTAGCTGCTGGGAGGAGGTGTTCACGTGGTATAGCTGAGTAGAAGGAAGGGCAGGGCCAAACCAAGACACTTGGAGAACTGTGTCACTGCTGTTGCAGCTGCAGGTGACAGAGGTGGACAGAGAAGGGCCCAGAGGGGCTGTCCCTTGTTTCTCAAGTGACTACATGGGAGAGGTTTAGGGAAGCCCCTTTGGGAGTGGTTAAGTGTATAAGTTAGAGGTCCAGAAGAGCTGGACCCAGATCCTGGACTTGTCACATTACCTAGGTGACCATTTCAAGTCATCGCATCTCTGTCCCAACTGGGAAATGGGAGTATTGCCTCTATAACTTTTAACTTATAATTATAACTTATAATTGCTGGGAGATTCAGCTATTCACTTAAATATTTTAATGAGCACCTGTTATTTGCCAGACACTATTCTAGAGTAAATGCAATTAAGTCTCCACTCTTGTGGGGCACTTGGGCTTTAGGCACATTTGTCCTAAAGTTTCACTCTCCAATACAGCAGCCATTAGCCACATTTGACAATTTTCATTTAAATTAAAGTCAGGAAGAATTCATCATTTAGTTCCTCAAACATTCATTAGCCACATTTCAAGTCCTCAGCCACCACTGGTTGCAGCCATAGTGCAGATACAGACCGTTTCTGTCATTGCAGAACAGTCTACCGGATGGTACTGCTCCTGAGGGAAGAGACAGTACAGTACAGTCTGTGGGACAGCACAGCACACATGGGTTAAGGTTAGCTCGCTCCCAGGGTGAGTGGAGAAAAAGGAGATAACGGGTGTACTGAGAGAGCTCTTCAAGTGAATTTATGACTTATTTCTTGAGTGGTGGGTATATGAACTTTTACATATTATATTTTCATATACAAGATAAATTTATTCTTTTTGTATATCTGAAATATTTTGCAATAGGAATAAGTTTAGCACAGGTCATAGCTTTTATCCTCACTCCCCAAGTCTTACTTCCCAGTTTCAGAGAGACTACAGAAACAGGAAGAGGGAGTTTAGGAAGACTTCCTGGAGTAGGGGATGTGCTGGTGCATGAGAGAGTGTGCTGGAGGATTATGACATGGAGAAACGGGAAGTTGTTGCTTTGCCCCAATCCTCCATACCTCTGAAGAAGGCAGTTCCGCCTAAGAAATCTCCCCACCTCTAAGAAATCCCCCTTTCATATTAGCGGACCCCTGGTACTAATTGGTATTCTGCTAATTAGTCTCATTGTCAGCACTAAGTGCCTCTTTCCCTAGGGCACCATTACCTCATTAACTATGGAGTGGGGTGGAGACAGCAAGTGCCCAGTCTGGGCCAGGGTTTATTTAGATGGGCTTCTGCTTTGCACTATCTGTGTGTGAAGACCTATCTGCCCTCCTCTCATTAATCCTGGAGTTTCCTGAATGGCGACACAGTGCAGGGGAGAAAGCAGTGGACTTTGAGAAGAGTTGGCTGTAGACCCAGAAGAAGGAAAAAGGGGTCTAGCCTCCCATTGTAGGTAGGAAACCCTGGGGCAACTGGTGCAAAAAGTGTTCATTCTTCCTCAAAGCTCCTACAATTTGTCTTATTTTAAATATTTAACTTTTGGGGGATGCAATATCCAGGACTACATCTGTCATATTGTCCATCTTTAAATGTTTATTGTGGACAACTTTATATAAAACCAGAAAATAGGATGGTGAAACCTCATGTATCCAAACACCCATAGTCCAGCTTCATCAGTTATCAGCTCGGGGCCCATCTAGTTTCTCTACACTCACATCCACAGATTACACTGCTTCTTGAGACTCAGGGTGGTAGTTTCCTATCTCTGTGATCCTCATTTGTTCATTCAGTGATCAATATCTCTTTATTAAACACACTATGAGCTAGGCAGTAGTACATTTATTGAGGACCTAATGTATGCCAAGTGCTTTACATACCTAATTTTATTTTATTCTAACCTCTGTTAATATCCTAATTTACAGATGATAGAATTAAGCCTCACTCAGAGAGGTTAATGACTTGCCCAAAGCATTAACTTGAAATTCATTGTTTTAATCCTACTCTCCCATGGTCTTAACCTTGAATTATTATATATCACAGTGCCTACCCAGACAGTGGATGCCTTCATTCACTTATATGTTCTTGAACCTCCAGTGGGTACCAGGCCCTGTGCTGAACAAGACTGACCTTCCTGCCTTTAAGGATATTCAACAGACATTTACAATTCAAAGTGTTAAGTGTCTTGTGGGTTTAGTCCAGGCAACTGAAACAGAAAAGTAAAACTCAGTCTTTTTTTTAAAAGATTTATTTATATTATGCATACAAGAACTGGGGTGTAGGCCAGAGGTATTGGATGGTAAGAGGATTCACCAGAGATAGAGCTAGGAGCAGAACAGGCAAATCCACCGAAGTACACTGCTGACTGGAGCAGAGGGCGAGACAGGAGAGGTCTGCAGCGCCATACGGGAATCTCCCTGGCCAGGGATCAAACTCATGCTGCAGTGGTTGTGGATAGCTTCATAGGCTGAGACTTAACCCATTGTGCCACCAAGGAGGCCCACACTCAGTCTTAGTAGGGCCAGGAAGGCTTGACAGGAGTTGATTTAAACATGTAGGACACAACAGAAGGCAGTGAGTGGGCATTGTATGAATGTTCCAGGTAGAAGAAACATCAAGTGCAAAGGCTGGAGGACAGTATGTTTAGTTCTGGGAACTGTTGAGTAGAGTATTTCAGTATGACTAGAACATATGAGGTTGAATATGGAATATTAAAAAATGAGGCAGGAGAAGCAGACAGAAACTTGAAGAGTCTTTGAAACCACATTTAGACTCTATTGAGAAGATAGTGGCAAGCCAGTGAAGGATATTAAATAGGAGAATAACATCAGATTTGAGTTTCAGGAAAATCATTCTGAGTATAGAGAACTGACTTATGGGAGTCAGGCAGAGAAGCAAAGTAGGAGGCTAATAAAGATGGAGGTGAGTGGGGATAGTGGCTTGGACGAAGACAATCACAAGGTAAATCGGAGGAAGAGTGGAAGCAAGACTGGATGTGCATCCAAATGAGAAGGGTCCAGAAAGGAGGACATTAGCCCTTTTCCAAGGACTTTTCACACACACTTTCCTAAATGATTGTTTATATTAAGGTCGGTGTAGAAGGTCTTTTAAAAGTAGTGTTGTTCCTAGAAGTGACCTTAGGGATCACACAGCCTTCCCTCTCAACTTCTGTGAAAGAAAAGCCCAGAGAAGCAAAGCAGCTTGTTCAAGGTCACACAGCAAGTCAGTGACAGCCATCTACATGCCAGTGGAGCTAATGGCTGGAGGTGCTGTGCGAACATGTCTAAGGTGATCTAAGCAAGATTTGGAGGGCCTGAGCAGAGATTCTGCCTCTTCCCTTTCACCTCTCCCTGCCACCCCTTCCCCACGCACAGCACCAGCGATGAATGAATAATGGTTGAAACAGTTTCTTTGTGCAGAACATTTTGTTAAGAGAGGTGCAGAGATAAAGGTCTGCAGCAGGAGATGTGAGATCCCCTCCTCAATACCACCCACAATAGCCACGGAAGGGGTTAAAGGGCATTCCTGTGGCAGTCAGACCCTTTCCTCCACCTCCTAATTCCCATGTGGTTTCTACAGCCAAGTTCTCACCAAGGGGCCCCTTCCTCAGCGGTTCCACTGTTGCCATAGCAATTAGGTGGGTGGACAGCCCATCCTATGTAGAGGCCACCCAGCCCTCGCGTGGGGAGTTACCATAACAACCCCCCTAGTAATAGAGGGGGTTGGGTCCCGCCCCCCTTCCCCCGCAAAAAGAGATGTGGGTGACTTGATTGGCAGCTGAGCACACGAAAGAGGAGGGAAAGGGAAGGATAGGTGTTAAAGGAGAGCTAAGAAGGAAACTGGGAAGAGAAAGGGCAAAAAATAAGGAAAAGATAAGGAAATGCTTGTGCGCAAGCGCGCCAGCCGGTGGGCGCGCTCCGGGGCCGCCTCGGCCGCCGCCCACTTCTTTCACGCCAGGCTTGCGCGGTCGCTCAGTCCTCGCGCGCGCCTTTCGCTCTCTCGCCTGCGCCTGCGCGCAGGTGTCGGCGCCTAGGGGGAGGGGGAAAGCCAGAGCGCTCGCGTCACGTTCCCTCTCCCACCCTCCTGGTGCACAGCCACTCCGCGCCTGCGCAAGAGAGTCGGAGGCTCGGGTTGCAAGCTCCGGGGCGATAGCTCCTGTCAGTCGGTGGGTCGGTCCTCCCGCCGGCCCTCCCCCTCCCCGTCCTCCGGGGGAGGCGCGGTGGAGTCCGCCCCCGAGATCCCCCGATGGGGGAGAAGAGGCGACGGCGGCAGTGGAATAACCGAGCCGGAGCGTGAGCGGCCCCGGGGCCCCGTTCCCCGCGGAGGCCATGGGCGACCCAGCCCCCGCCCGCAGCCTGGACGACATCGACCTGTCCGCCCTGCGGGTGAGCGTGCCGTCCCCCAGCTTCACCCTAGTTCCCGTCCCCGCCACGCGGGCGCGGGGTGACTGCACGCCTCACGTGCTCCCTGGGGGCCCCTCGGCGACCCCCGCCCCATCCCCGGGCCCCCACCCTCTACTCCTTTCTCTACTAGCTGCAGATTCCTAGAGCCAGTTCGGTCCCCACCCAGTGGTGCCCCGCCCCCACACTTCCCTACCATTTCTACCTTTACTCGGGTTCCGGACCCCCTTCCTCAAGGTGTACGAGGGTCACGCTCTGGTTCCCCTCCACTTAAGCCCCCTTCACCTGCAGAATATCGATTGTGGTACCTCTTCCTGCCTCTTGCCTCTTCTTAGCCCTCTTGCCACCCTTGCCTTACTTAAATCTTCACCCCCCCCTCCTCTTTTCGGCTTCTCGAATTTTGACTTTGCGAGTCTTGACAGCCTCCCCCTCGTCACCCTTTCTCCTCCTCGCCCACCCCTGTATTGTATCTCTTCCCTCGTCAGGATCAGCCTCCCCTCTCTACCCCTCACTGCCTACCGTCGCCCTCATCCCCACGTTCAGCTCTCCCTATCCCTTCTCTCTCGTGTTTCAAGTGCAGCAGTCCAGAACCAGGCATTTCCGGTCTCAGGGTCCCTGAATATTACATTACCAACTCTGCAGCAGTATGGGGCTGGGAGGAGAGACAAGTGCACTGGGGGAGGAAGGGAAGCATTTATTCTGTTCAGAAACTCTAGCATGAGCAGGGAAGAGGATGTTTATATGTCTGTACACACACAAAACACATGCTGCATGTGATCAGTCAGGAGATTTGGGAAAGCAGTAGGGATTTATGTTTTCTGGAGGGAGGGGAAGATAATGGCCATCTCTCAAGGGAAGGGCTAATTAGAAAGCTGATAGAGGAAATGGTTGCAGAAGGAATTTCTTGGACAATACCTGCTTATTGCCCCTCCTGGGGTGCTTGCACACCCTTATTTGGGAGCTTTCAGGAGCATTTATGTGGTTTTCTTCAGTAAGGAGCTCTGGCTTAAGGGGCAACTTAGTGATTTCAAGGTGAACACTCCAGATTGACATCCCAGGTAATGTTTTTGCCCTGTGTCCTTTGGGCTTTTTCAACAGGCCAAGGTGTGGAAAGAGCAGGGTTCCCCATGTCCGGATACCTTCTCTGGTGCTCATGTTTAAATTACCTTCTGGCTTTTGAATCAGCCAGAAGGGAACATGGCCAGTAGCTGGAAAAGGCGGTCAACCACACAGGTGCCCCGGATATGACTGGAAGAGAATTGAAGAGAGCAGAGTCATGTCGTTAATTGGGTTTCTCTAGGTGACACAGTTTTTCTTGCCATTCAGGTCATAATTTGTTTGGTGCAGTGTTAGACTAGGAGACCTGACTTGCTGAAGATAAGGTGATAAGTTGCTGAGGAGGGAAACTGAGCAATGAATGAATCTCTCTCTCTCTCTCTCTCTCTCTCTCTCTCTCTCTCTCTCTCTCTCTCTCTCTCTCTCTGTCTGTGGGGCGGGGGGCAGTAGTGGGGGGTTAGGGATGGGGTCTGAAAGTCTTTAGAAGGATGATTCTCCAGGTCATCTTAAACTGGGATCTCCAGCCAGTTAGGTTATAAGATGAATAAACAGGCTGTACTCTAGGATGAACCCCCACCTTCCCTTCCCACCTTGGTTGTTGATTAACTCTGGTTACAGGTTCCTTTGGCCGTGGTGACTGAAATACAATAAAAAATGGGTGGGTCCAAACCATGACCTTTGGCTTAAACCTTGTGGGATTCTGTGTGGATTTCTCTTGTTTCTTTATCCTCTTTTGGTAGTATGAGCTGGACCCTCAACCTGGAATTTCCAGCGATTCTGCAAATACCCTCTGACCTTGGATGTGGTAATTCCCTTCTGGACTTCTCTGCTTGAAGCAATGTTAGCCTCCTTCCTCAATTGCCTCCTGCCTTATTCTCCTTAGCCCTGTGACCTGCTCTCAATGCTTCTGTCTTTCCTGCCTCAGGCTTCTTAAGAAAGTCTTCTCTTTACCCCACTACCACCCCAGTACTCCAGCACTTGAGGAAAAGTGTGCTTTTTTCCTTGAAATGGGACTAGAGAGAACCTGCTTTCTCCTTGCTGCTGACCTTTTCTCAGTGCCTGTCCCCTCCACTGCACCTCAGAGCTCCTCTGGCACTGGGGAGCAGCTGGCTCAGTCATCTCTTGTTCTGTTCCTATCTGTTTTCCAGTGAGAAATGGTAACCTGGAGAATTAGCAGAAAGGGTGTTTCCCTTGCTACATCATCTTGTTTTAGAGACCTGGGGAGGGAGATGGGAAGGGAACATACTCAGCATTTGTTAGCTGGCCTTAATGAGTTCTGGTTGTCTTTCTATTCATGTTTCAAAATGAGGCTTGGTCTTCATCTAGTGATAAGAGTAATAGTCTGATATTAGGGGAGACTGAGTGGGTCTAATCTCTTAGCCATGTGTGGGGAGACTTGCTACTTTGTGATCACAGGCACACTTGACCTCTTTGAGACTACATTTCTGTACCAGCACAATAACATGGGATTCAAGTCCTGGCCTTGCCTCCCCTTTTTCCCCCTTACTCACTGCAGATTCTGCAAAGAGCCATACCTCTCTAAGTCTCCATTTTCTCATCTTTCTGCTGAGGATGGTAATAGCCCTGAACTCAGAGTTGTTGAGGATTAAATGAAATACTTTTATGTTAAGTACTTAGTCCAGTTTCTGACACATAGTAACCATATGGTAGCACTTACTGTTGTTACTGTTATCAAATGGCAATCAGAGAAACCATCCAGGACAACTGGATCTAAAATAACACTCTCTTCCCTGCTCTATTTTTATATACAATTTTATATAGCATTCCCTTAGTCTGCTTTATTTTACTTTGTAGTATTTATCACCAACTGACATATATATTTTTATCAACTCCAACTAAAATGTGAGTTCAGCAAAAGCTGGGATTTGTGCTTTTTGTTCATTTTTGCATCCCCAGTACCTATAACAATGTTTTCCACATAGTGGGGGCTCAAACATTTATTCAAATGTTTGTTGAATAAATGCATGTTATAACAAGTGGTAAAATGCTTGCTTAGAGAAAGCATTCAATAAATGCCATGCTTATTAGGTTTTCTCTTGCCCTTCTTTTATATACATACAATTAAGAATGTATTGCTTCTGAGTTGTTTTTTTGAATCAAACCTGTTTGGTGGTAGACAGAGTTCTGGAAACTTTCATGTGAGCGATACCCTTGAAGTAGTTAACATCATTGTAGGGAAATTTTGGTCATCTTGTTTCAAACCTCTGTGTCCCAAACTTGGTTGTATTCCAGAAGAATCTTCTGACTTGGAACTCTTGGCTTCTCGCAAAGGATAAATATCAGTGGAAGTGGATGGGACAAGGACCAGATCCTAGACTGACCTCTTTCCTTTTGCATTGCTTCTTTTGGTTGACCCACTTCATAAATCAAACAGCTCCTCTTTACTGTTCAACCAGCTGAAAGCTTTAGACTGCAGTGTCCTTGAAACTATGGAGCTGTGCTCAGTGTTGCTGTATTGAAATAATACAGAGCGCAGTCAAGAGGAACTTGTTGCTAGGTTGTAGCGCTGACAGAGATGTTCTTTTTCCAACGATGGTGTGTTGTGTCTGTTCTTTGGAGAAGTCTCTTCCCCTGCCTTCTCTCTTCATAAGTCTGTAGAGCCAGCACCACTTGGAAAGCTGGCAATGGTATGCATGTATTTCTAGGCTGCTGAGCATCTTGGGGCTGCTGCTGTGTTCTGATGTGCTAGCTGTCCAAATGTTAATGACAGATGCTTCAGGCAAGGGGAAAGGAAAGACTGACCTCATACAACAGAAGTAAAGACATTAAGTAGTTACTTTCTCCAAGAGAACTGCAAATGAGGTGTGGGGCTGTATGGGGGAACTAGTGGCATTTGGAGTGAATTGAAATGCTGCTTTGGGAAAATGATGAAAAGAAGAGTGCAGAGAATTTTGCCCGAACTAGGTGTCCAGCCATTCCCCAAATGATGGATTAGGAACCACCACCCTTTATGTGGTGGAATAGGCCGGATTGCCATTGATCTCAGTGATGTATGGAAGAGAGGCTCTTTGTAACAGTAAGAGGGTCACTAAGAGAACTAGCTGGTCTACACCCCCTCACACATGCCCCAAGAGCTTAGTTAGGCATTGTGCCTGACTGATCTAACCTCTATTTCTTCAACTTTAAACTGTGTGCCTAACACAGGTAACTCACATGGCTTGGATATATAGTGTCTTTGATTGTCATCTTGTGGACAAGATGGTCGGAAGTGTGCAACTGCCCTTTATAAACTTGTATTCTAGCACAGGTCTATAAATAAGGAATGCAGTAACCTCTCAACCCAGAAACATAAAACAATTCTGGAGAACATCACCAGAAGCCTTTGGAGAGTCTGCATGACTAATCTTCCTGTCTCCAGACAGAGTTGTACCAGAGAAAACTATCAATAATATCCTTTCCCACATCAGTCAGCTGCTGTCTTGAGAATCAGATTCTAGATACCATGGGAAGGGTATAATATTGCTTGGTACTAAGGTGTTTAATCAGAACTTGGGGAGCATGCACCTGAGAAATAACCTTTGCAAGCTTGGGTTTTCTTGTCATTGCTTTCCTGGATATCTTAGAACCTTCAAGATGAGGACGTTTTTGTTAGATCTGATTGCCACACATTATACTCATTTTCTGTTGTCTTGTCACAAGTCATCTTGAAGTATAATATTCAATGTTTTCCTCTCCTCCCCTCCACCCCCCTCCCCCGCAGCATCTACTTTACACCCTCAACTTCCTCAGTCTTTCTTTTCTTCCCTAGGTTGAATAAAATTAAAAGTAAGCCAACTCTGAAAGCATTTATTGAATATCCACAAAATATAGGAAGATACAAAAACATTTCTTGGTAAAAGGTTTGGACCCTCCGCACCCCACATTCATGCTCTCCTTTCACCTATTCTTTCTGGCACTTTCCTCTGAACCAACCAGTCCTTGACTTGAATCTGGGGTTCTCCCATCTATAGGAGGCTCTTCCAGAGGTCAATTGAAAAGGTAATTGATGCTCTCTGTTCTTAATAAGGGTAGGGAATAGTAGAGGGAGGAGAGAAGAAAGGGATGGAATTATAGTGGCTCAGAGAATCCCTGGAGATTTTGTCCTGTGGCCAGGTAGCTAACTGTGCATAGAATTTTCCTGTTTGTTTGAGGAAAGATGGAGAAGGAGGTGCAGAAGATACAGCGATAAACAAGATGGACGTGGTTTTCTTACAGTCTAGTTAGTGGAGAGAGACAATAATAAAAATAATCACATATACATGATTTTATATATATAATTGCAAACCATGATAAGAACTACCAGAAAACTTTAACATGCTGTAAGAGCACAGAACAAGATTTGATTTTACTTTTTACTGGTTGGTTGATAGAGAAATAAATTATGTATCAGAAGACCCACCTGTTACTGCCACAGAATGAGTTGTTAGAGGTGAACTAGCAGGTAGAATTTGGTAATGGCCGGATCTGGGAAACTGGAATGGGGCCATTCTTAGGGTGGAGCTCTTGGTTAACAGCCAAGGGCCAGGAACCTAAGGATGGGTTAGAAATTCCAGGCTTAATTTCCAAAAGAATTTCTTCTGAACATTCTGGTGGGAGAGAGGGAAAAGTATTTATTTATTCTGAGGAGTAAGTATATGTTATATTATTGTTTGTTACAAAGGAAAGAGCATGTTACTTACTTATGACCCTCATTTTTATTTATTTTATTGCACCCTTTGAGTATAGGGTCTGTGAACTCACATGTTGCTCTGCAGAGGGTGGGTGAGTGTGCTTGTTGTTTAGAGTGAGTGTGTAAGGGAGAAGGGTGTCGTCACTAAGTGTTTCACTTTTTTAAAATAAGATTTATTTATGTGTAGAAGAACTGGGGTGTAGGCCAGAGGAGTGGGGAGAGGATTCACCAGAGACAGAGTGGGGAGCAGAACAGGTGGATCTACTGAAATATACTGCTGAGGGAGCAGCCAGTGAGATAGGAGAGGTCTGCTGCACCATGTGGGTCAGCTCCCTGGCCCAGGATGGAACTCAGGCCGCAGCATTGAAAGCATGATAATACCACCAGGGAGCCCCCCTACTTTTATTTCTTAATTATACTGTATAAATTTAAGGTGTATAACATGATGTTTTGACGTGTGTAGTGAAATGATTACTACACATTGATATCTCCATCTCGTGTGTGTGTGTGTGTGTGTGTGTGTGTGTGTGTGTGTGTGTGTGTCCAGATGTTAATATAAGCCTGAGTGGTGGCTTAGGGTTTGGAAGGTAGATATGTCTCACAGAAATAAGCACAAGTAGGCCCAGCCTAACATTGGATGGATACAGTGTATAAATAGATGAGACTCTCAATTTACATTATGTACAAGGATGAGTGGGGTGTGTAGGGGGAGTGTTACTGATTTTGCATGTTTGAAATGAAATAGAGTTGGGGAAGCCACAGTCTTGGACTTCTTGGAGGAGCCAGACTCCAGAAACAGCTTAAATGTCAGGAGGGTGGCAGCATAGAAGATGGGCTGTGAAAAGTGTTTGGTGGCACAGCCTGTGGGAAGAGCTTTTAGTGACTGGAGAGAGATGAATGGAGGAAATAGAGACTCTGCTTGAGAAAAATGGTGATGGTTGGTGGGGGAGGAGTCAAGAAGACCTTTGAAAGAGGAGGTAGTTAGGACCTCAAGCTCATCTGGGAAGCACATGTTCCCACAATAGGAGAATCTTAGAGGGCCAGAGGTGACAGATGAGGTAGAGTTTCTATAACCATGGAACCCCCACCACTCAGAGTCCATGACTAAGCACATGTGTGTGGCAGTGAATGCGCCTTGCCTTTCAGGCCTCCATAAAGCACACCTGACTTTAGTTGGTCTTCTGAGGAACAACGCAAAAGACCCACACCCACCAGGAACCACTTGCGGATAGCACTTGAGGGTTGGATTGCTGAATTGCTCCTGGAACCATGGACTTAGAGGAGTTTTCAGTCACACAGGGGCAGGCTGAGGATCAGCAGGACTGAGTGAAGAAAATTTCACGACCTTCAAGCCACCTCAGCTTCTCCTTTTTCCATAAAACTTCCTCACTGGTCACCTTCTTCACCCTCTCACACACCGTGCAGTTTGACATTGATTATATATTGCCTGGTATTGAATATTGTTTTATGATCTTACTTTTCCTGTCACCTCCTTCCAAATAGGGATCATGATCTGTAGTTCCTGTTGATCCCTCACAGTGCCCACAAAAACATGGCGCACTTAGAAGGGGGTTGGTAATTTCTTGTTTAGTAAGTGATACGGATTAAATGTTTTTGTGACTCGCCCTTTCCCACTAGGTTCGATCCATTAGTGATAAAGCATGCCTTGTATGGTTGAACAGTGTGGGACAAAACAATACAGGTTCTTACCCAGCAGTTCTCAACTAGGGTGGTACTGCCCTCCAGGGGGTGTTTGGAAATGTTTGGGAGGAAGATTTAATTGTCACTATGTCTGGGGAGCACTAACAACATTTAGTATGTGGGAATCAGGGATGTTAACCATCCTACAGTGTCTGATACAGCACAATGGACAGTTATTTTTCCACCCAAATTGCCCAAATGCCTCCTGTGAACTTGATATGGACTTGGGAAAGCTCAGGTGAAGGACTGGACTGGTTTCTTCTCTGAAGTTGGAATTAGTTTCTAAGTCTCCTCCTTTACTTCTTTCTGGGTGATGAGAGGAATGCAGGCTCTGAATTACTGTACTGCAAGACACATGTCTCTTCTAACAGCTTTTATTTTTCTACCAGCACACCTCTGAAGGTAAAATGGGCAGACGCCAAGCCAGATTGTAAGGAAAAAGATTTTCATTTTCTCTCTTCACTGTCCACCCACTCTTTCTTTCAAGGCACATTTGTAAGAAATCAGAAAGTGGCTGAAGCATGTATACTTGGTCTTTAATTCAGGAAAGAGTTTTCAAAACAGGATTGGGCAGAGGTACCCCCAAAACCTAAGCAGTATGAGGCAGAATTAGAAGTACATAGTGTTGAAAAGAGGAGCCCAGCACATTTGTCTCTTCTCTCTGGTCTTTTTATGTCATGGTGGTCCCCTTGGAGATAGGTATGGTGAATGATTGTCATTATTCAGATTTAGGAGAGTCACCAAAGGGTAGAAGGCAACTTATCTGATATGCCCTTGGGAGAAAAGCACAGCTTTGTGGGGGGACGAGTGGCTGGGAGTAAAGCAATGCGTAGGTACAAGCTAATGAAGCCGTGCAGCAGAGCTGCCACTGTCTCTCTGGTCTGACTTAGGAGAGCACAGTTGGGTGGGCTCTGTCTAACCAAGGTTTGAAGAAGCTGGAGAAAGCCCTTTGAATTGTTTGTCACTGGAAACTACCTTAGCCCCACATGTCAGTGTTGCAGGGGGACAGGCAGCCTGTGGCTCAGAACCTTGCCTTTCAGCTCATCCCTTTAGGCCTCTAGCAAGCCATTCTTTTCTTCACTCTCTTAGCCTTCTCCAGAACAAAGATTGCTTTCATACAATTCACTTATATTTTAATGTGGATTCATTTCAGAAGGGGCACTGGGGTTGACATAAGAATAAGGATGAACACTTGCTGTGCAGTAGGTTCTTTCCTTATGTAATCTCATCATCCCTCACAATAACCCTTTGAGGTGGATGACAGTATCTTCATTTCAAGAAACCAAGACTGGAAGCACTTGGAAGTTAAATCACTTGCCTGAGGTTGGTCAGCCACCAAGTAGAAGCACCCCATTCAGACCCCAGTCTGACTCCAGAACCAGAACTTGTTCACCCCTGTGCTCTTGGAGGCCTGCTCCAAGTTGGCAGGGTTTCTATGTGAGTGCATGCTGAGGGGAGAGCAGTGTGTATTGGGCTTTCTGTGCTTTGAGCTGACTATTTCCTACTTGATTTAATTGTAAACATGTCATCTGTGACAAACAGGCTTTGTGGGCCTGCTCAGGGACCTCACATCATACACAGCGTCTCTGTGAGATATCCTTACTACCCTCCGGGAGCACATTGTCTAGATCTGTGTCTTGGTAAAGGACAGGTTTTATTCATATACCTGGGATTTTTTTTGGTGGGGAGGGGCAGAGTGAGTAAGTGACTGCCTTTGGGAACTGCTGTGGGTTTGGCGCTGGTGAGCACAAGCTGCGAACACAGCTTCATGGGGCGTATGCCCAGAACTGAGAGAGATTTCTGGGTGTTGGGCTACCAGGCAGAACACTTTAACAACAGGAAGGCAAACACACGCAAAAGAATTCAGGAGGGCCTCCCTGGTTGCACAGGGGTTAAAGTCTCAGCTCTATCAAGCTATGCCAGTCACTGTGGCCTGAGGCCTAAGTTGGATCCCCTGCCAGGGAGCTGACCCACATGGCACAGCAGACCTCTCCTATCTTGCCTGCTATTCCCCTCAGCAGTGTATTTCAGTAGATCTGCCTGATCTGTTCCCCACTCTGTCTCTGGTGAATTCTCTCACATCCCCACCCCCACAACTCTGGCCTAGACCTCAGTTCTTGTATGCATAAATAAATAAATCTTAAAAAAAATAATGAAGAAAAAGAATTCAGAAGAACTTCTGTTCTTTAAAGAATATTTTTTTGTGGTTAAATACACATGACATAAACTTTATCACTTAAACTATTTTCATATGTACAGTTCTTTGACATTAAGTGCATTCAAAGTATTGTACAGTCAGGGGCCTCCCTGGTGGTGCAAGGGGTTAAGTCTCAGCCTGTGAAGCTATCCGAAGCCACTGCAGCTGTTTTCGATCTCCGACCAGGGAGTTAACCCACATGGCGCAGCAGACCTCTTCTGTCTCGGCCACTGCTCCCCTCAGCAGTGTATTTCAGTAGATCCACCTGTTCTGCTCCCCACTCTGTCTCTGGTGAATCCTCTCATCCCCCACACCTCTGGCCTACACCCCAGCTTGTATGCATAAATAAATAAATCTTTAAAAAAATGAAACAACAGTGTTGTACAGTCATAACCACCATCCATTTCCAGAGCTTTCTTATCATCCCAAACTGAAACTCTGTGGCCATTAAACATGAATTCCCCATCCCTGCTCCCCAGCCCTGGCAGCCACCATTCTCTGGCTCTTCCCTGTGTGTGCAGAGTTGGGCAGGGGGCCTGACATAGCAGATGCTTAATATTTGTTGAGTCAGGTGAGGTAACCTGTCTCGAAGTCCATGTGTCATCCAGCCAACCCAGAGCACTTCCCTCTGTGCTGGCTCCAATGCAAGGTGATAGATCTCTGAGAGGGATTTCAAATGAAATGGCTGCATGGGATCACAAGAGGATGAGAGTAGAAAGAAAGTTAAGGATTTCTCTTCCATGTTCATCATCTTTGCCCTCTCCCATCTACAGTTTGTTTCTGGTTCTGTTGTGGTACTTATAGTCATCGTTTTGCTTATTCTGAGCTCTTCTCATCCTGGGAGCCTGCTGAGCAGGCGCTGGAAGAAGATGGAAAGGTCATTTAGGAGACGCAGACAGTAAAATGTGATGGCATTTCTGCCTTTGTGTGTGAGGGGAGTATGTATTAATGGGGAGTCTCCCTGGAAGTGGAAGAAAACCATCCTCAGACGAGTACCTTGGACCCATTGGGTGTTCCTCCTCCCGTCGGTGTGGTACACCTCTGGCTGGAAGCTTTATTCAACCACAAGTATTCATGTATGTTAGGAACTGTCTAAGTGCTCCAAGAGCTCACACATGGGTAACATCAAGTAGAAGGAGAGTAGGTTTTATATCTGTTCATGTGAGCTGGGAAGCTTCTCTCCTGTGAGATGATATGCCACAGGAAAAGCCAACATTCTTATCAATGGGAGAAATGATGAAATTCTAAAGAGTTTTGGGGAAACTGGGCAGCCTTTGAGGCCACTTTGATGTCATCCTGGGCCTCCATTGGATTGTTTGGAGCTCAGTCTCATCTGTATTCCCTTGTAGTGTCTGCACCCCTGGACAGACCCAAAGCATGACCTAGAATTGAGTCGGATATTTTTAGAATAGAGGAGACCAATTTGATGGCTGCCCAACCTCCTCCTTACTTTCCTTTGTCCATAATTTCTTCATTGATCTTTGTGGTTCGAAAAAGGCAAAAAGAGAGGAGAGACAGACTTGGTACTCCAGTCACCAGGAGAGGAGAACACGAGAACCCCATGTCTTAGAAAAGCCTGTCTTACAGGTACATTCCAGACCATAGAGGCCGCTAGCTGATAGGCTGGGGGTGATAACTTGGGGCCTACTCTTCACCAGACAAAGCACATGAGACCTCTGCATTTCTTCAAAGGAGTGTTGGAACCCAGAGACTGGGTGAAAACTTGAGGAGTTATATGGTCATTTTCTCTGTTTTCTGTGTATAACCTGAGAGGAAACTGCGTATTTAGTTTGGTCTTCCAGGATATGCCCAATAACTGAATGGCCCTTCTCACCACAGTCCCTCTTGCTGAAGTTGCAAACTTACTTTTTTCTTAGACTGAGCTGCATATGAATTTGGTTTGTTTTCTTGGGGTTGTGAGCCTGTTCACCCCAACCCTGGTTCTCAGAGTTTGAGTGAAGGAGGCATGTTCCACTCACTCGCCCTGGAAATGCTCCCTTCCTTGGGTG
The DNA here is from genome assembly GCA_004024925.1 of Scalopus aquaticus. NCBI lineage: Eukaryota > Metazoa > Chordata > Mammalia > Eulipotyphla > Talpidae > Scalopus > Scalopus aquaticus. The sequence goes on along the minus strand of PVIJ01000979.1, from coordinate 123,969 downwards.
CTTTCCTAAAGTGCCATTACGCATGGTTATCATCACCTTCCCTATTAAGAGTAAGAGATGGTTTAAATGTTTGTGTTGAAGGTAGAGTATTCCGGGCTATCTTACATTTTAAAAGTCGCCAGCAGTAGGTCAGGGGTCAGACTAGTTAGATCTGACTTCTGATACTCAGGTGCTAACCCACCCTGCTGTTCTGCTCAGCCCTGCCAGAATCGTGTGTTTGGTCAGCCTGGGGTTCAAGGTGCACTGCCGATAAGGTGTGTTTCCCAGGTCAGTGATGAGTGCCTCTGCTGCTGCCCAGATCCCTGGCCTGGCCTGGTAACCTCCTCAGGTTGGGTAAAATTGGCTGGCTCCAGAGAGCTCCCGGTTGGAGGCCTGTTGATAGAGGGGCTTCTGAAGCTTAGGCAACGTGATACATGGAGTGAGCATGGCACTAGGAGCTGGGAGACCCGGTTCTAGTTTCAGTTCCATCTCTAATTTACAGGATGAGTGTTGTCTCTCTGGGTCTTGTTTTCCTCACTTGCAAAATGAGGGCATTAGAACAGTGGCTCTTGATCAGAGACTCAATCAGAATTGCCCGGGTAGCTTTACATATACTCAGACCCTACGCCCAGAATAATTCAGTGATCCAAGGTGGGCTGTTGGTGTGTGTGTTTTCCCAGGTGATCTGGTGCGGGTGTCCTCTGAAAACTATGGGACCAGATGGTCCCTGAGGACCCTCTAGACCCAGAGTCCCCTACTGCCTTCTTTCCTCCCTCCCTTCCTAAAAACCTTTGAGTGCCTACTATGTGGTATGCTCTATTTCTTCTCAAGGGTCATTTCAACATACCACTAGATCAGATGTGTGATTTGCCGTGTAGCTTATTACCACTTATAGGGTGGCGATTGCATATTGCCCGGAGTCACTGAGAATGGTGGATCAGCCAGTTGGGGAAAAAACACCAGCACCTACTGTGCAGCCTTGGAGTGAAGGTAATGTTGTGGTTTATGCTCAGAGCCAGGCATCTGAGAAAGACACAAATAAAGGGAAAGTTCAGGAAAAATGCTGAAGCACTGAAGTTGAATTTCAGTATACGTGCTCTGCAGAGATGGCTTCTGTTTCAGTTCATTGTTAGTGCTGAGGGGAGCACTCAGACCAGTGATGACTGACCTGGAAAGATATGGAAGTTTTACTTGGGTTTTGAAGATAGAGTGGTACCTGGCATAGTGGGGTGGGTGAGTCACTGGGCCCCCAGGTGTGGGCATGCAAGCCTGTGTTCCCTCTGGTCACTCTCTCCCAACCACATAGACATTGACCCACCTACTCGGATTTCAATAAAAGTGTAGGTAAAGTGCCTAACCTGATTTCTCTTGTTAAAGGAAATGCCCAGAAAGGGTATCTCCTGGGTTTTTATTAACATTCTCCTCTTGACTTGAGCTTTGTTTGGGAAAGAAAACCACCCAGTCTATTGAGTTCAAGTTAATGGATGTGGGTGGGTGAGTCACAGCCCCCAGGTGTGGGCTTGCAATTTTGTGAGCCTGGCTTCCCTTTCCCTGCCCTAGAGACTTCTACCATCTCCTGAAAGTCTTCCAGCTTCCCTGCAAGAAAGCGCAACTTCAAAATCTAATTTCTGAACTTGAAACTCCTGTTTGTCCTGCCCCCTGAGTCAGGAATTCCGGCAGGCACTGGGCAGTCACTCTGGCCCCACATGCCCTTTTGTTTAAAAGTCCTGGGCCCACCCAGAGGAAGCACTCAGCCTGAGGGGGAAGACATTCTGACTGGGAAACGTGGCTTTGTTCAAATGTGAGAGACTAGACCGGATGTTTCTACAAAAAGTGTAAAATGCTTTATTGAAAGGCATAGATTCTGGGCTATCTGCTGGGGCCGCTTGGCTCCTCTAACACCTTGCCTGAAGATTTAAGGCCGCCTCAGAGTCTGTAGGCCTTCCTTACCCACTGACATTTGCTTGCTAACTCTTACTTGTGATTTTGGTCCCAGCTTAAACATCACTTCCCAACAGCCTGTCCTGACCTCCCTCTGTTTTATCTTTACAATAGTGCGCTCTGCTTTTCCTTATACTCTCACAGATGAATTTATGTAGTTGTTATATGTCCTTAATGTCTATTTCCATGACTAGACTGTTTAGACTGTTAGCTCCTGAAGAAAGAGAACATTTCTGTTTTGCTCATTGCCACTTTCCAGTATCTTAGCAGGACCCGGAATGTGTTTATTGAATAAATGTATGAACTATTCATCAGGTCCTAGATTTGGCATGGATGCAGCCAGGGGCAGTTTCTTAGGAGAAAGAGGAGAGACAGGCCCAGTGAAAAGTTGGGTGAGCATGTTTGCCTCATTCTGTTGGTCAGGAAGTTCTTCCTTCTGTCTAAACCTATATCCCGTGGCCTTAATTTATTCTGAATTGGTCCTTGGTGGGGCCAGAGAATAACTGGTCTCCACCCTTTGGAGAATAACCCTGGTCTTCCTTTCTAAGTTTGTGATTCAGATTATCTTTCCTCCCACTCCCTTCTGGCCCCACCCTCCACCTGCTCTTCTCCCAACTGACTCAGCTCTGCGCCCTCTCCCCTTCCTGTTTTGCTTTTCATAGTCCCCTCGCCTTTCATAGCATTCTTTCCTAAATTCTCTTTCAAGGTATCTAATTGATAGAGGGGCAAGGCAAGTCACAGGTTTCCTTGATCATGAAGCTTTCCCAGTCGGCCTTGAATTTGTGGACACCTGACTCCCACGGGAGGAGGTTGGCAATGAGGTATAATGATTTGTTTGTGCTACAAATGAAAACCAGCAGTGAGAAGCCTTATTATTACCCAGCCCCTGATTATTATTGTCCTCCTCCGTGAGCTTGGTATCTGCCAGCTTGAATGGGCTTGGCGACTCCCTCCCTGCCTGCCTGCTCCTGATTCCTGTTCTGCCCTTTCTTGCTCTCCCTAGAGTCAACTTCCCAGGGACTAACCCACCTCCCTGACCCTTTGAGCCCTACCTCCAAGATCATAGATCTTATTTTTCACCTGCTCTCCTCTCATTTCTACTTTTTAAATCTTATTTCTTTTTTCCTGAGCTGCCTCTTTTCAGTCTAAATCCAGCAACACAACGGTCTTAGTAAATCACCTATTGGCACAGTTTTTCCTTGCTCCCTGGGAGGCAGTCTCTTCATTATGACTCCATGCAAATTTGTAACACTTTATGGGTTTCAAAATGGTTTACAGCCCTGAACTCTGTGAGATGAGATTGGGTAGATAAGGAAAAGGGACTTCAAGAGGGTATATGATTTGATGATTTGCCAAAATTATATGAACAAATCAGAACCAGTGGCCAGGCCTTCTGATTCTCAGTGAAGTATGAACATTAACCATTCCCTCTTATTCCACCTTATTTGCAGTCCTGGCTTCCTTTATGCTACACCTAAGAAAACCTGTCCCTGGGTTATCCTCTTACACTTTTGACCTTTCTCTGAGTTATTCTTTTGAGCTGCAACTTTCTTTTGCCCTTCTCACCTAACCTAGCTTTTCTCCACTTCTTTCTCCTTTCCAAAATGCTTTAGCTCCTCCTCCAGGGAGCCTGCCCTTTATTTTTTCTTGCCCTCTTGCTTGCAATACAGCGTTTCCATTTGTTTTTTGCCAACTGTATAGGAGTCCCCTGCTTTAAGAAAGTCTCTTAGAAAGTAATAGATATTTACCAAACATAAAAGTTAAGGGGTGCTGATTCACATGACAAGAAAATATTCAGTTTTAGTAGCTGCCTTAGTGTATTGCATTTTAAGTGGATCCATATTCATGGATTATTTTGGAAGAATGGCAATAAACTCAAAACTAGTGTTAGAAACTTTTTCATTAGGGAGAGGGGAAGGTTTTCCTAGGTAACACCAACTTTCATTTTTGTATTTATTCATTCAACAGACAGGTATTGAACGTGGCTCTGACTTCCAAGAACTTAGTCTAGCAGAGGAGACAATTAAAAGAACAGTCATAAAAATGTAATTGGTGTCATGAAAGGGGCAGCCCAGAGTAGTGCAGGAGCAGAAGGGTGGCTGTGGAAACTTCCTGAAGGAACTGATGTCTGGAAGGTTGGGCATGGGATATCCAGGTAAAGAGGAGGGGATTGATGTGCTTACAAGAGTGAGCAGCCGTGCTTAGATCCAGGGTTGAGAAAGGACATGGTGCCCTCGAAGAGCTGAGAGAGGTCCTTTAAAGTGCAGGACACCTGCCCCTCCGCCTTATCCCCATTCCAACAAGAAACAACAGGACTCCAGAATAGGAACTGGGAAGGGTCCAGGTACAGCAGCCCTGGGGCAGTCAGCCACAAGGCAGTCAGGTCTGAGCCAGAGGAAGAATCGCTTTGGTCCAGAGAGACAGAAAGGGGAGAGGCACCAAGGGAAACCTCCTTGGATTTGCCTTCAGAAGAGTTTCAGCTTCCACCTTGACACACATTTAACTTCTTAGAGCCTTGGTCTTCTCATCTGTTAAATGATGTAGTAATTCCTGGCTGACTTCTCTGTAGGCCTGAGGCACAAATGAGATAATGACTGTGAAGCCCCTTGCAGATTGTAAAGTGTTGGGGCATTGGGTGATGGCAGCAACCATAAGGTGCTATTATTGATTCTCCTGGCTTAGGACAGAAACTATTTCCTGTGGCAGGGCCAAGATCAGACTGCCATGACAATCTGTAATCTTTCAAAAACAAAAGATTGATACTTTAAAAAGTTGAGACTTGGGATTTGCACATTGAAGAAGTAGAGAGACTACCAACTCCACCGCCTAGAGGACTTTGGGGCTTGGGGGACACTAGCATGACCTCCAGCCATTTTCAGACCTGAGGTTAGGGGGTGTCCTCTCAAGCCTGCAGTTCTCTCTTTTCCCTTGGAAGGCTCTGGAGGCTGGCAGAACCTCAGAAGCAAGCTGTTTATCTTTTAGGGGTTTTTTGGTTTATTTTTAAATTCCTGACTGTGATGGTATTTATTCTTTCCTTTTCCCTTTCCCTACTTCTCCAACTCAGCATCAGAAAGGGACCATCTGTCCCCTGCCTTGCCTGTGGCCATTTTAGAACCAGCAAAAGGCTGCTTGAATTCTGGTTCCCTCTTCTCCTCCCCTCCCTTCCCAATGCCTGACTCTCCTCTACCCTGCTCCAGAAAACCCTCTCATCTAGCTGCCTTCATGTGCCAGCTCCCCGCCTCCTGTGGGCCTCTATCTTTGCAGACCTCTGGCCTGGATAAAGCCACCAGCCCAGGACCTCTTTGTAAGGCACCAGCGCTGTAGGGAACCTGGGCATTGATGCCTGGGGGGGGCACCATTCCCAACCTCCTTACTCAGCCAGAGCCCCCTCTGACTGGATTCTGATTAGAATGGTATTTGTGTTCATGTATGTGTCATGTACGTGTCATGTCTGAACTTGCTTCCGCCTCTACGTGTATCTGCAGGCATGCCTACCGGTGTGTGTTTATGTTCGTGTGCGTTCTTCTGGCATAGAGACCCCTCCCCCAGAACATAAATATTATTTCCCTCCCCTCTATTCCCAAAGCCTGCTTGACATCCTCTCCTCCTGCTCTCCATTCCCATAAAAACACTCCAAAACATGTTTAGCAGTTGATAAACAAAGGACTAGTACTTCACAGTGTGGAACCACAATAAAAAGATCCGATTCGGTCCCACAATGTGGGAGGCAGGGTTAGTCCAGAGCACAGCAGAGAGTCCATTTCACAGAGTAGTGAAAACTGGGAAGGGGAGTTTTGGGAAGGCTCTGTTAGAGTCCAGTTTATTGTTGATTGTGACAGACAATAGGGAGTCAACGTTCTTTCATTTTCTCTGCCTTCCAGCTTGTTACTCAACGAAGAGGTGTTCTGATGATACCTTCTCTTTCATCTGCTTCTTTCTCACCATTCTTCATATCTCATGCTTTGGTTTTGGGCCTGCTTTCCACATTGAGTCCTTTGGGGTAGAAATGGGGGCAATGCCACACATCCCTGGGTTGGCTGGGCGTAGATGGAGATGACTCAGGCCTGGAGGGTCCTTGTGTCTGGTTTCTCTGTATAGGAAGAGGTGACCTAATAGAGCTCTTCCTGCCATTTCCCTACCCTCAACCTATACCACTACGCCCATTTTCCTCATATGCGTTTGTGTGTGTGTGAATGTATAAATGCACACATATGTATACACACACACACACACACACACATGCATTCTGACCTGTATTTTTAAATCATGTGCACATATGCACATGTCCTGTAGCTACTCATAGCTAACTGGAGGATGTGTAAGTCTCCACCTCCTATACCAGAATACTACCCTCTTCCATGCCTCTGCCACTGCAGTATGGCCTGTGTCTCTCTGGACTTGAACTACTGGGGAAACCCCATTTGCCCCTAATCTCTTAGAGCCTTAGGCCCTCCCCTGGCGGTGACTTTAGAACATCTCCTATAGAAGGAATTTAGAGTGACTAATCTGTTGTGAGATTTAGGGATAGATGGATTTAAAGCTGCATTTGCATAGCAATCACTGTCATACCACCTAGATTATTGGGTTTTGGAGGTGGCTTTGAGGCTGCTGTTGTTTATGGGAGGTTGAAAGCCCCTCCCCGAGGCTGTGCCCTGGTACAACACAGCCTTTGCCCTCCTCTTCCTCTTTGTGTGGGCCTTCTGGGTTACAGGAAGAGCTCAGGAAAACAGGCCTATTGTTTTCTTCTGGGAGGGAGGCCAGGAGGGCCTCTCAGCTCAGTCCAGCCTCCCTCTCCAAAATGGTACCAGATGAATAGAGGCTCCACAGGCCCTGCTTTTCCAGAGCCAGAGAGTTGTTTGGTTTGGGACTCTATTGTGCCAGCTCTTATTGGTTCCCTCTTTAGATCACAAGTTCCCATTTCTTTCCCTAGTGACCCAGAGGTTCTTTTCTTCCCCCTCCCCCATCTGTTTGTCTCTAGCACAGATTTCTGAGTCTGGAGTCCTGGTGTGCTTGGCAATAGAAGTGAGCCTGTCTCCAGTAAATGGAGGGAACAGGGCTGTGGCCTCCTCCATCAGCCCTTGTTCTCCTGTCCCCCTCACACCCTGTGGCAGTCCAACCTCCTGGCACTGCTCCCCTGCCAGGGGTAGGATGGCATCTCGCCTGGGTTTGGGAAAGGCACTGGTTGCAGCAGCAGGACCTGCCAGGGCATATCCGAGTGAATAGTCATTGCTGGACCTGAAGTTCGGGAGAGACAAGTCCTTCTCTGCATCTTTCCCAATCTTCCCGCTCTCCCCAAGGCTTTATGGTTCTGATTTTCTCTACCATTCTAGCAACCTCCTAGAATCTCCTAGAATTTTTAAAGGACACTGCCAGTTCTGAAATTCTATAATTGTAAAACTCATAGGTCAGCAAAAAAAAAAAAGGGGGGGGGGAATACATTTTCCTATGCTACTGCAGCTGCTTCACAAGGAGTCTCACCCCTTACATGTTAGCATATGTATTTCTTTGCAACATGTTAATTTTCTCTGTGTTTGCTGCCTGCTCCTAGAAAGTAGAGTCAGGGTATAAGAAGACACTCTTTGACAGGCACATTTAAAAGATGCTAGTTAATATTGGTAATACTAGTTTGTGTTTGTTAAAGTACTTAAAAAAAACACAACAACTTTACACCATAGGGGATTTCATCTGTGTGCAAAGCAGATAGTGGGCGATCTGAAGCACCCCAGGAAGAGGCGTGCAATATTAGCAGGGCTGGAAGCCAGGGTCCTAATCTGCCAGCCCTGGGCCACTTCCAAGAAATGCAGCTCCCAACCTAAGGTTCGTGCCTCCTTTTGCCCATCCTGCCACCCACCCCTTCCACCCTGGATTCCTCTGTGACTCCAGATGTCTCCTGTATAATTCTACTTAATTGTAGGGGAGTATTTGGAGTTTTCTCCTTCTCTCCTTTCCCTGTCCTAAGGTCTTGGCTCTCCGAGCTTCAGTTAGGAGCCCCACCCCACCCGCCCCGCCTCTGACTGGACTGTGTATTTGCAAGTCCTGAAACAATTGATGCATAAACTCTTTTGCAATTTTTCTTGGGAAATAGTCACAACCTTCACTCGTAACCTAATCCCAATCTGTCTCATAACCACATTAAAATAGACTTCTTAGTTTCAGGGAAGGAGAAGGAAAATGTCAGTTAATGCTGGGCCAAGCATCAGACTAACTGCCTTGCTGTTTGTGAGAGCTGTGCCAACGTTTTCCTCCTTATCCTTCACCGAGATAGGAGCTGTGCAGGGAGCCCAGGTGCTGAGGGTCAGCAGAACAAGGAGGAAAGAGCATAAGGGCGGTTTGTGCCTGGTTTGCTCCTGGTCGCTTCTAGTGAGCAGAGCCCATGATGAAGGTTTAAGTCAGTGGGAAGCTGGGAAGAACCAAGGCTATGTGCCTAATGGTTGTTCAGACTGTATTTAAGCACAGAGCTTGTGCCAAATGTTGGGGAGATTCTGAAGCATAAGGCAGAGCCATCAGGAAGTCTTTAGGTTATAGTTGGGGAGATAACAGCTGAAATCATTAGAGGGATTTAAGACAGAGGAGAAGAGTCTGATGAGACAACTTGTTCCTTTCTGTCCCCTTACCCACCTCCAGGCTGCATGTTTCCTCCTTACCCACCTAGCTTAGTGCCTCTTCTCTCCCTCTAGCTCTTTATCCTCAACTTCTTTCAAAAAGCTCTCCTTGACCTCAGCTTTGCTCTTTGTCTGGTACTTAAATGTTAAATCTGCAAGCATCTGAGGGCCTCACACACACTCAGAAGCATACCTGGTACCATGAGGAAAACAGGAACAGATGACAGGATTTCCCGAGGGCTGCAAGGGCAGCATCCTGAATGAGCTCGTGTCACTAAGTGTGCACGTCAGGATTAAACACATTGTCCCTTGTACTACACACAGAGTTACATCTACCAGGGGAGCTTTTGCAGCTAACACTGTTGTCTCTTCATATCTAAACAAAGCAATATATAGAATTACAAACTGTAAACACCATCATAAAGTGCGCATGTCATAAAGCTCTGACTTTTTCACCTGCCCGGGGCTCTGTCAGTGGTCTCAGAGACCTACTCTTTAAAATTTGATTCCAACAATTTTTTTTTTTTTGCTTGCTAAAAAAATTCTTTTGGTTAATGATTCTAACACTTGTGAGGCCTTTCACATCAACTGAAGACTTTATAAAGCTTTAATGTACTTAAAATATAGAGGATCAGGGGCCTCCCTGGTGGCACAGGGTTTAAAGACACAGCACTATCAAGTGATTGCCAGCCACTGCAGCATGGGTTCTATCCCTGGCCAAGGAGCTGACCCACATGGCGCAGCAGACCTCTCCTGTCTTGCTCGCTGCTCCCCTCAGCAGTGTATTTCAGTCAATCTGCCTGTTCTGCTCCCCACTATCTCTGGTGAATCATCTCACCCCCCCCTCCATACCTCTGGCCTACACCCCAGTTTTTGTATACATGAATAAATAAATCTTAATAAAAAATATAGAGGATCATACATGTTTAGTCACATAAGCTCTAGAGAGTAAAAGAAAGCACCATAGACTGTGACTCCACATGGTCACTGCAAAAAACAGCCTAGTGTGTGACACAGATATCACACTGCTTGTTGCTCTTCATTAAGACACCCGGATCAGCACAAGTCTGCATAATTCTCTTACCATGTTCTACCTGACTCCTGCCCTTAAAGAACTTCTGTACTACCTGGGGAGATGAGGCATAATCAGGTAAAAAGTCAAATGCTGGAACGGTGGTTTGACATGTTTAGTTGCAAGCTAGATCAAATAAAAGGATAGTTATACCGTACGCTTTGGAGCTAGGCTGCATGTGTTCAATTCCTGGCTCTGCCAAGTCATTGACTTTGGGCAAGCTACTTACCTCCACTGAGCCTCTCTTTCCTCATCTGTAAAATGGGAATAATGGTAGTGTCATGGAGTTTTATGAGGATTACATTTCTTGGTATGTGGAGAGCTCTTAGAATGGTGTTGTCTATTGGTATTAATTTTGTTCATTCTGAGGTCTGAAACTCTCATTGGAGCATAAATGTGAGCATAAGTACTCTCCAACCCTGACTCTCCATCCTACTGGGTTAGTTGGAGAGGCTGAGGGGGAAATTTGTCCTAGCTAATCTTGAACTGGCCACCCTTGGGTCAAGAACCCTTCTCTGGGATTCATGAGCTACTGATACGGCAAGAAGGAGACCACACAGTTGAGCATACGGTCCCTTAGGGAACAGGACTGTGAGCAGGGCAGCACAGATCTCGGAGTCAGCTTATGAAATCAGACCTTGGCTGCACCACTTCCTGACTGTGTGTGACCCTGGGCAAGTCATTGTTCTAGACTTCCTTCAGCTTTGTACCCATAGTACCAACCTCAAGGAACTGTTTTTAAGAAGACAATACTTCTAAACCACTCAGTAGCACCAGGAACAAAGAAAATCTCAAAAATTATTAATATTTCAATTATTAAGGGGTTATGGGAATATAGGTGATGAGTGAGATCTCTGAGACAGAAGGTATGCAAGGTCTTGTAAGGAGATAAAGGGCCATCAGGATGGGACAGGGAATAGAACTCATTGTTCAGGGGAGAGCGCAAGAAAGGCTTTTATTTATTTATTTATTTATTTATTTATTTTTAAGATTTGTCTATTTATGCATGCAAGAGCTGGGGTGCAGGCCAGACGTATGGGGGGGGGGCGAGAGGATTCACCAGAGACAGAGTGAGGAGCAGAACAGGATCTACTGAAGCACACTGCTCAGAGGAGCAGTGGGTGAGGCAGGAGAGGTCTGCTGCGCCATGTGGGAAGCTCCCTGGCCCAGGATTGAACTAGTGCTACAGTGGCTGCAGACAGCTTCATAGGCTGCGACTTAACCCCTTGCGCCACCCTAGGAATGCTTTTAGAGCCCAAATTAAATATGTCATCCCCAGTAGTCTTTCCCAGACTTGGTCAAATTTATCCTTTTAGCTCCTTATACTTCTCCTTGCACATAAGATGTACCATGTTATAATTAAAGAATTGATTGTAGAGTTGTTTAATGTCTGCCTCCCCCATCAGAATGTAAACACCCTCATCTCAGGAACCGTAGTACATTCCCCAGCCTAAAGCAGCTTCTGGCACACAGTAAGGAAGTAATACATAGTCATTAGGTTGGCAGCTTCATGAAGTGTGAACTTGAGCATTTAGCATTGTAGAGTTAAAACTGGGAAGTTTTCTTATCTTGTTGAAAGGGAACAGAGAGAGACAGGTTAAGTGATTTACCCTGAACACACAGCCTATTGCAGCAGAGCCAAGAATGGACATCAAGTTGCCTAACTCTTAATCATTATTATTATAAGTAGTTATATTTTATCATTTTGTATACTTTCTTAGGACTTTTTGTGTGTGTTATTAGACCAGAAATGCATGAGGGCTGTCCCCCTAGTTTGTAAAGTAGCTTCCTTAGAGTAGCTACTTGGCAGCTATGATTTTTTTTTAAAGATTGTTTTTTTAAAGATTTGTTTATTTATGCATACAAGGTGTGCAGGCCAGAGGTGTGGGGCAGTGAGAGGGTTCACCAGAGACAGAGTGAGGAGCAGAACAGAAAGATTGACCGATATACACTGCTGAGGGGATCAGCGGGCAAGACAGGAGAGGTCTGCTGCTAGTGGCAGCTATCATTAATAAACAATTTATTGAGTACTATGGAAGGTGCTCTTAGATTATTATTATTATTTTTAAAAGATTTATTTTATTTATTTATGCATACAGGAACTGGAGTATAGGCCAGAAGTGCAGGGGTTGAGAGGATTCACCAGAGACAAAGTCTGGAGCAGAACAAGCAGATCTCCTGAAATACACTGCTGAGGGGAGCAGCGGGTGAGGCAGGAGAGGTCTGCTGCGCCATGTGGGTCAACTCCCTGACCGGATCAAACTCATGCTGCTTCATAGTGCTGAGACTTAACCCCTTGCACCACCAGGGAGGCCCCTATTTACTTTATTATTGAGGAGTCCTTTTTACTTTCTGGATACAAGTCCCTTATCTGCTATATAATTTGCAGATGTTTTCTCCCATTCTGTGGGTTGTCTTCTCATTTTCTTGATGGTGTCCTTTCAAGCACAAAAGCATTTAATTTTGATGAAGTCAAATTTATCTTCTTTTATTGCTTGTGCTTTTGTTGTCATGTGTAAGAAATCATTGCCCAACTTAAGGTCATAAAGATTTACTGCAGTTCTTTCTTTTAAGACTTTTATGGCTTTAGCACTTATATTTTTAGACCTGTGATCCATTTTGAGTTATTCTTTGAATATGGTATGAGGTAGGGGTCCAACTTCATACTTGGGAAAATCCACACACACATACCATAAAAAAGTCAGTTCATTAAGCATCATCAGTCTCCTCCATTTTTGTTCTCCCTTTCACAAGTAGTAGAGATCTTCCCTATTTTGAAACCCCTTTTCTTTGATCCTGCAGCCTCCTTAGCCATCATCTGATTTCTCCCTTTCCTCTCAAAGCTAGCCTCCTCCAGGGAGGGAGCCCCACCCAAGCCTTCACTTCCTCATTACCCATCTCCTCCAGCCCCCACTGTTGGCCTGTTGCTCTCACAGCTGCAGTTCCCACAGAGCTACCCAGTGGTTTCCTGGGTGCTAAGGTCAGTGGTATTTTTCTCATTCCTCTTTGACATCTTCTCCTCTGATGTCTGTTCTGATCTCCAGCATAGCACATGGCCGTTCCTCAGAGGCTGGCCTGGGCTCCCGTGTTCTTGTTTCCTCTCTCCAACCCTCACACTCATGAATGTCCTCTAAATCTTTATCTCCAGATTCCTATTCCTAAGTACCTGACAGACATTTACTTCTCTGTGTTTCCAGCATCTGAAACTCAACATCCAGACTTAGCATAGCCTTCACCACTCAAAAATTCACGAAAACCTTCCCAGCCTGTAAAGCCCAGCTCAGAGACCATCTCCTCCAGGGACCCTGCCTATGATTCCCAACCTGAACTTAATTCTATCCCCGAAGCCTTGTAAAACAGAATTTTTACCCCTCTTAGTTTGTGTGAGGGGCCTAAGGCTCCAGTTAAATACTTGCTCAGGGATACACAGCTAATGCTAAAATTCTCAGGAAGAAGTCACTCTCCAGTGCTCTTTCTACTCTACCGAGAAGTTTCTTAGTGCCTTAAGTGCTTTCAGTTGCTCTTACGGTATGTAATCCCACAATGGCGCATATCCATGCTGGGGTACTTGACTAGTGTATAGAACTATAAGGTTCTTGAGGGACTATACATGTTTCTCACAAATCACTAAATTCCCCACCGTGCAGAATTGAGAAGTTGTCACACAGTGTTCAGTAAATATTTAATGGATGAATAAGAAAAAGTTGCCTCACAGATTTTCCCTGACCAGGCCTCATTCAGTATAGGGCAGGTATAGATACTCAGAAAGTATTTATTGGTTGGTTAATTATGAAGAAAACTTTTAAATATCAGACTGAGGTGCTTGGACTCTTCTGGAAGCACAGTGGGGAGACCATGCTGATTTGAGGGCAGAAGAGTTGAAATTAGGGAAGCTCCATCTTAGAAGTGTTAGCTCCTGTGGTGGCAGCAGAAGGAAGAGTGGTGAGGCAGGGGCGGCAGGAGGGAGGAGAGAAGGGGTTGGAGTAAGGTGGGTGCTTCAGGAAGTGAGAGGGGACAAATCAAGGTCCTTTTGAAGGGGGAAAGGACAGGGTGGCTGATGTGGAACAGGGAGGAAGAGGATAGGATGGGGCAGAGGTGTGATTTTGGTGTGGAAAATGCTGCTGTTATTGAAAAGCAGAGTGGGATCAACCTCTGTGGAGAGTGTTTTATGGAGGATGTAGGTGCCAGACCTGCTGTGTCATATGCATGGACTCATCTTAATTCTCAGTATATAACCCCTGGAAATAGGTCGTGTGATCCTAGCTTGAGGGTCAGGAAATGGGCTTAAAACCATTAAAACAATATCTGAACCCAGTGTGTTTGACCTCAAAGATTATTCTTTCATCCTCAGTGCCTCCCAAACGTATAGGAAAGAAGCAGATTGGGAGCTCAGATTATGATTAAATATTCGTGCTGATTTGAGGTGATGGCTCTTAATAAGCCCATCATGTTTTCCCTCTTAGATTAGGAGTGTCTGGAAAATTGGTACCATTGGCACCTTTTTTCCTGTCTACATCCTTCTCAGAAAGAACTAAGTTAGATGGAAGAAAGGCCTTCCCAACAGTTAGTTACAGCATGGATGACCTTTTCAGGGGTGGATAATTTTTAAGGAACTGTGGTCAAGCCTCCAAGTCTAGACTTGTGTACAAATGGCTTCTTCTGTTTCCTTGCAGCTCTTAGGTTCTCTCATTACCCCCCACAATAAAGTGACGGTTTCTTCCTTTCATGTGGGTCTGCTGACTTTTTAGACCTGTTCAAGGTTTTTCCGCAACTTTCACCGCAATAATTGAGCATAGAACCATGAAATTGTTGGTCTGGTCAGCCCAGGCCCCATCAGAGCACTCCTGTCCCTCTTCAGCTCCCATCAAGTTGAGGTCTTCTATCCCAGCCTGCCCTTCTGTCAAGTCTCCCTCCCAGAAGGTTAGGGATTTTCTTTCAGGCCACTGTTTGTTATGCCCTGGGCTACATGGACAACATGTTAGGCTGATAGGTGAGGAAGACTCTCTCCCTTTCTTCTGGGAATTCCTACAGACAAGTAAATAGACGAAACAGTATGTGTTGCTACATGCTAAGACGGGGACTGGGGTACCTTTCCCACCCTCCAGTTCCCCTCTCTGAGCAAATGAACAATGAGGACGATCTTAAGCCTTGGGCTGGTGTCCCCCTGGTCTCCAACATGCCCAAGTTATGTTCCATATACTTACTACTGTGGATGAAAGATTCTTGTGGTTTGTTTATTTTTTATTTTATTTTATTTAAGATTTATTTTTATTTATTTGCGCATGTAAGAGTTAGGGTGTAGGCCAGAGGTGCAGGTGAGAGGATTCATCAGAGACAGAGTGGGGAGCAGAACAGGCAGATCTACTGAAGTACACTGCTGAGGGGAGCAGTGGGCGAGGCAGGAGAGGTCTGCTGTGCCATGTGGGAAGCTCCCTGGCTGGGGATCTAACTCATGCTGCAATGGCTGCGATAGCTTCTTAGTGCTGAGACTTAACCCGTTGCGCCACCAGGGAGGCCCCCTGTTTGCTTAGTTTTTAAAGTCCTACATTGGTTTTCACAATCAGGGAGAAAAGAGTTTTGGACTGTGTACTTTTAGGAGCACAGAGGCCCAAGTGTGTCTGAGTTTGGTTCCTAAGTGACAGCCTCACTGTGTGCCTCCCTCTTAGTCTGCAGGAGGCAGGAGGGTCCTGCCCTGTGCCACACCAGCCGGTGCTGTGGGCAGTGCAAGGGTGTGTGTGCGTGTGCAAGAGTACACCAGAGTGCAGACAGCACCGGGACCCTTACTTGCTCTCAGCTTGCAGCTCCACCTCTCAACCTCGCTTTCAAAAGGAAGCCCTGCCAGGAGGGTGTGGGTGGCTTCCCCCTGCAGCTGTGCTGTCCTTCTGGGCCTGCCTGCTCCTGGCCCGGCGGGAGGGTGAGTGTCTTTAGAGGCTTTGTTCACGGGGCCCTCTCCTCCTGGCACTGCCCGGCTCAGGAAAGAGGGAACTGGAAGGTCTCAAATCTCATCCTTCCCTCCTAGCAGCCCTTCTCACTGTCACCTGCTCCCTCCCTCTCCCCCTAGGTCTCTTCTGTCACCCCCAAATGCCCCAAACCCTGGTCTAGAAGCCCAGTTCTCTCAGGAGAAGTGGAAGAGGAGAAACAGATGAAAGGATGGTGACCCTCAAATTCCAGCCCTGTGCTAGCTTTCTTCAGCCTTTTAAAAAATAAAACAGGCCCTCCCTGGTGGCCTGGGGGTTAAATATCAGCGCTATCACCACAAAGGCCCACCAAGACGGCCTGAGTTGATCCCCAGCCAGGGAGCTGACCCACATGGCACAACAGAATTCTCCTGCCTCACCCACTGCTCCCCTCAGTAGTGTGTTTCAGTAGATCCTCCTGTTCTGCTCCCCACTCTGTCTCCGGTGAATCCTCTCATCAGCGCCCCTCCCCCAGCCTATACCCCAGTTCTTCTACACAAAAATAAATAAAATAAATAATTTTATAAAAATGATAACAATAATTAGCTTTTATTGGGCACATGCTCTGTGCTAGGCACCATCCTTAAGCATTTTATGGGCACTGCCTCCTTTAAAGTTGACACCAACCCCAGAGGTGGGTATTGGGCATGCCAGTCTTGCAGATGAGGCTACAGACTCTCAGTTTGTCACTGAGTTTGTGATCAGTAGCATGTCTTTGAAAAGCATCTGGGCTCTGACTTGTTTTCCGTCATCTCCTTCTGAGTTTTCACCTAGAATACTAACTGTGAGCCAGTCCAGGACAAGGACATCCCATGACCCCCCTCGCAGTGTATTAGCGCTCACTCCTGTGTCTTTTTGAATACTCCTTCCCCCCCACTCTAGCTACATAATCCTTTTCTGAAGTCCTGACTTTATTCTTTCTCCCTCTCCCAGGACCCTGCTGGAATCTTTGAGCTGGTGGAGGTGGTTGGCAATGGAACCTATGGGCAGGTGTACAAGGTGAGACCCTAAAGGCGCAGGAGCATGACTAACCCTCTTCCCTGCAGCCTTCTCATGGGGAGTGGAAGAAGTGAGCCCCAGGCCACCGGGGGAACACAGGATGGAGACTTACTCAGGATGGGGGGGAGGACTTGGGGGATTATGGGGGCTGGGGCTCCTGGGAACGGGGAGAGAGAAGCTGGAGAGAAAGGAGAGCAGAATAAAAGTAATGAGGGAAGGAAGCAGCAGGAAGTGGGTGTTTTTGCAGGCCTCTGCCTCTGAGTGTAGAGCTAGTCCTGGGTGTGGCAGGAACTGGGTGGAGCTGGGTGACATGTGGAAGAGGGAAGTGGGAAGCATGAGGGCAGTGGGGAAGAGTGTCAGGCCTCACCTGGGAGCTCAGAGCAGAGCTCAGGTCAAAGCACAAATTGCTTCCCCCAAACTACACCTGGGATTTGGAGTTGGTGGGTCTCACGAGTGGCCTTCTGCAGAGGGGTGGTGGCTTTCTTACGCTCCCACAGCAGGCTGGAGTCTCAGCTCAGGCCTTTTGCTTTTGAGGCTGCCTCTCTTTCCCACAAAAGTGGCATTTCCTCAACCACTGATTGTAGCTGTTTAGCCTGACCAATCCAGCCCTCATGTGGCCTGCCCCTCCCCCTCACACTGGGATGGGCGAGGCAGCTAGGGAGGGAGAGGCACGTTCAAGGTGGGTGCTGCCCCAGATGCTTTCCCAGAGCTGGAGGCCGCCAGAGCATCCACCTGGCTCCTCCATCCCCAGATACTATGCTGGGTCTTTTCACAGTTCTCTGCATTTCAGCCAACGTTTCCTGGCTCCTTGGGACCTCCTGGCTCATATCCTTCTTCCCTGTGAGGGAAAAGGCACCCCTCACCCCCTATTTCTTGCCTAGTCACTGCTGTGGAAATAGTTGCTCTGTGTTCTGCTGCTTCGCTGGGTTTGGGGTCTGCTGGGAACAAAAATAATCTAGGGGCTGGCAGTACCTATGTCCATTCCCACAGGGAGCTGCCTTCCCCCACTGTGGTCTTCCTCACGAAGCCTTGAACTCACCTGACCAAGGTGGAGATGGCTCCTGCTAGGAATTTCAGAAGGATGAGAGGGAATAACAGGGACATACTTTAGAAGGAAAGGTTCCTTCTCATTAATACTGGTGACGGGGGCATCAGCATATGTCAGTCAGCCATTCTGTGTTCCCCCGAGTTTCCTAAAATCAGCTTTACGTGTTCTTTCCTGTCAACAATAATAAAAAGCCTTGGTTGGGCTTGGGTGGGAGTGGAGGGTCCATGATTCTGGGGAAGGCCTCTGTCTGTCCACAGGGGAGAGGTAGGTCTCATGGAAGATGCTGACAGGCAAATACCCTCCCCAGGCTCTGCCTGAGGATGAGAAGGTATCTTTCACTTCTTGCCCTAACTTTCAAACTCTAGGAAGCCCACGCCAGAGAGGTTGGAATAGAACTTAAGTGTTTCTCACTCTCCTCTCTTAAGTGTCTTAGGGGAGGAGACCCTGCATCCTCATTAAGCTGAGAGATTGGAAGTTCAAGCTTGCTAGTTTTTCTGTAGCTCTCTGTCTACTCCTGTTATCAACACACAAATTGAGGTGTCTAGCCACCAGGAGGGATGCTTTCTAAGACAAAAAGGCCAGGCGTGGCCTGTTCCAGCTCTCCCTGAGCATACATCCAGATTCCTCCATGCCAGGCTCTCTGTCCTGCAGGGTCGGCATGTCAAGACTGGGCAGCTGGCTGCCATCAAGGTCATGGATGTCACTGAGGTAGGGAGCATCTGGGGGTAGTGGGGGGGTTGGGACCTTGAGGAGGTGGTGAGGGGCTCTCAGGGGTCATCTTCCCCCAACCACCCCACTCACCTAGGACGAGGAAGAAGAGATCAAACAGGAGATCAACATGTTGAAAAAATATTCTCACCACCGCAACATTGCCACCTACTATGGGGCCTTCATCAAGAAGAGCCCCCCTGGAAATGATGACCAGCTCTGGGTGAGAAGAGCCTTCTGTCTGTCTGCCTTCACCTCCCTGTCATTCCTGTCTCTAGGCTGTTCATTTGGAACTCAGTGTAACGCTTCTTAAAGCCTCCTCGTGCGGCCCTCCCTTCAGTCTACACAGCCTTTCCTGTGTCTGGATTCAGAGGGACCTTCTTACTCACACTGAGTCCCCCACACATTGCAGCCTTTTGTCCTCTAAGTGTTTTAGCTGCAAGGGTCCTGGGTTTGCCCCTGCCATTGCCCTGACCAATACACTGTGCCCGGCAGGCACTGAATCAGGAGTGAGCATTGTAATCCTAGTAGGGGCTGGGGGAGACCTCAGAGAGGTTGGTCCATTGGTTCTCCTGCCTTTGAGTACACTTCCTGGGAAAGCAATAGACCAAAATATTTGTGGGTGGTAACAGGGTTCAGACCCCTCCCTGCCATGCTCAAGCCCTGGATGATTATTCTAACAGCTTGCTGTCGCTCTTTTGGGCCTCCCCCAAATTCTGCCCTGGCTCGGAACATTCCTAAGAGTCATCGCCCTCCCTAGCCTGGTGCTGGCCAATTCCCCAGCCTGGCCTTTTCTGGTGCTCAACCCAGCCCCCAAGAGTGAGCATCAGGGAGCATGATGATGGCTGTGGGTGTTGGAGCTCATGCCTAGTCTCCCCTCCCCACAGTCTGCCAGACACGTACTTATTAAGTACCTTCTGTGTGCCCTGCACAAGCAAGCGTGAGTAATCATCCCTGCCTCCAATGCATTTAGTCTTTTGGGGTCTCTTTCTCTGTCTCTCCCTCTCTCTCTTTGTCTGTCTGTCTCTCTAGAGAGAGGTGAGTAATGTGGTATAACGTGGTAACTTGTCAGGGAGGTTTACCTGGCAGCTGTGTAGAAAGGAAGACCTGAGGGTAGAGGCCAGGTGATGGTGATCAGGCGCCCTCTTCTGGGCCTATTGGGCACTATCCTCCCTTCCCCCCACTGTGTTTGGCTGTGGGAGGGAAGGCCAGACCTGACCTTAAATAAAATGTACAAATTACATTTATTGCATATAAAATGTACATATGTCATATCCAATCTTTTTCTGCATTGTATGTGATCTTTAGAAAGTACAGTGGAAACACTTGGACAGGTGTATCGACTCTAGGGGTACTTCCCATTTGACCCTGGCCTCTGGGCCTTAATGGTTCTCCCCTAGAGGTGCTAGGGGGGAACTCCCATCTCCCTGTCCTGGTCCTGCCTCTGTTTGCAGAGTTTCTCCCAGAATCTTGCCAGGCTCCCTCCACAGCTCTCTGGTAGACACCACACACTATTTTTGTCTCTAGCACACCTAGAGAATTGCCGATCCTTAGCTTTTTTCTTGCCGCTGGTTCAGGGGTTAGCAAACTTTTTCTGTGAAGGGGCAGATAATAAATACTTGGGGGTTTTGTCGGTGATAAAGCCTCTGTTACAACTGCTCGATTCTGCTGCGGTGCTGTGAAAGCAGCCAGAGACAAGTATAAAGGGGTGGTCTTTGCTGTATCCCTAAAAGCCTTTTTAGGGCACTAAAATTTGAATTTCATGATTCTTCTTAAAAATTTTTTCCCAACGATTTAAAAAATATAAAAACCATTCATCGTGCCAAAACAAAGCACAAAACACTCTCTACAAAATACAAAGAACAAAGTAGTTCTAACCATTTCAGGGTCATGGGTCCCAGTGAGAATGAAGACACTGGAACATGCCCCGAGATGATGCCCATGCCCACATCGGTTTGTCTGCATCTTCAGGGTTTCCTTGGCTCCTGCCCTGGGACCAGACCAGCTCTCCCGGCCCCACCCTACCCTATCTTTCCTTTTTCTCTTGTAATCTCATGAAGTCCTGTAGCCTTTGTGAGCCTCAGCTCTTGTACTCCAGTTCTTACCAGTGCTGGCCCCAAAGCTTCTGGTCCTCTTGAGGGGTGGGGGCACAGTTAGCAGGAAATCTTGCCTGACTGATGCTTTTCCTTCCTGGGGCCTCCCTGGGACCACAGCTGGTGATGGAGTTCTGTGGTGCTGGTTCTGTGACGGACCTCGTGAAGAACACCAAAGGAAACGCCCTGAAGGAGGACTGCATTGCCTACATCTGTAGGGAGATTCTCCGGGTGAACACCTCCCCTGCCCTTCCTCCTGGGCCAGCCCTGGTGGGAGCTTCACACATCCCTGGACGGGAACCCTTCCCTGGGGAAGAATAGGACTGTGCCTTCTTTAAGGAGCAGATGGCCTGATGTGTGGGGCAGGACAGACAGCCCCAGCCTTGGGGAGCTCACACTGTTGGAGGAGACAGGAGCCTCTGTGTTCAAGCTCTGCCACGTCCCCACTTGCATCCCTGCAGCTGCTAGGAATTCCCAGGAGCCACCACTGAGGACACTCCCCAAGAAAGCTCAGCCTGTACTTGGCTCCTGGGCAGAGAGTGACTGCTTCTCCAGCCAGCCCTGTGTAGACTGAATCTCCCCTCCCCTGGGCTCACGTCCACTGCTTGCTCTTTCCCTCCCAGACCGAGACTAATTCCACTCATTTTCCCGCTCCAGGGTCTAGCTCATCTCCATGCCCACAAGGTGATCCACCGAGACATCAAGGGGCAGAATGTGCTGCTGACAGAGAACGCAGAGGTCAAACTAGGTAGGCCGGCCCCGCCTAGGGAGCTGGAGCCCTCTTGCCTCCAGGACAGAGAAACAGGGATCCCTTCTTCCCTCTCATGGTTCAAGTCCAACTCCCTGTAGACTGAGAGGTTTGCTCCTCCCCTTTCCCATCTCCTCCCCCTGGTTCCCTGCCCCCTGCTAGGAAATCACTCAAGAAGCTTTTCCCCTGCCCTCTGTTAGGTCCCAGGTGCTGTGAGGGCCCTCTAGGGAGAGGATTTTGACCCCTCCTGTCTGGGATGCTGTCCCTTGGCCCATTCACCTTGCTTTTGCCAAGACTAGGTCAGCATCTTCAGGAGGTTGATGGGGTGGAAGAAGTACCCAGAGAGTGTCTGCTGCCCACCCCCAGTAGGCCTCCACTGCCCTGGGGCATGTACCTGCCAGACTGAGGCAAGGGGAGCAGCTGTGATGCTCGGGGGTGACCCCCTCCCTTGGTGTCTTCCAGTGGATTTTGGAGTGAGTGCTCAGTTGGACCGAACCGTGGGCAGACGGAACACTTTCATTGGGACCCCGTATTGGATGGCCCCAGAGGTCATCGCCTGTGATGAAAACCCCGATGCCACCTATGATTACAGGGTATGGAGGGGAAAGTAGGGAGCATGGAGGCGGGAGTGAAGAAGGATAAATTGAAAATATTAGGGGCTGGAACAGGATGGCATGTTAGCAATGACCGGTTGAGGAACATTTTGTGGCGAGGAAAGTTTGGGTGAGCTGGAGATGGCTGGAAGAGAGGGACCTCAGGAAGCAGTGTGGGCCGGGGAGTGGCCTGAAGAGGCCGACATGGTGGTACATTCACCTGTCCCTTCTTTCCCCTCCACAGAGTGACATTTGGTCTCTAGGAATCACAGCCATCGAGATGGCAGAGGGAGCCCCTCGTAAGTGCAAAGTCTGGGAGAGAAAGGCCCCGAAAGTGGCTGCCGGGAGGAGATGGTCATGGGAAGTCATGGTGAGAAGGGGTTCTCGGGCTCTCGGCAAGGACTGATGGTGTCTCTCCTGTCCCAGCTCTCTGTGACATGCACCCCATGCGAGCCCTCTTCCTCATCCCTCGGAACCCACCACCCAGGCTTAAGTCTAAGAAGTGGTAGGTCTCTGGGGGTTTGGTGTCTAGGAAGAAAGCTCTGGACGAGCCGCCGTCCTTGCCCCGCTGTGCCCCTCACAGAAGCGGTGTTGGGAGGGAGGCATGTGGCTGGGTGAGGGCATAGGGATTGCTGCGGGGCTGTGAAGAACATGGGAGGGCAAAGTGGCTTTGGGATCCCCCCCTTGCTCTTGCAACACCCCCTTCTGAGGGGGCCCTCCCAGTGTGAGTCCCCATCATTTTCAGGTCTAAGAAGTTCATCGACTTCATTGACACGTGTCTCATCAAAACTTACCTGAGCCGCCCACCAACGGAGCAGCTCCTGAAGTTTCCCTTCATCCGCGACCAGCCCACGGAGCGGCAGGTCCGCATCCAGCTCAAGGACCACATCGACAGATCCCGGAAGAAGCGCGGCGAGAAAGGTCAGTGAATGAGGAGGGCAGGCCCGGGTCTCAGACATGCTTCAGGCCCTGCTCCTCCTTACCAGCCCTGGCTCCCCCGGCAACCTGTGGGCTCCCCTCCCTATCCAAGGAGGACTTTGCAACTTCCAGCCCCAGAGGCGTCTGTCCTCTTCCCCAGTCCAAGTCAGTTTTCTAAATGAGAGTTGATCTTCCATATCCTCACAAGTGCCTCATGTTGAGCACATGCGTATGTAAGTGCCCACACATCCTTCCCACCTCCTCTAGTATGGGGTCTAATCCCCACCTCTGGACAGGCCCAAACCTGGACCATCACCCCATTGCTCCAAGGAGGAGGGCGGGGACCCAGGTGCATGGCCCTCCAGACAGACCTTATTGGTTATCCCCATCTAAGGTTTCCCTAGCCCGGGGTGGGGTCTGGGGCACTGGGTGAAGAAACAGCAGTGATATCTCCTCCACAGAGGAGACAGAATACGAGTACAGCGGCAGTGAAGAGGAAGATGACAGCCATGGAGAGGAAGGGGAGCCAAGGTAAGCCTGGCAGGTGGAGGGTAGGGCCATCGTTTACCTTCTGAGGAGAAACAGCGATCCTTGGCTTGGGGGTGTTCAGACTGGGGGTGCTGGGCACAGAGAAGGAAAGACCCATATGAACAGAATCCCTGAGTGCTAAGAAGAGATGGAATAAGTGAATGAGCACGAGGTGGGAGAGAGCCATTCAGGTGGGCTGTTAAGGGAAGGGCCAAAGCCCAGGCAGAGGAGAGGGCAGGTCTGGCTGCCCAGATGAGATCAGAGGCACATACTGTCTGGTCCAGGTAAAGGGTTCACTCAGGGGACTCTCCAAGAATGAGCATGGAAAACTGCAGGGTTCTGACCCCAATGCTCGTTGTGCCACCCTGACCCAGCTCCATCATGAACGTGCCTGGGGAGTCCACCCTACGCAGGGAATTTCTCCGACTCCAGCAGGAGAATAAGAGCAACTCGGAGGCTTTAAAGCAGCAGCAGCAGCTACAGCAGCAGCAGCAGCGAGACCCAGAGGCACACATCAAGCACCTCCTGCACCAGCGGCAGCGGCGCATTGAGGAGCAGAAGGAGGAGCGTCGGCGTGTCGAGGAGGTGGGCTGTCCTGCCAGGCCTGGCTTGGCTTCCTTCCCCCTGCGCTGGTCGTGGGCAGTGAGAGGCCGGCCTCCACACCCTGGCCCCTGCCAGCTGGAGTGGATGGTTGTGTCGATGGCATCCCTTAAGAGCAGAGCTGTTTCTCAAAATCCATACTGGTTCCCTGGACAAGACTATCCCTGTCCTGTGTGTAAACCTCCGATCCAGATTTGTCTGGCTCCATTTTCCTTAAATCTCAGGAGCTGGGGGTCTGTGTACAAATACTCCAGTGCCTTGGGCATCTGATTCTCAAGCTGCTGTCTGGTCTGAACCTGAAAAAGAGCCTTCTAAAGAAGCTCCATTACTTCTGGTTGTTTTGCCTTAGATTTCCTGGAAAGTTCAGACTTGTTAATTGAACTCAATGGTGGTGGGTGAGAGAAATTTAATTATGAGAATCTTATTTTTAAATAGTTGCAGTTTTTTTTTCTTTTACATCATCAATTATAAAGTAAATGTATCTGTATACATATGTATTTAAATATATTTATTTTGCAGGAGGGCACGTAAGGGAAGGGAAGTATAGATTGGTTTTATTTTTTTTATTTATTTTTTTAAATTTATTTTTTATTTTATACATACAAGCTGGGGTAAAGGCCAGAGGCGTGGGGCGGTGAGAGGGTTCACCAGAGACAGAGAGGGGAGCAGAACAGGCAGATCAGAAATACACTGCTGAGGGGAGCAGCGGGTGAGGCAGGAGAGGTCTGCCGCACCATGTGGGTGTCTCCCCGGCCGGGGCGTCGAACTCGCGTTGCCGCTGCCGACAGCTCCACAGCGCAGTGCTTAACTGCTGCGCCACCGGGGAGGCCCTAGATTGGTTTTAAATAAAACCTTACAGGGGGCCTCCCTGGTGACTTAAGGCTTAAGTCTCAGCACTGTCACCACTACAGCCTAAACTCAATCCCAGCATAGGCAGCTGGCCCACACACAGCGCAGCAGATCTCTCCTGTCTCACCCACTGCTCCCCTTGGCAGTGCATTTTAGTAGATCCACCTGTTCGGCTCCCCACTCTTGTCTCTGGTGAATCCTCTCACCGCCCCCCCCCACACCTCTGGCCTACACCCCAGTTCTTCTACACAAAAATAAAAACAAAACAATAAATAAATGACACCTTACATAGATGGTATTTTTTGTTGAAACAATGACATGATTTCAAAGAATAGGAGACAGATGGGAGCGTCCACACTGTCCATGTTCATGTACCACCCCAAGGTGGGCTCTCATTTTTGTTGAACAAAAGTAATTTGCAGGAAAGCCTGCTACAAGAGAGAAGAGCGCAGCTTTCTTTTTACTAGGTGTTTTCCGATAGGGTAACAGAAAATTGTGTCTACCATAGTGTTTCCTGGAGCAGGCCTGGCAGATCCTCACTGTAGAAATAGGCCCAGCAAAATTCCCCCAGCTGTAATTGACTGTTAGGGCTGCTTATGATTTTTCTGTTATTTGCTTTTCTATTATTTTCGTGTGTGTGTGTGTGTGTGTGTGTGTGTGTGTGTGTGTGTGTGTGTGTGAGAGAGAGAGAGAGAGAGAGAGAGAGAGAGAGGAGACTCTTGGGTGAGAAAGACAAAGTAAAATGCAACCGGAGCTACTGATGTTGCTAAGGAGCTGCCCAGGTCCCTCTCCTGTTTCCTTAAAAAAGGCTTTTTTGGGCCTCCCCGGTGGCGCAACGGTTGAGCTCTGCGCTGTGGAGCTGTCCGCAGCAGGCGATGCTAGTTTGACGCCCAGCCGGGGAGAATCCCACATGGTGGGGCAGACCTCTCCTGACTCACCCGCTGCTCCCCTCAGCAGTGTATTTCTGATCTGCCTGTTCTGCTCCCCACTCTGTCTCTGGTGAACCCTCTCGCGGCCCCACGCCTCTGGCCTGTACCCCAGCTTGTATGTGGGAAAAAAAAAAAAAAAAGGCTTTTCTGTGCATGGGCGCCTAGTGCCCTCTTGTGGCAAAAGGCTGTTACTACCTCCCACTCTGTTCAGACTTCTGGCAGAGGTGGAGGTGAGAGGTTAGGAGTGCATGTGCAGTTTGTTACTGTTGACTCTTGGTTTTCTTTGGCGGTACAGTGGATAGGAGCAGGTACTATCCAGTTTGGCCCACTCCAAGAGTAGCAGTCGATCTCTCTGCCTCGCCTCCAGAAACCTTAGACAAGTATTTTCTCCCTAGCCTGTGCGCTCTTGCACAGTAGTAGGATGGTTTGTGGAAACAAGTTGAAGCTATTCTCTCACCACCATCCCTAGCAAAAAGGACATCTGATTGCATTGTCCAGCAGAGCTCCCCATTCTAGTCCTCTGAAAATGGGCTGGGCCTTCTTCCCTTCCAGGGCTGTGCTGGCTGAGTGTCTGGTGCAGCCCTTGAGACCATGTCTCTTCACCCCCAGCAACAGCGACGAGAGCGGGAACAGCGGAAGCTGCAGGAGAAGGAGCAGCAGCGGAGGCTGGAAGACATCCACGCCATTCGGCGGGAGGAGGAGAGGCGGCAGGCGGAGCGGGAGCAGGTACAGGCCCCCAGAGACACCACACACACCCCTTCCCTCCCGTTCCTGCTCCTGCTGCCTGCCTCCCCTGCTCCCCAATGCCCTTCCCCCTTCTTTCCCCTACCCCTAGATTCCTCCTATCTTTTCTAGCTTCACTCTTTCTCTCTGTTTTCTCCCACCCTTCAACCCCCAACCCTGGCTCCCTGCCCTCCTCCTGTCTCTGTGCCTTCATTCCTCATCTCTTGGACCATCCCTAACTCCTCCCCTACACTGCCTTCATGGGTCCCCAATGCTGACTTCCTCCTCATTCCCTGTGCCCTCTGCGGGGCTCATCCCATTCCCATCCTCTCTATTACTCTTCCCTGCTGTCCTCATCCTCACCCCACTGATCCCTTCTCTTCCAACTCCTTCGCCGCCGCTGCTGCCCCTCCTCTGCCTCCCCTCTTTCCCTGCCCTTTGCACCCCTACCCCCACCCCCCCAGGAATATATTCGTCACAGGCTAGAGGAGGAGCAGCGACAGCTCGAGATCCTTCAGCAACAGCTGCTCCAGGAACAGGCCCTACTGCTGGTAACGGGGTCCCCCAGCTGCCTCTGGAAAGACATGTATTCAAAGCTTCTTTGCTGAAACGGGATGGGAACACTTCAGGGGAAGGGGTCACCCAAGCATCCAGGGGAGACATCTCCTCTCTAGGCAGTTGGAGAACAGAAAGGGCATGCTTGCTCTGGCTTTCAGGGCCACACTTCGCTGAGTCCTCTCTCCCCACCCTTGGGCCCAGGAATACAAGCGGAAGCAGCTGGAAGAACAGCGGCAGTCAGAGCGTCTCCAGAGGCAGCTGCAGCAGGAGCACGCCTACCTCAAGTCCCTGCAGCAGCAGCAGCAGCAGCAGCAGCAGCTTCAGAAACAGCAGCAGCAGCAACAAATCCTGCCAGGGGACAGGAAGCCCCTCTATCATTATGGTCGGGGCATTAACCCCGCTGACAAACCAGCCTGGGCCCGAGAGGTACTCACAGCCTCCTTTGCCACCTGTCTCTGTCCTCCTCGCTGCACTAGTGGGCACTGAGAAGGGGCACATGGCATGGACTGGAGGGAGGAAGTGGTTGGGAAAGATGGGGACCTGGTGTCGGGAACAGGAAAGCAAAAGCTGGCCTGCTGAGCGTCCTTGCACACCGCAGGTGGAAGAGAGAACGAGGATGAACAAGCAGCAGAACTCTCCCTTGGCCAAGACCAAGCCGAGCAGCACAGGGCCTGAGCCCCCCATCCCCCAAGCTTCCTCTGGACCCCCAGGACCCCTTTCCCAAACTCCTCCTATGCAGAGGCCGGTGGAGCCCCAGGAGGGACCGCACAAGGTGACTCTCTCCCCATTCCCATCTTAACTCATAACCCGTAGACACAAGGAGCTTCACTCACTGCAGGTACATGGCGTGTACATGGATGTGCGTGTGTGCACACCCACACACATACACAAACACACAATCTTAGCCAGGGACCATAGACGTCACCGCTTGCTACTGCATGTGTCTCTTCCTACATCTTACCAATTCTTGGGCTCGAGGAGCTTCTTTCCTTTAATGGATATTTGAAAGCCAGAGGCTTTCCTTGCCCCTTTCTCCCAGCCCACAGGTGGGAACGTGCCACAGAGTGGGCAGCCCACCCTCCCTGGTCTCTCCCCGCAGAGCCTGGTGGCACACCGGGTCCCACTGAAGCCATATGCAGCACCTGTACCCCGATCCCAGTCCCTGCAGGACCAGCCCACCCGAAACCTGGCTGCCTTCCCAGCCTCCCACGACCCTGATCCTGCTGCCCCCAAGCCCACTGCCACACCCAGTGCCCGAGGAGCTGTCATCCGCCAGAATTCAGACCCCACTTCCGAAGGGCCTGGCCCCAGCCCCAACACCCCAGCCTGGGTCCGGCCAGATAATGAGGCCCCACCCAAGGTAAGGACAGCCCTGTGGGAGCAGTGAAAAGAACAGAGATACTATAGGGGAGGGAAAGGAGGGTGAGTAGAGGGAACAAGTGAGGTGGGTGATGCGAGAGACACGGGGGAGGAGAGAAGGATCAGCCTCTGCCATGGCCGCAGTCCGTCAGGGTTAACTCAGTGATCACAGCAGTGGGTGTGAGGACAGGAGAATGCCCATGGGTTTGGGGAACACGAGGGACAGACTTCCTGGGTTACACTCCCAGCCTCATCACCTTGGACAAACTTACCAGCTCCCCTCACCACAGAGTTTGTTGCGCCCTAACGCCAGGAGAATAGCTGTCAGAGCCTGTGACAGTTGTTGTGGGGCCCAGCACAGAGCTAGCACGCAGCATGCCAACTCTTCCTCCTCCCTCAGGTGCCTCAGAGGACCTCATCTATTGCCACTGCCCTTAACACCAGCGGGGCCGGAGGGTCCCGGCCAGCTCAGGCTGTCCGTGCCAGGTAACTCCTGGGTGGAGTCAGCCAGCAGCCTAGGGAATGATGAGGGGTGGGGAGGCAAAGGGCAGTTTGCCAGGTTACCCGCTTAGGTGTGGGCCAGCCCCAACCCAGTCACCTCAGCCCCCTCCCCGCCCCTGCCCTGGCTGTGCTCCCTCCACAGACCTCGCAGCAACTCCGCCTGGCAAATCTACCTGCAAAGGCGGGCAGAGCGGGGCACCCCCAAGCCTCCAGGGCCCCCCGCTCAGCCCCCTGGCCCGCCCAACGCCTGTAGGTAATGGAGTTGTTCACGCACTCATCCTCCCACCTGCACTTCTGCCACCTTCTTACCCCTGGTGACGGCTCCCTCTGTGGTGCAACTCAACACCCCAGGGAGGGAAGCACCCCTTCTCCCTGACCCTTCCTCTGCCCACCCTGCAGTAACCCTGACCTCAGGAGGAGTGACCCTGGCTGGGAGCGCTCGGACAGTGTCCTCCCCGCCTCTCACGGGCACCTCCCTCAGGCTGGCTCGCTGGAGCGGAACCGTGTGGGAGGTACGGGAGCCAGGCTGCTCTGGAGTCTGGACACGGTCTGGGTGGGAGGCACCCCACTTCTGGCAGCTTTGGACCAAGACCCCATCAGGGGCAGGCTGGGGACCGGGCTGGGTGGGGAGCGTGGCACTGACCCTGTGTGGGTGTCAGTGGCATGTGTTCTGCCCCTCCGTATTCACATAAGCACCCACATCCATAGCCTCCTCCAAACTGGACAGCTCCCCAGTGCTCTCCCCTGGAAACAAAGCCAAGCCTGATGACCACCGCTCCCGGCCCGGCCGGCCCGCAGTAAGTCATCGGCCGGCAGCGCTGTGACCTTGCCTTCTCTGGGCTGGGGGTTGGGGGACTGGATGTGGCGCCTCCACCGGGGGGCTGGGTGCCGAGGGCGGGGCCTGGATTCATCTGTGTGAGAGAAAGAGCTGCTGCGGGCACAGCTGCACTTCACGGTCACTAACTTTCCATCACCTCTCTCCTGCCTCCCCCTGGCTGCCTTTCTTCCCCTGTGGCCCCTCCCAGAGCTATAAGCGAGCAATTGGTGAGGTTAGTGCCAAGGGCCCTCTTTCGGGAAGCCCTCTGTTACCTGCCCTTCTCCTCTGGCATCCTTTGTGCGACCACCCTCCCCGCTCCTCTCCCTTCCTCACACAGCTCCTCCCCTGCAGGATTTCCTGTTGAAAGAACGGACCCTGGAGGAAGCCCCCCGACCTCCCAAGAAGGCCATGGACTACTCCTCATCCAGTGAGGAGGTGGAGAGCAGTGAAGACGACGAGGAGGAAAGCAATGGCGAACCTTCGGAGGGGAGCAGAGATGCCCCTGGGGCCCGGTATGGGGGTACTCTAGGAGAGAGAAAGGACTTGGGCATGGGGGAGAGGTGGGACTCGGGCAAGTCTGGGGAAAGTGGCTCCCCTTTCTGCTGAGCGGAGACCCTGGCCATTCTTGCTGGTCAGTGGTCACCTCATCCTCCCCCTCTCTAGAGAGTGGGGTGTGGGTGTTCCCTTCTTTCTGCCACTATCCTGTCAGTGGGGCAGAGGGTGGTGGGGGAAACTGTACCAGGTTCACCTAGAGCCGGCACAGGGCACCCAACAGTGGGGCCCAGGCTGCTCCGTGAGGGCTGCTGTGTGTCGTGAACAGAGACAGAGTCCTGATCCTCCCACTTTCAACTGGTCTCTGAGGCCCTTGCGGGGCAGGCAGGGCCTCAACGCCTTCTTCTCTCATAGCAGCGATGGGGACACAGACAGCGTCAGCACCATGGTCGTCCACGATGTGGAGGAGATAACCGGGACCCAGACCCCTTATGGGGGTGGCACCATGGTGGTGCAGCGCGTGAGTGGGCCCTCCCCCTTCTTCCCGGTGCCTGCTGTGTGCCCGCCCTGGCCCCAGCACTGGGCCCCTTCCCTCTGTTCC
Source organism: Scalopus aquaticus (assembly GCA_004024925.1). Classification (NCBI taxonomy): domain Eukaryota; kingdom Metazoa; phylum Chordata; class Mammalia; order Eulipotyphla; family Talpidae; genus Scalopus; species Scalopus aquaticus. The sequence continues at coordinate 93,354 of PVIJ01000979.1, read as the reverse complement.
TTTAGACTCCCGAAGAGGAGCGAAGCCTACTGCATGCGGACAGCAATGGTTACACAAACCTGCCCGATGTGGTACAGCCCAGCCACTCACCCACCGAGAGCAGCAAAGGTCAAAGCCCCCCTTCAAAGGACGGAGGCAGCGATGTAAGCGGGTGGGGGCGGATCCAAGGACAATGGGCAGGACACCTAGGGCAGCTGTGGGAGGTGCTGGGTGGGCCTGGGGGATAATCAGCCAGAGTGGAAGGGGAGGGGAGAGCTATAGAAGAAGAAGGGGGTACAGGATGGGTTCTCGAGTACTGTCCTAACTGCTGTCCCCACCCTCGCAGTACCAGTCTCGTGGGCTGGTAAAGGCCCCTGGCAAGAGCTCATTCACCATGTTTGTGGACCTAGGGATCTACCAGCCAGGAGGCAGTGGGGATACCATCCCCATCACAGGTGAGGACAGGAGCACCGCCATGACATCTGGAGAGGGCACGGGAGGCTCAGGGTATGCAGCTTTGCACTGCAGTAATGGGCCTCCCCTTTGGCCTGTGCACCTGCCCGGCATAGAGGCAGCAGGGGCTTCTGAGACCCTTTTGGCCCAAGGGCAGAAGTGCTGAGAGTGGCCCAGGGGGCAAGCCAGTCTTCTGGGTCTGTTTCAGCTCTTCTGTGCACCCCTCCATTCTCCAGCCAGCCTTTCCCTTTCCTCTGAGTGTTCTGAGGAGCCAGTCAAATGTGGGTAGGATGAAGAGAGGGTGACAGCCCACACCCCTCTTCTCTTCCTGCAGCCCTCGTGGGTGGAGAGGGTAGTCGGCTTGATCAGCTACAGTATGACGTGAGGAAAGGCTCTGTGGTCAACGTGAACCCCACCAACACCCGGGCCCACAGTGAAACCCCTGAGATCCGGAAGTACAAGAAGCGATTCAATTCTGAGATCCTCTGTGCGGCCCTTTGGGGTAAGCCTGGGCTGGGAAGGAAAGGTGGGTCTGCGAGTGCTCCTGTGCTCCAGGTCAGGTGAGGGCCTGGCTTTGGCTCTGATCCGCCCAAGGGATACTCTCGTAGGAGTCAACCTGCTGGTGGGCACGGAGAACGGGCTGATGCTGCTGGATCGAAGTGGGCAGGGCAAGGTGTACGGACTCATCGGACGGCGACGCTTCCAGCAAATGGATGTGCTGGAAGGACTCAACTTGCTCATCACCATCTCAGGTGTGGGGGGCGGCGACAGGGGTGAGGGGGAAGGGGGCAGGAAGAAGGGCAGAGCCAGGAAGGGGGGGCTCAGTTCCTCGGCTCTTTGTGACCATCTTCAACCTGGAACCTGGGAGAAGGGCAACCTTTGTCCAGGAGCCAGAAGGTGGGGCCACATTTTCTCACCCCTTGTGGTACAAAAATAAAAGATGGTGGGGAGGGGAGGCAGAAGCTGTACCTCCAAGGAGAAAGCAAGTGTGTGTGTGGGTGTGTGTGTGTCCCAGGGAAACGGAACAAACTGCGGGTGTACTACCTGTCCTGGCTCCGGAACAAGATTCTGCACAACGACCCAGAAGTGGAAAAGAAGCAGGGCTGGACCACTGTGGGGGACATGGAGGGCTGTGGGCACTACCGTGTTGGTAAGGAGGTCACAGCAGCGTTGCCAGAGCACATTTGTTAGGAGAGAAATGGGTGGGGAACTTGGGCCTAACAGCTAAAAAAACTCTTAAACGAGAGCCTTGGGGCCAGTGTTTCGTCTCTGCATCCCTCCTCTTTTCTGCTCCCAGTGAAATACGAACGTATTAAGTTTCTGGTCATCGCCCTGAAGAACTCCGTGGAGGTGTATGCCTGGGCCCCCAAACCCTACCACAAATTCATGGCCTTCAAGGTAATCCCCAGCCTCAGCACCCCCAACCCCCCCACACACACACTGTCTCAAGGTCTGGTTCTTCCACCTGTGTCTCCTGAACCCTCCTCTCCCCCATAGTCCTTTGCCGACCTCCCTCACCGCCCTCTGCTGGTGGACCTGACCGTAGAGGAGGGACAGCGGCTCAAGGTCATCTACGGCTCCAGCGCCGGCTTCCATGCCGTGGATGTCGACTCGGGGAACAGCTATGACATCTACATCCCTGTGCATGTAAGCTTGGTGGGGCGCAGACTCGGACCACCAGTCTGGGTCCCAGAAGCAAAGACTCCAACGCACCCTCTCCCCAGATCCAGAGCCAGATCACGCCCCATGCCATCATCTTCCTCCCCAACACTGACGGCATGGAGATGCTGCTGTGCTACGAGGACGAGGGCGTCTACGTCAACACGTACGGGCGGATCATTAAGGATGTGGTGCTGCAGTGGGGAGAAATGCCCACCTCTGTGGGTGAGTGAGGCGGCCACCCCCAGACCCCCTGCCCTGAGCTAGCTCAGGAATGGATGGGCTGCAGCCGACTCACTGCCCCTCAATCCTTTCCCCCCAGCCTACATCTGCTCCAACCAGATAATGGGCTGGGGCGAGAAAGCCATTGAGATCCGCTCCGTGGAGACGGGCCACCTGGATGGGGTCTTCATGCACAAGCGAGCCCAGAGGCTCAAGTTCCTGTGTGAGCGGAACGACAAGGTGGGAGGCCGTTTCCTTCCCTCGGAGAGGGCCTGCTCCCACTCCGGACTGTCTCCATGACCTGGGCCCCTGAGCTGGGTTGGGGGAGCATGGCTATGGAGTCCCTGAAAGGGGGTCCCTGGGGAGCACAACCTGTAGTCCCTCGCCCTTGGTTTAGAAGAACTCTCCAGACTCATCCCCAGGTTTGGCCAGCTACCCCAAGCATTTCTGCCTTTGGGAGGGGATAAGGGGCACTCTGAGACTAAATTCTGCAGTTTTTCTGTCTTTCTCCCTCTCTCCTACTCATAGTTCATTGAGATACCCTGTCCCCATCCCTTGGTGACTTTTTCTCCTGCCCCACCCAGGTATTTTTCGCCTCAGTCCGCTCCGGGGGCAGCAGCCAAGTTTACTTCATGACTCTGAACCGTAACTGCATCATGAACTGGTGACAGGGCCCTGGGCTGGGGCTGTCCCACATGGACCCAGCTCTCCCCCGAAGCCAGACTTCCCAGGCCGCCCTTCTTTCCCCTCCCTGGGCTTTTGCTTTTACTGGTTTGATTCACTGGAGCCTGCTGGGAACGTGACCTCTGACCCTGATGCTTTTGTGATCACGTGACCATCGTCTTCCCTAACATGTTCTCTCCCCAAAACTGTGCCTGTCCCAACTTCTGGGGAGAGGCACAGCTTCCCCTTACCAGGAATTGTGTGGGCCTCGCCCCACCCCCCCCTTTTCTCCACTTAAGAGGAGAGTGTTTGGGGCTTGGACCCCATACCCCACTGCTGCTGACTGGGCAGGGCCCTGGGCCCCTTTATTTGCACGTCAGGGGAGCCGGCTCCCCCCTTGAATGTACCAGACCCTGGGGGGGGTCACTGGGCCCTAGGTTTTAGGGGGGTCACCAGCCATTCCAGGGGCAGGGACCATTTCCTCATTTTCTGAAAGCACTTTAATGATTCCCCTCCCCCAAACCCCAGGGAATGGAGGGGGGACCCCGCCAGCCAAAACATTTCCCTCTTTCCACCCTCCCGTCTCTTCTAACCTCTGCCCTCAATGGTGAAGGGAGGGAGTAGGGAGCTCTCACCCTCCACACCCCCTTGCTTGCATCTGTATATAGTGTGAGCAGCAAGTAGCCCTGTCCCCTCCCTGTCCCCTCCCTCCTCAATGTAGTGGCCTTGGATATCCCGTTTGTTAATAAAGACAATTCAACCAGCTCCCACCACTTCAGGCCCATTTGATTCTGTCTTTTCTCAATCCCAGATACTAGCCAGGGTGAGCTAGCAGAGGGCAGATAGAAGGGGCAGGGTGAGGTGGTGTCTGCCAGAAAGTCATAGGAGTGGGGGGTGAGCAGTGCTGGGTCAGGAAAACCTAGAGGAAATGATTGGACCTGGGCGTCTCAGCCTTAAACCCAGGGAACTGTGCTGAGGGCATCTGGTCCCTGCCCACTCCAGCAGTGCCAGGCCAGAGGGGGGCCTGACTTCCTCACTCCTTCCTCCTTGCATGCAAGTCCTGCAAAAGGATCTTTTCTGGTTCACTGTCATGGGTCAAAGTAGTTTAGGGCGAGAAGGTCACATGGGGTTGGGGCCTGAAAAATTGGGAGGTCGGGAAGGCTGAATGGGGGTAGAACTTGCTTTCTGGAAGACTGGCACCGGACAACCTATCCGGACCGTCTGCACCCTCCTGCACAGTGGTAAATCCTCTCGGGACATTTACAAACTAGAGATGATTACCCGCAGTGGGAAAGCATCAGAATACTGCTGTGGCAGCGACTTGTTTTTCAAAATCTATTTCCTCCTGGGAATGGGTGGGAAGGTTGAAGTCAATGGGGCCACGGGCTCAGGGCTACACACATGGCGGGAAAGGCAGCTCAGGCACTTGGTTAAAGTAGCCCCCGAGGAAGATGAGGCTGGAACCGACGCTGAAGAGCACCAGAGCCGCCCAGAAGCAGAGGTTGTCAATGGCCTTCCCCATGCGCACCCAATCGGACACCTCCTGAGTAAGGGTGGGCACAAACTTGAGTCTATAAAAGCTGACGAGTGCAGCAGAGGGTGGGGGACCTTTACAGCGCCCCACTCCGCCTCTGAGTCCTGCCCTACCTCGCCGGTGGCCTCCTGGTCTCTAGTGCTTTCGGCCACGAAGTTCACGGCATCCACACAGGAGCGGATCTCCGGGGCGGCGGCGCCCAGGTTCTGGCAGAGGGTAGCTGGTGAAGGCAACACCGAGAAGGGATATTAGGTTCTTCACCCGCTGCCGGCGCCCCCGTTGGCTCGCTCAGGCCACCCTGCTCACCGGTCCAGGTCCCGTGCCGGTGCCGCTGCCCCTCAAACACGAGCTCGCTCCGGGGCTTTTTCAGTATGAGCTCCTCGGCGCGGAGCAAGATGCCGACCGACGAGGCCCTCCTAGGGGGCGAGGCGGCCCGGGGAGGCTCGGGGGGCACGCCCGAGCCCAGGAGGCGTGGCAGCAGCTCCAGTAAAACCTGAGGGCGGGGCGGGGCGGGGCGGGGCGGGGCGGGGCGGGGATTAGCTCGAAGCCCAGCCGGCCGGCCCCCGCCCCGCCTCCCGCCCGCCGCTTACATGGCGCAGCCGCGGGGACATGGCGTGGGTGGTGGGCGTCCGCAAAGACACGTTGAGCACGATGACGCAATTCATGACAATGAGCGTGGCAACCACCATGACGAAAATGAGGAACCTGAGGAGCCCGGAGTGCGTGACGTCACAGCCTCCCCTCTTCCCCGAGCCATAGAGGGTGTGTCGCTCGTCCTCTGACCTCACAAACACACCTCTCCGCGATTGATGGGAGTTACTCCCCTCAGCTGCTCCTCCTCTGCTGGGCCAGACGGGCCTCACTGCCCTTCTCCCCCCTCTACCCTCCACGGCAGCCATGAAAGGGAACCCCAGCTCCCTGGAAACCCTGCTGTGGGTCTACCACTTCCACAGCTCCACCGAGGTGAGGCTAGGCCGAGGGCCCGCCCAAGGATGGCACCTCGAGACCCTCTGGGAAGGTCTCCAGCCCTTCCCTACCACCTCTGCCCTATGACCCAATGACTCTTGCTCCTGCTCCTTCTCCAGGTAGCCCTCCAGCCCCCGCTTCTGTCTTCCTTGGAACTCGCTGTGGCAGCAGCCCATGAATATCTGGAGCAGAGGTTCAGAAAGCTTAAGTCTCTGGAGCTGCGGGAGCCTGAGGAACCGAAGAAGCCTCCCACCCCGAAGCCCACTTTGGGGCTGGTGTTACGAGAAGCGGTGGCCAGCGTTATGAACTTCGGCGCCACCTTGTTAGAGGTGGGAAGCTGGGAGGCTAAGGAGGGGCAGGCAAGGAGGGTCACGGAGGCGGGAGCGAGGACTTCTGCAGCCTCACTAACTCCTGCACCACCACTGCAGATCTCAGCCCTGTGGCTGCAACAGGAGATGCGGCGACTAGACAGCGGCGACGAAGGCCCGGGCCCGGCCCCAGATGCCGGGAACCCGGGTGGAGCGCTGACCCGAGTAGCCCAGGCCGCGGGTCAAGCGGCTTGGCAAGCGGGGGCTGCGGCGGGCGCCAGCGCCCGGCTCCTCTTCCAGGGGGCGTGGCTATACCTGTGTGGACAGGGTCTGCAGGGGTCCGCCTCATTTCTGAAACAATGGCGACGCCAAGTGGGCCTTGGCACCCCGGAGGAACCGGTGAGTTCAGAATGTGGGATGAGTTGGGGGCCAGAGGCGGTGGGGCAGGGAAGGCACTGAACTGGCCCGGCCTCAACAGACATACTCAGGAGACCTCAAGGTGGCGTGCAGCAGCAATGAGGAGGACGGGGGACGAGAGCATCTACTACCCTCCTAACCCCACTCGACCTCCAAATAAAGCCCAGGCGGGCACGAGAGACAGCCAAAGTTGCTCCCAGAGTCGCCGGTTTTGGCCCCGCCCTTCCCGACCACGCCCTTCTCCCCCGCCCCCACGAGTGTCTGGCTCCGCCCTTCGCGTTTGACCACGCCCTATGTGGGCGTGGTGAGACCCTAGGTCCTCACCTGCCCAGCAGGGGCACGCTCAGAGACGTCTCTGGGGTTTTCTGGGCAATTAGAAACAGGAAGACGGTCTGGGCGAGCAGGACGTTGATGGAGACGGTGCATTTCTGGCCGCCGGCTGGAGGGAGCGCCCGGTGAGAGCTGGCCCCACCCCTCAGGAAAGAGCCCAGGTTTAGGGTAGGGACAGCTCCTTACCCTGTGCCGGCAGGAAGTAGGCGAGCAGCACTAGGCCAGAGATGAGCACGCAGGGCACGATGATGTTAATAATGTAGAAGAGCGGCTTCCGGCGAATGATGAGCGTGTAGATGACATCCGTGTCCCCAGGACTATCGGTGGAGCCACCGTCGTGGCGGCGGATCACTCCCGGGCAGTAGTCGATGGCCCACTCGCCGTTCTCTGCAAGATATAAGGCGCGGTCAGACTGCTTTCCAAGGTGGGGGGAGGGGGGTTCTGCTCTCCGGCCCCACGCCAAGGGGGGCCTCTGTCTGGAGGAGGATGGGTAGAGCAAGTGATCTGAACTGCTTGGCCCTGGGTCGTGGGGAAGAGGGCAATTCCTGCTGAAAGGGGTGTTCTCGTGAGGGTACTGACAGCAAGTAAGGAAACAGGACCAGTCTGACAGTCAAGAATGATCAGAAAAGGGGCAAGTTAAAGTGCGCTTGCCAAAGTCAAACCCCAGTAACGTTGGCCTGGGACAGCTCCACTCTGCAAGTCCCCTCTCTGGACTTGGGAGTCTGGAAGTGGGATTTTCGGGGCAGGAGAGAGCCTCACCAGTATAGTCCTCAGTGTCGATATCGAGTTTACTGATGGTCTCGCCTTCATCGTCCACAGCAAAGATGAACTCTACCTCTTCGGCATTGTATGTCTGAGAGCTGCAGAGCCAGGGCCCAGGGCCGCGCCCCAGAAGCTCAGACCCAGGCCTGCTTAAGCGCTGGGGATACTAAGCTCCACCCCATTATCCAAGCCCCTCCCCATCTCCCACTCCCCTAGGTCTAACCAGCTTCTGTGGCCCCACATCACTCCCACAATGCCCATTAGTGCAATGCCCCATCTCGGGATTATATTTCCCCCCACCACTCCATCTGGTCCCATTCCCTGCCCCCACCATTCCACCATCTTCCCGGTCTCTGGGTAACTTCGCACCGGAAAACGAGCGAGCAGTTCTGCCAGTCGAAGGGGAAGTAGGTGACCTCTATGGCGCATGCGCTGCGGTAGATGGCGGGCGGCAACCAGCTCACGTAGCCACCCTGGTAGACCAGCACGTTCGCATCGTAGGCCACGCCGAACTGACCGTCAATACTATGGGCTCCGGGAAGTCGAGTTTTTGCACAGGTCCGTGGCCACCTCGCCCTCCAAACAACAACCTGCCCCAACCGCGAACAGCCCAGCCCCCCAGGTCTCAACTTCCCTCCAGGCTGGCATTCTCCCAGTCCTCACTTATTTTCCAGCACAATCTCTGGTAGCCATACGAATTTTGCAGGGACCCGCAGCGTTTCTATGCCCCCAAAGTCGTCCTTGCTGTAGTTGAGTCGATAATCTTGCCAATCCTAAAGGGTGGGGGACGGAAGGACGTGTGCCCCACAACTCCCACCTGGTACCCGAGAGGAATTTGAGAGAAAGGAGTCCCTTGGGCAAGACAGCACACTGTTCCAGTTTTGACTTACGATCCCAATCCAGACGCTGGTGGTCAGCGTCTCCTCTTTCTCATTCTGCGGAGGGAGATTTAGGACGGCGAAGTGGGGATTTCGGCGCTAAAAGGGAGCTTTAGGGCCGCTCAGTGTTTGGGGACAGAGTGGGGCTTTAGGGGTACAGATGGCACTTTGGGATGAAGAAGGGCAGCGGTACCTTACCAGTGAGATGAGGTTGGTCAGGGTAACCTTGAGGTTGATGATCACAGTGTCCTCGGGTCCCCTCACTGGCCGGGATGCTGGGTCATAGTTGTCGAAGAGGTGGTGATAGAGACGTAGCTCCTCATTCTTTCCGGCACCTCTGCCTGGGGAGGGCGTCAAGCAATGGAGTCACTGGAGAGGAAGAGGCTAGGGGGCCTCTTACTGCCTCCTCTGAGTCTGTGCAGGGCCCTGCTTCTCTGTCTCTGAGGCTCTGGATTCTTCTGTGTCTGTCTCCTGAACCAGTGATGTTGCCCCTGGGGACCAGATGTCCTATCTCAGTCTACATCTTGGTTTCTGTCCTGTCTTGTCCCTTTACTAAGTGTCTCTGTACATGTGTCCAGCCACCTCCCCCAACCCCTGTCCATACCGAGGACCTGCAAGAGGAGCAGGGTGCTGAGTATTGCCCCTGCCATCCCCGCCTGGAGTCAGGGTTATTCTGAGCCGTGGCAGCAGAGGAGAGGGCGGGCCAGGCTGTGTGAATGAGGGGGAGGAGAGTGTTAGTTCCGGGCTGGGTGAGGGGACTGTTACCTAATCCTCTGCCCACCTCTACTGCAGCCAGGGACATCTTGGCTGCTTCCAGAAGCAGCTGCCCCATCCTCTGTTTCCTGTCTCCGCCCCATCCCAGCATCCTTTGTCTGGTCTTCAGCCAGCTCCCCGGCCAGAGGACTGACCTTCTCATGACTGGAGCAGACCTGATGCAGGCAGACAGGTCCTTGAAGAGCCCCTGGAACCACAGCCTGGGGGTGGGGGAACAGGATATTTTGAGTACGCTGCCTTGTGCAGGTGCCATCCCTTGCCTCCTATACTCACCTGTGTGGCACACACATTACCACCACCCATAGCCCTGCTGAGGTCTCACTAACGCAGTTTCTGCCCAGTTTAGCAAAGCAGAGTCTCCATAAAGACCTAGTGATGACACATGCAGTCACAGGGGATTAGTCTGCAGTAACAGACTCTACCTGGCAAAGGAAACCCACAATGTAGGACCTACCTCCTTCCACAACCTCATCCCCACCCAGGTGTGCACACCCCCAAACCCTTGTGATGGGCACCTTTCAGGCAGGCCAGTTGCTCCCTGCTGCCACCTTGTGGCCACAGTACTGTTCCCAGTCCAGACATGACTATATTGATTTTTTCAGTGTTTCTTAAAGTCATCTTGGACTGCCCTAATCAATCACCTGGGATGTTTTAAATTCAGGTTCCCCAGGGATTCCCTGGTGGTGCAGGGGTTAAAGTCTCAGCACTATCGAGCTATCGCCAGCCACTGTGGCATGAGTTCAATCCCCAGCCAGGGAGCTGACCCACATGGCGCGGCAGACCTCTCCTCTCTCGCCTGCTGCTCCCCTCAGCAGTGTATTTCAGTCACTCTGTCTGTTCTGCTCCCCACACTGTCTCTGGTGAATCCTTTCACCACACCACACCTCTGGCCTAGACCCCAGTTCTTGTATGCATAAATAAATAAAATAAACCTTTTTTAAAAATTCAGACTCCCCAGAGAACTGTGGTGCAGGAGAATGGCAGAGATGTGGTGCCAGCAATTTGTTTTGTGAGAAGCTACTCTTACATTTCTTCCTGGGGTAGGTGGTGCTGGACTGAGCACTTACACGTTGCTTCCTCACACCAAGCCAGTAAAGCAATGACCATTGTCTTAAGCGTATGAAAGAGTCATGTCCAAGGTCACACAAGGAGAGTGGCAATAATTTGAGAGAGTCATCAACCAGCTTCACTGATCACATACACCTGTGTTCATTTCACACATCACAGAACACTTTCATGTCCACTGTTTTTGCGTCTCCTTCCTCAACCTGTGAGGTCCTTCATAATCGCCTCTGTTACCAGCAAGGACACCAAAGGGCAGAAGGTTCAAGGGCTGGTCCATTTCCCACACATCCTTGAAGCCTCTGATTCCACTGCCTTATCCCACGTTTTCCACTTAAGAAGAATTTATTTGGCCCAGCTCACCTACTTGCACACAGATGATACATGTATTGACTCAAATCTGTGCTGCTGCTTATTCCACAGCCTCTGAGTCAGGGCTTGGGCCAAGGATTGCGATAGCTATTTATTCAGACATAGTGACATCAATAAGGTGCCCTGCATACTAAGGTTATGAGAGAAGAGTCAGACATGGTCTCAAGGAGGAGGAAGAGACCTAAGAACAGACAGTGACACAGAACTGTTAAAAAGGGACAAAGCAGAAGCCATGAAATGAATTCTTTGCAAGAATCAAATCCAGGAGGCAGGCGTCTGGTGGGCTTATACAGGACTGGGGACTGGACCCTTGTCAGAGGCTGAGGCTGTGGCTGTTCTTAGGACCAGCCACGCCACCCTCTGCTCTGTGCTCTGTCTCTCTCCTGAGCCGCCGGCCTCCTGTCTCTACTCTGGAACCTCCTTCCCATAATGGGGTTTCTACTTTCTCATAGCTCCTGCATCCTCCTCCATCACCATGATCTGGGCCCCAAGTCGACCTCTCGGCTACTGTCTGCAGATTCAGTCAGTCCAGCCTCCACTGCCATTGCTGCCTGCTTGAGGCTATGCAGCAGGGGTGTAGGCGTGTATGGGTCATGGGGTTGGCTTAAGACTGTCCATTTACCAACGATATGGCCACATGTCCAGAGCCATCCACCACTTACCAACACAGCCTGCTTCCTACATATCAGTTCCCATAATGCCCTGTCAAGATCCCATTCTCACTGCTTCTGAAAGTGACTGTGCCTTCCCAGCAGAACTAAAACATGATGCTTCCCAGAGTGATGAAAGCAGGGGCCCTTGCAAAAACTCTCCACCACAGTCCAGTGTCCTAGGGTTTACGGTCTCCTCCAGGGGGCTTTCCATCCACTCTCCAAACTGTGGACTAAATCCTTGACTAAATCACCATCACTACATCACCTCTTTCTCTCTCTCTCTCTCTCTCTCTCTCTCTCTCTCTCTCTCTCTCTCTCTCACACACACACACACACACACACACACACACACACACACCCGACATCATATAAAAACAATAATGTTGTACAACCACGTCTGGATCAATAACCTGCACATAGGACAGTAGTTTGGGGATGGAAGGAGAGAAAGTAGAAATCCTCATCCCCTGACCCCCAAACCCATGCGTTATAGAGCTTGGGTAGTTGACCCCAGATATATGTCCCATTCTACAGGAGAGCACTTTGCCACAGTCCTGGGCCGGGGCTGGACCTCAGGGGTGGCCATCTTCCTTCACCCAGTGAGTCCCACGAGCATCTCCTGCAGAGTCAGCAGCAGAAAACCGTGCCCTGGCGGAGTCTCCATAAGGGACTCTTTTTTTTTTTCTCTTCACACCCCTTCCCTCCCACCCTCTCTTTTCCACGAGAGACTCTTATACTCCACCACCCACCCTACCTCGCCCACCAAAGCAGCCTGTCTGGCCAGTGTTGGCAAAATTGACCTGGAATCTGTTTGCTCTGGTGACTGTTGCCTGAGGCACTGACTTCCTGCTGAGTTGGCAGAGTCAGACACCTGAGTCAAGCCTGAGTTTTGGATTTTCATAGAGAAAATTCCACAGGACCGGGATTGTCTGGCTATTTTGTTTCTGGGGAGTCCCCAGACTTCCAAACTAGGCCCAAAGATCCCAGCTCAACAGGAAACCACTCCCTTCACCTACCAGCTCTTGGCTGACAATGCAAAACAGCTGCAGCTGTCCCCAGCGGCCAGGCCTGCCAGGCTTCAGTTCTGAGCCATCAGAGCCCTCACGGCCACGCAGATATTCCCAGACTGGTCTGAGGAGGGCCCCCTCTGCATACAATGAAAAGGAACTCCTCTTTCTTCTGCGAATAGGGAGAGTGGGTTTGGCTGAGCCCAGACTGGGAAGTAGAGCAGAAACTCTAGTCTAGTCAATAACCCAAACTCGAGTCTGGTTCTAGACTCTCTCCCTCTATGATGACTGAGAGATTGCTGGTTTATTGTGTTCACAGCATACAGCAGAGAGCCCAGCACATGTTAGGTGCTCAAGAAATATTCCTGAACAAGAAAGAATAAATGAAGGAGGGGCCTCCCTGGTGGTACAAGGGGTTAAGTTTCAGCACTATGAAGCTATCCAGAGCCACTGCAGCATGAGTTCAATACCTGGCCAGGGAGCTTCCCACATGGTGCAGCAGACATCTCCTGCTTGGCACCGCTGCTCCCCTCAGCAGTGTATTTCAGTAGATCTGCCTGTTCTGCTCCCCACTCTGTCTCTGGTGAACACACCTCTGGCCTACACCCCAGCTTGTATGCATAAATAAATAAATCTTAAAAAAAATAAATGAAGGAATAAGTGCGCTACCTTCCCAGCACCCTACTTTCCACTGAGAATTATTTCTCTAATATATGACCCCAGGGATTTACCAGGTACCTCGAGACACCCCTCTCCTCTGGCCAAAATTAATGGGTTCAGGGGAGGAAATTCTATCCAAATGGGCCAAAGAAAGTCCTTCCCTGAGAATTTTGTGAAACAGTAATTGAGGAATCAGTCTCTTTGTTATAGGAGCTGTGAGATAGGAAACTTAGATGGCGTGAGACGGCCGTGTTCATTCCTCCACTCACGTGGCAGGAGAGAAAAGGCAGTCAATGTTCAAAGACAAGCAGGTAGGAAAGGACCTTCAACATCCTGGTTCCTGGTCCCAGGATGTCCTGATGCCAGGCTGTACTTGTCTCCTCCTGCAGACTGACTTCCTTTGATCGAATGAGGTACCTCAGCACCTTTCCAGCCAGTCCTCCATTTCCTGACTTAACAATACTAGGTTTAAAAGTAATAAACCAGGGCCTCCCTGGTGGCGCAGTGGGTTAAGGGCTGCACTGTGGAGCTGTCGGCAGCGGCGACGCGAGTTCGACCCCCAGCCAGGGAGATTCCCACATGGCATGGCAGACCTCTCCTGCCTTGCCCGCTGCTCCCCTCAGCAGTGTATTTCGTCCATCTGCCTCTTCTGCTCCCCACTCTGTCTCTGGTGACCCCTCTCGCCGCCCCACACCTCTGGCCTGTACCCCAGCTTGTATGTATAAATAAATAAACAAATCTTTAAAAAAAAAAAAAGAAAAAAAAATACAGAAGACTTCCATAGGATCAAAAATATAAAACCAAAGAAATGACAAACTGGGAAAAAATACTTGCAACCCATGACTCATCTCCTCTATTAGGAGGGAGCCCAAAAAGCTGGCCAGGTGATGAAATCACTGGGGTTGCTGGTTCTGTGGTCTGGCCTGAACCAAGAATAATGACATGACCCTTGCCTTAGAAGCCACACCATTATATTCCTCAAAGACACAGTGATGTGTTGCTTAATGCCGAATGCAATATTCCTGTTCCTTCCGAGGGTGCTGATAATATCCGTGCCTAACCAACACCCACAGATCATTTTAATTATAACACAGAAGAGAGCAACTACTGCAGAAATATTAGCAATAGTCTTGTGATCGATCACCCCTGCACCGCCCAGTTCTCCCTGGGCCTGAGAATGAAGAAACTCTCCCCACACCTGCATGTTTCCACAGTCCTTTTTCCCCATATGATCTTCCTTCATTTTGAGTCAGTACTCAAGGGAGGCTGCCCCCTCCCTTGAGTGCTGACTCTGCTGTTCTCCCCACATGGCATTGCTCACTGATAAAACACTTCCTTTGTGGAACCAATCTCCTGGTTCAGAGTTTGGCTATCACAACTGTGAGTGACACAACCCAGTTAGGACAAGAGCAGTTCTCTCCTCAAAACCCAAACCTGGGGATGTAGCAAATGTAAAAATGCTTCTGTGAAACAAAAAACTCTGGGGGACCTCCCTCGTGGCGCAGCGGTTAAGTGCTGCTCTGTGGAGCTGTCAGCAGCGGCAACATAAGTTCGAGCCAGGAGAGGAGATTCCCACATGGCGGGGCAGACCTCTCCTGCCCCACGCCTCTGGCCCGTACCCAGATTGTATGCAAAAAAAATAAAATAAATCTTTAAAAAAAAAAACCCACGATTAAAAAAAAAAACTCTGGGAAGAGAGAAGGTGGTAAGTCTGATACTGGTGGGAAACAGTGGGCAAAACAGAAACGTGGCAAGCTCCACTGGAAAGAGGTGAAAATAAAGACTCACAATAAATATCTTTACAAAGAGAGGGAGGGAGGAGAGAGAAAGACACAGTGGTCCACTTGGGAAGCTCGCTAGCTGAGCACAGGAATTCCCAGGGTGAAGTGTTCACCCTTACCAGGCGGAGCTCTCTTTACCGACTTAGGTAGGAAAAGGAAGAAAACTAAGGTCCCTGGGACTTACCAGTCCAAGAAAGAATGTCTGTTCTGATCATCTTTTTAAAGGAGAACTGGAATCAATTTCTCACTTCAGAACATGAGAAGACAGGCCTCCCTGGTGGTGCAAGGGGTCAAGTCTCAGCACTATGAAGCTGAGGCGAAAACTCTCATCCCCCACCTCTGGCCTACACCCCAGTTCTTGTATGTATAAATAAATGTCTCTTTTTTTTTCGTGTTCAATGGTTCAGTGGAGAACCATTTATAGAGCATAGATCTTGGTATTATAATGCTTAAAAGACATTTTATTATTTTAAAAAATTATTATTTTAAAATTTTTGCATAAAAGAACTGGGGTAGTTGTGGGGCATAAGAGGATTCACCAGAGACAGAGTGGGGAGCAGGGCAGGTGGATCTACTGAAATACACTGCTGAGGGGAGCAACAGGGAGACAGGAGAGGTCTGCTGCGCCATGTGGGTTAGCTCCCTGGCCTTGGATAGAACTTGACAGCACTGAGACTTTAACTCCTGCACCACCAGGGAGGCCCAAGATTTCATCTTTTTTATGGCTGAGTAGCATTCTATTGTGTATATATACCACATCTTAGTTACCTATTCCTCTGACACTGGGCATTTAAACTGTTCCCATATCTTGGCTATTATGAACAGTCCTACTATGAACATAGGGTGCATATGTCTTTTTGAGTGTCTTCATTTTCTTTGGGTAAATCTCAGAAGTGGGATTAGTGGCCCATAGCAAGTTCTAGTTTTAATTTTTTGTGACACCCCATACTGTTTTCTACAGTGGTTGTACAACTTACCTTCCCATCAACACTGGCAAGTGTTCTCGTTTCTCAACATTCTCACGATCACTTATTATTTCTTGACTTTTTGATCATAAGGCTGGGTTTGTTATTCTATTTATTCACTAACAAAAAGAAGAGCTACTTTATATATGCAAAAAGGGAGGAAATACCAGTAAACTGAAGCTGAAAGGAGCAGTTAGTAAAAATAGCTAGGGGTGAAATGGCAATAAAAGATCTCACAGTGAGCCCATACCTAGGTAGCTTTATGGAATTCTACCAAACTTTCAAGGAATAGATAACTATATTTTATACAAATTATTCCAGAAAATAGAAAAAGAAGGTAATTAACTAATTTTTATGAAGTTTTTACTTCAGCTAAAGAAAAGAAAAATATAGGTCTCATTCACTTATGAATATGAGTGTGAAAATCCTAAATAAAATATGGGCCAACAAATCCAAAAATATATTGAAAAAGAAATTCCTCAACCTGATTATGTCAAATTTGTCCCAGAAATGCAAAGATGACATGCCATCCCATATTCTTCCTTCCTGACAGAATCCCATCTTGTTGCGAGGAGTGTGTGCCCATCCCTAAGGGAATGGGTGAGTCACAATTAGTCAGAGTCAACCCCTTCTCCATCGCCAGACACCCAGATGCAACCCTTCCTCAAAGCTAGAAGCATTATAGTCCATTTCTGACCAATGACACTAGGAGGGGCTTCTGAGAAAATTTATCCTTTCCTATCCTTCTACCCTTCCCTTTCACCACCAGATATATGCCATTATATGCAGCAGCCATCCCACAACCATGAGGTGACTAGCATGAGGGCAAAAAGGCAAAATAGAAGGATAGGCTCCATCTACTGAACGGTGCCCCCATTCTACTAGACCAAGGTGAGATGGTCCACCACTAGACTGCTTATTAAAAAGTTAATGTCAGGGCCTCCCTGGTGGCACAATGGGTTAAGCGCAGCACTATAAAGCTATCCAGAGCCACTGCAGCACGAGTTCAATACCCAGCCAAGGAGCTTCCCACATGGTGCAGCAGACCTCTTCTGCCTCGCCCGCTGCTCTCCTCAGCAGTGTATTTCTGATCTGCCTGTTCTGTTCCCTACTGTCTCTGGTGAATCCTCTCACCACCCCACACCTCTGGCCTACATCCCGGTTCTTGTATGCATAAATAAATAAATCTTTTTTTAAAAAGATATTATTGCTAGTATTCTATTACATGCAATTGAGACCATTTCTACCAATTCAAGAAGGTTATCATCAGAAAACCTACCTAGATTATTAATGATATTACTGGAGGAAAGAAGAAAGAGCACATGATTGTATAAACAGAAATAGAAAACCCACAGAACATAATGCCAGTTTTATTTGATTTTATTGAGACATAATTAATTTACAACACTGTATGTGATTTAGAGGTATAGGACCACACCCCTTCAGATGTCTGTCACCACGTCACACCCACCACCAAGGTACCCATAGTCCATTGGGCCCCCTCCCTAATTGCTTCCCACTCTTCCCCTCCTCTGATATCCTTAATTCTACAGACAGATTTCTAGGGTTTGTTATTGGATTGGTTTTGATTGACCCTTTGTTTTGTTCCTTTTTATTCCATGTATAAGTGAAACCATGTGATATTTTTCTTTCTCCTTCTGACTTATTTCACTTAGCATGGTTTCCTCCAGTTTCATCCAGGTTGTCACAAGTGGTAAGAATCATCTTTCATTTTTTATAGCTGAATAGTATTCCAGTGTGTATACATACAACATCCTCTTAAGCTACTCATCTGTCTTTGGGCACTTAGGTGGTTTCCTTAATTTCAATTTTAAAGCTTCACAAAGCAGGAATAGCAGTGACTTCTTTTAAGACTATTAAAAACTTGAAATTAATATATTTAACGATATCTTTCCTGTAAGATAGGAACTAGAAAGGATACTGGGATACTGGCTGATGGACCAGGAAAACTAATTTAATAGTCTAGAAACAGAGAGGGAAAAGACAAACCGATCATTACCTGTAGATAGTGTAATTACCTGTAAAGAAAGTCTATTAGAACCAAATGAGGACTCAGGGATGTTGCTGAATACAAAAAAAACTTATAAATATGAATAACTCTCCTTTATATTGGCCATAATCCACTAGAAATTATAGAAAACAAAATGTTCACAATAGTAACAAAATCTATATTCAGAAATTAAATTTATAGAGTGTTCTTTTTTAAAAAAGATTTTATTTATGCATGCATGCAAAAACTGGGGGTTAGGCCAGAGATGCGAGGTGGTGAGAGGAATCACCAGAGACAAAGCAGGGAGCAGAAAAGGCAGATGACTGAAGCACACTGCTGAGGGGAGCAGCGGGCGAGGCAGGCAAGGTCTGCTGCGCCATGTGGGACTCTCCCTGGCCAGGGACTGAAGTTCATGAACTCGTGCTGCATCAGCTGCAGACGGCTTCAGAGGCCGAGACTTAACCTGTTGTGCCACCAGGGAGGCCTAAAGAGTGTTCTTTATATAAAAGTTTTACGTAAAGCCTTTATGGAAAAAATTTGAAACTGAGAAAGGACATAAAAATTTAGGGTAAGAGAAAAAGATTAACTATTCGTTTGGCTGGGCCAACTCAATATTATAAAATGGCAATTCTCCCTAACATGATCTCTAAGTTAAATTTTAACAACTTGACAAACATTCTAAAATGTATATGACAGTACAAAGGCCCATGAGTAGACACATCAGCTCAGGTAAAAGAGACACTAAATGAGAGAATCACCCTATTAAATACTAACATAAACCACAGAAGTCATAGCAAAACAAACAACCACCACCACACACCAAAAACTCCACAATTCATACCGTTTAGTCATTGACAAAAGACAGAAACTGAATCAAGAACACAGAAAAAACAGAGTCCATGTGCATATAGAGGCTTGATGAGGATAGAGTTTGGATGATAGGGTGGGAACAGGTTAGATTAGCAGATAGGTAAGTAACTGACTCACTCTGTGGAGAGAAAGGAAAGAGAGCTGCATCCCAACCACACATCATATACAAAAGTAAACTCCAGCTGCAGTAAGGACTTTAAAACAACAGGCAGGGCCTCCCTGGTGGTACAGCGGTTGAGCACTGCGCTGTGGAGCTGTCGGCAGCCGGCGAAGCGAGTTCGACGCCTGGCCGGGGAGAATCCCACATGGCGTGACAGACCTCTCCTGCCTCGCCCGCTGCTCCCCTCAGCAGTGTGTTTCTGATCTGCCTGTTCTGCTTCCCACTCTGTCTCTGGTGAACCCTCTCACCACCCCAAGCCTCTGGCCTGTACCCCAGCTTGTATGTATAAATAAATAAAATCTTTAAAAAAATAAATAGATAAAACAACAGGCAAAACTATAAAGTTAACAGAAGAAAGTATAGTGATGTTGGGGCGGGATTTTCTTAATAAGATACCAAAACCACAAACCATGAAAGGAAACATTGATGGATCTGATTACAATAAAAATAAATTCTCTGTTCAACATAGACCCAACCCACATTGTCTGCCTTCTCTGTTTGCATGCCTTGCTTTGCTTGTTGAAGAACTATTAAGCATCATGTCAGACACTGGAGCTGCAACAGAAACGGTGGTGAAACAGTGAACACGGTGGTGAGAGTAGTCCAGCAGAAATGTGGTTGCACTGGCACCACTGGGGGAGGCAGAAACACACTCTCCCAAGTGGCATCTTTTCAGCAGATGTGTGGGTAGCATTTTGGTAGGCCCATTGTTAAGACTATAATAAAAAGACATTAAAGGAAGCACAGAAAAGCGAGATATGAGACACACAGAGAGAAGCCAAAGGAAGTGTCTTATTTCATGTGGTCATTCCACCCTCAATTCATGGAGCAGCTTCTACCCCTTAGAGCATGGGCTATTTTTCTGAGTTCCTAGTGCCCCAAAGCTTGCATGTAGAGGGGTAGACAGACATTAAAGCCAAGTATCATGATAGCCTGGCAGGGCTGGAAGAACTTAAAGTGCAGTAACAATCTCCAGATCTCAAAAATTTCCCTCCTGGAAATGATCCAGAGCTAGATCCACCAAGTCCCCCATGGCCCCACTGACCAAATGGCCATGCTGAGAGTCCAAGGTTGTAACGAGGCACCACATCACTCCTACTGTGTAGTTTCTCAGAAGGCCAAGCAGGAGTGGGGATTTTCGCCCCAGCCAGCTGGTAATAAGGCCTCCCACACTGCAAGATCAGCACAAACCACATGGGAGCCTGGACTTGCATCCCAGATGGGCAGCGATGAGGCATCCTACTCCCCCGTCCTGGGGTCGTATCAGAGGAGGCCTACTAGAGTCAAAATTTTTACCCATTTCAGTAGTAATGAGACCATCTTTACCGCGGAGGCAGAGGAGCCCAGAACGCCCATCCTTACTCAGCAGTAAAGAGAAGGTTCCCCCAAGCAGATGTCCACTAAGGAGAGGGAACGTGAACATTTACCTCCACCTGGAAGTAAAGCCAGGCTGCACCTCCCCTTTCCCTGCCGGGGCAGTGTCAGAAAAAGTCAGCTAAAACATACGGTTTAGATAAGATCCAGAGTCTCACATATTCATACACAAACGTCTGTATTTCCATAGAAAGCCATTTGTCATATTAAGAACTAGGAAGATGTCAAGCTGAATTTTATTTATTTTATTTTTTTTTACATACAAGCTGGGGTACAGGCCAGAGGTGTGGGGTGGCGAGAGGGCTCTCCAGAGACGGAGCGGGTAGCAGAACAGGCAGATCAGAAATACACTGCTGAGCGGAGCAGCGGGCAAAGCAGGAGAGGTCTGCCTCGCCATGTGGGATTCTCCCCGGCTGGGCGTCGAACTCGCGTCGCCGCTGCCGACAGCTCCACAGCGCAGCGCTTAACCACTGCGCCACCGGGGAGGCCCCGTCAAGCTGAATTTTAAAGACAATAATACCCAACCCCTCAAGGGCAGAGATGTTAGAATTATCAAAAAATATTTTGAAGTTGTCATGGTAAAAATGCCTTATAGGAAACTATGAATATCCTCCAGATGAAAAAAGTAGAAAGCTTCGGCAAAGAAACAGAAGATCTAAAGAAGAACCAAATGGAAAATTTAGAGCTGAAAAATATAATAACTGAAATTAAAGTTTAGTGAATGAGCACCAAAAAAGAATGGAGGTAACAGAGAAAAGAATCAGTGAACTGGAAGAGGACAATAGAAAGCACACATTCTGAACAACAGAGAAAACAGACTTAACAAAAGTCTCAGAGATCTGTGGGACTATAACAAAAGATCTGCCTTTGTGTTATCAGAGGCCCAGAAAAGAAAGAGGGTGGGACTGAAAGAGTTCTCAAAGAATTGACGGCTGAAATTACCCCCATTTGATAAGAGACATATGCTTAATAGAGAGATGGACATCCTTAGGAGGATGAAAAGACAAGTTACAGACTGGGAGAAAATATTTGCAACCTGCGTATCTGACAAAGAACTAGTATCTAGAATACAGAATACTCCAAAACCATGCAGGAAGCTGAACAAATCTCAAACAGGATAAACCCAAAGAAATCCATACCAAGATACATTGTAATTACACCTTCAAGACAAAAACTCTGAAAAACAGAGAAAAATGACATCTTAACTTACAGGGAGAAGAGTAATTCAAACAGATTTCTCACCAGAAACCACATAAGCCAGAGGAAATGGCACAATATGTTTCAAGTGCTAAAAGAAAAGAACTGTCAACTGAGAATCCTATACCCCTCAAAATTTACTCCAGGAAAATTATGATTTATCACCAGCAGGCCAACCCTAAATAAATGGATAAAGGCAGTTCTCTCAACAGAAAAAGAGTGCTAGAAGCAGCTCACTGGAACAGGAGGAAGGGAGAAGGAACATCAAAGGGAAACTGGTAAATACAATAAGCTTTTTTTTTCTCTTGAGTTTTTGAAGTCATGTTTGATGTTTGATGCTAGAAACAATACTTATCTTCTGATATCGTTCTAAGTTTATCTAGAGAAACTATGACAGCACTGTCTGACTGTGGAAAGCTATGTGTATATATAATGTAATGCTTAGGGTTGTAATAAAAATGTTTTGTAAAGAGGTATATTCAAGAACACGATCACGTGCTGCAAAACATTCAGCTGGTGACGCGCACATCCACGAGGGCGGCCCGTCAGAGCCCAGGTGCATGCAGGCTGTGCCAGCTGGGTCTGTGTGGCTCCACTCTGACATTTGCACAAGGAAGAAATGGTGACTCATTCCTCAGAACTTAATCCCATGCCTTAGTATCACATGACCGTGCTATAGCTCAGTGAGAGTAGAATTCTAAAAGATGCTTAAGCAACCCCCAAGAAAGTAGGAAAAGAAAACAGAGAAGTGGAAAACCAAGAGAAAAAAACAGAAAACAAACAAAAAATGCCCAGACATCAGCCCTAATATACCAGTAATTCTCCTCCAAGTAAATGGTCTAACTGCATCAACAAAAAGACACAAATTGACAGCATGGATTTAAAAACATGGAGACAACTCATGCTGTCTAGAAGAAACTCCCTTCCTCTACACCAACACATGCAGGCTGAATTGAAAGGGTAGGAAAAAGATACAACAGCTGAATAGGAATCAAAGGGGAAAAGTATCTATTTTAATAACAGATTGATAGACTTCAGAGCAAAGAAAAAAACTAAATTACCAGAGACAGAGACAAAGGGACAGCATGTAATGAAAGTTTCCATCCACCAATAAGACATGAGCAACCCAGTAATGCCTGCACCCCACAACAGAGGTGCAAATATGTAAAGCTAAAACTCTACTACCAGAAAGAGAAATGGACAAATATACAATTACACTTGAATGCTACTCTATCAACAATAGAATAACTAGACCGAAAACCTATACAGAATGGAAAATTCTGATCATCTATATAAGTGGAACAGAAATATAAAATTTCCTACTTTATTTGATAAGCATAACTCTGATAACAAAACAAACAGAAAAACACAGATGAAGTCCATCAAAAGAAATCTATGGGGCACTCCTATTTTCTTTCTTTTTTTTTTTTTAAAGATTTTATTTTATTTATACATACAAGCTTGGGTACAGGCCAGAGGTGCGGGGCGGCGAGAGGGTTCACCAGAGACAGAGTGGGGAGCAGAACAGGCAGATCAGAAATACACTGCTGAGGGGAGCAGCAGGCGAGGCAGGAGAGGTCCGCCGCACCATGTGGGACTCTCCCAGGCCGGGCGTCGAACTCGCGTAGCCGCTGCCGACAGCTCCACAGCGCAGCGCTCGACCGCTGCGCCACCGGGGAGGGCCCCACTCCTATTTTCTAAGATGTGAAAATTCTAAATAAAATTCTAAAAAATTCTAAATAAAACCTGGAATTATATTAAAAGAATAATTCATAATTATGAATATAATTCATAATAATTCACATTATGACCAGGTAGAGTTAATCCCAAGCACTCCAAGATGCAAAATCAGAAAATGTATTTTTAAAAAATATTTATTTAGTAGAAGAACTGGGATGTAGGCCAGAGGTGCAGGGATGAGAGGATTCAACCAGAGACAGTGGGGAGCAGAAGAGGGGGATCTACTGAAATACACTGCTGAGGGGAGCAGTGGGCGAGACAGGAAAGGGCTGCTGTGCCATGTGGGTTAGCATCCTGGTCAGGGAAGGAACTCAGACAGCAGCGGTGACAGTGCTGAGACTTAACCCCTAAGCTACCATGAGTCCCCAAAATCAGAAACTGTATTAACATAATTCAGGACATCTGAAGAAAGTAAAGCATGGGATCATTTCATACCAAAGCATATGACTTTCTGTACTATGCCTGTAAAATCCTTCATTCTGGGCCTCTTGCAGAATCTGCCTCCTGTTACAGAAGTAAAAAAAAAAAAAAAAAGAATCCAGATACCTATTTTTCCTTTTAATTCACATGCAGCAGGGACACAATCTAACAGACCCTTACCTAGACCTTGAATCAGGAGAATATGGAGACCTTGAATTATGGAGGATCAGGAAAGGCACGGGATTCTCTCTGTGGCAGGGAGGTCAAGGAAACGGAGTTCCTGGCTCAGCAGCAAACAGTGCAAACTTTGGAGACCCACCTGGTGTTGCCCAGACGCTGAGCTCCGCTCGCCAGACTAGTTCTGCAGCCTGGTTTTGGGCCCTGGTCCTGGCTACACATGGTTCCATGCCTGGTTCACAGCCCTCACTAAGAAGGCTGTGAAGTAGATGGTGTATTTTCTTCCGTGTCTATTTCTAATTAAGGAATATCTGACATACAGCATTATACAGTTCCAGATGTACACATAATTGTTTATATTGCGAAATGATCACCACAGTAAGTCTGGTTAACATCCATCACCATATGTAGATTTCTTTTTCTTGTGATAAGAACTTGAGATTTACTGTCAGCAACTTTCAAAAGGCAATACAGCATTAACTATGGTCACCATGTTGTAGTCCGTGTATTTGTAACGAATTCCTTTCCTTCCTCAATTTGCCAGAATATCTTCTGCCTACAACCATTACCTGAACTGACACCAACTCAGCAAAAACAACAGCCTCAGGGGCCCTACCCCACACTGTGGCCTCTCTCTAGGCAACTTTCCACCTCACTTCCTGCAGCTATGGCCTCATTTTCTCCACATCTAATCCTTTTTGCAGCTGCCAAATTATATAGACAAACAAAAAAAATGTAAGCAGCAAGTCTGTGGATTAACTGCATCTGATCTCAAGTGCCACCACCTTGTCCAGTCACCATTGGTGAGCCAAGGGGCTGAGTCTTGTGGTTACAAGGTGCCCTGCTGGGGGACAGCAGGTGGGGACACGTTAGAGACCTCAGACTTCTCCTGCGAGCCCTAAGGAGCCACCGATGAGTTTGAAGCAGCAAAAGAATATGGGTAAATTTGCATTTCCAAAAGACCACTCCACTGGGGAGTGGGGAGAAGGAAAATCAGAAATTTGGGACCAACTCGGGGTGCTGTGGGTAAGATCACAATGGACATGTGTCCGGAGGATGCAGAGGGCACTGGCCGACTTGTCAATGGAATCACGGTGAGGGTGGAGGGTTGCAGACACCAGCCTAAGTGGGGTCAGGGAGCAGAGGCAGGTGAGGCAGGTGAGGTTTAAATTAGGCAACCCTGAGAATGTGGCTGTGAAGGGGAAGTGAGTGTCAGCCGGAGAGGTTTATAAGAGCTGGATGGGGATGGGGGTAAGAGTCCACTCCCAACTCCCCAGTGTAGAAGGAAAGTGGAAGAGAGAGGCAAGCCCAAAGGAGGGCTTGGGGGAAAAGTTGTGGAAGGAGGTGATAAGGGCCTGTGTCCGGGAGGAGATTCTGTTCCCGGGTCACAGAAGTCCCTATCAGGCTGGCGTTTCCTCCCCATGCCCACCCTCTTCCTGCCCCAGAGCAGGCCCTCCCTAGAGCTGGCAGAGAGAACAGAGTCACACCCTGGAAGAAGCTCTGTGCCTGCGGAGGTCTGTCTGCCTGCCTGTAAGCTGAGGTTGGGGCTGGGGGAGGAAGGGGTCCTAAGGGTGGGATGGGAGCCAAGCAGTTGAGGAGCGAGCAGTTTAGAGGGGTGTGGAGAGTGGGAGGTGAGTTTCTAGCAGGGATCCTGGAGGCTGCAGTAGAGCGGGTGGGCAGGGGGTAGGTTGGGGCCTGGGAAATGATGCCAGGGACCAGTGGGGTGCCCACTCAAGCCCCCCTCGCCCACAGGTCCCCATGCCTCTCCTCTTCTTGCTGCTCCTGCTGCTCCTGCTGCCAAGCGCTTCACACCCCCACTCCATCTGTGAGGTCTCCAGAGTGGCCAGCCAGGTGGAAGTGAACTGTGAGAATCGGGGGTTGAAGGCATTGCCTCCGGATCTGCCAGCTGACACAACCATTCTCCGCCTGGGTGAGAACGCCCTGGGCACCTTCTCCACGGCTTCCCTGTCGCCTCTGACTCGCCTCACCCAGCTGCATCTACGTGAGAGTCAGCTGGTAAGCCTGCAGACTGACGGGAAACTGCCACTGCTGGAGACCCTGGATATATCGCACAATAAGTTGAAAAGCCTGCCCTCGCTGGGACAGGCACTGCCGGCACTCACTACCCTGGATGCCTCTTTCAACCAGTTGGCCTCTTTGCCTCCCCACGCCCTGGATGGCCTGAGTCGGCTCCATGAGCTCTACCTGCGTGGCAATAAGCTGAGCACTCTGCCCCCTCAGCTGCTGGCGCCCACAGCCCAGCTCAGGAAGCTTAGTCTGGCTGACAACAAGTTGAAGGAGTTGCCCCCTGGGCTCCTGGATGGGTTGGAGGAACTCGACACACTCTACCTGCACCAGAACTGGCTGCGCACGATACCGAAGGGTTTCTTTGGGAACCTCCTCTTGCCCTTTGTTTTTCTACAAGGCAACCCCTGGTACTGTGACTGCGAGGTCCTCTATTTCCGCCGCTGGCTGCAGGACAATGCCAACAATGTCTACCTATGGCAGGAGGGTGTGGATGTCAAGGCCATGACCCCTAATGTGAAAAGTGTGCAGTGTGTGAATTTGGTCAAAGTTCCTGTCTCCGAGTACCCAGGGAAGGGTTGCCCCAGCCCCAATGACGGGGATGACGCAATCTATGATGACTATTTAGAAGAGCCTACCATCAGGATGGTGACCAACACAGCAGCCCATACAACCCATCGGGGACCACTCCACTCAGAGTCAAGCACTGTTCTAGACAGCCGAATGTCCTACTTGCCACCAACCCAAGAATCCACTAAGAAACAGACCACCTTCCCAATGACCACCGAATCCATCACACTCTCCAAAACTCCAAGACCCACTACTGAACTCCCCACAACCCGTATCATCCCAGAGCCCACCACCCCAGAGCCCACCACCAGCCCCACCACCCCAGAGCCCACCACTAGTCTGACCATCCCAGAGCCCACCACAACCCCGACCACCCCAGAGCCCACCACTAGCCCAACCACCCCAGAGCCCACAACCTTGACCACCTCAGAACCCACCACCCCAGAGGCCACCACTAGCCCGACCACCCCAGAGCCCACCACCCTAAAGACCCCAGAACCCATAACTCCAACCACCCCAGGACCCTCCACCACCCACACCACCTCAGAGCTCACCAAAAGCCAGACCACCACAGAACCTGCTTACTCAGAATTCACAATCCTCTTTGAAGATGTCAACTTCTCAAATGCCCGTGGGGTGACTCGAGGGAATTTTGATAGCTCTAGAAATGACCCTTTCCTCCAGCCTGACTTTTGCTGCCTCCTCCCCCTGGGCTTCTACATTTTGGGTCTCCTCTGGCTCCTAGTTGCCTCTGTGGTCCTTATCCTGTTGCTGACCTGGGTCTGGCACGTGAAACCACAGACCCTGGACTTTGGTCTGTCTGTTGCTCTGGCCACTGCCACATACACCACACATTTGGAGTTGCAAAGGGGAAGGCAAGTGACCATGCCTCAGGCCTGGCTGCTCTTCCTTCGAGGATCACTCCCCACTTTTCGCTCCAGCCTCTTCCTGTGGATACGGCCTAATGGCCGCGTGGGGCCTTTGGTGGCAGGACGGCGGCCCTCAGCCCTGAGTCTAAGTCGTGGTCAGGACCTGCTGGGTACAGTAGGTGTGAGGTACACTGGCCACAGCCTGTAGGGTGGGTGGTCTCAGAGGCTCACAGGCTTTCCTATTGGGATTTAGCTGGGGGTGGGGGTGGGGGGGCAAGGAGTCAGACAGTGGCAGTGACAGGTGCCTTTATCAGAAATCTCTTCACACCAGAGGCACACAACTTCAGACCCAGCAAATCAGGAGGGTAGTAAGATGGAGGAACTGGATAAGCAGGTGGGTCATAGAACAAAGTTCCTATGCCACAGGAGGGTGGGGGTGGGACTGGAAGGGCAGTTATTATCGTCACTTTTGGGAAGTTTTAAGAAAATTTTAGCAAATAAAACAGAGCATGGCTTCTACGTGTATCTGTGTATTGAAAACAGATTTAACATTATATGAGCCCTGATTATCTGTCATATAAATGCAGGTGTTTTATTTTCTTTTCCTCTGCTCAGCATTTTTTAGTTTTCCACTATCACATGTTATTTGTGTAATAAATATATATGTTTTAATTTAGTTTCTTTAGGCATGGCTGGTACCTGTGGCTACCACTCTCAAGTCCCAAGTCCCCTCTGTCCCCAGTGGCACTACTCACCCAATGAAGGACTAATCTTAGCCTGCACTTCCCTGGTCTGGGGGCCCCTTCTCTTCTCCAGGGGTGACCACCCATCACGTAACCCCAACCATCAGTTTCCAGTTCAAGAAATGTCTCCCTGGATCTTAACGATACTGCTAAGGCCTACCTGCCTGTACCCTGCAGAACTAGGTGCAAAAACAGGTACATGCTCACTGCCATGGCCTCAGAAATGCACACGGAAGGGGCCTGTCAGTGTGCCATCTCAGTGGGTTCTACCCAAGTAGTGTCTGGTTTCCTGCTTTGAATTCCTCCACAGATAGAGAAGATACTCGAGCTTGGCAAGCAAGGACTGCTATGCACTGCCCCTATGAAACAGCCCAGCTTCCTCTTTCCTGAGGTACACTTCACAATACTGCAAACTGCATAATCACCTGATCCCCAATGTTTCTCCTCTAAGCCTTTGCTTAGAGGAGCCAGGAATGCTACCCAGTTCCCATCCCCCACTCACATAATAGCCACCCTGCACAGGTCTTTCCTCCCCCAGGCTGGACCAGGTGCTGAAGTCACTCTGCCATGCTCCCATTTTCCCAACTGCTCCTTTGTCAACTCCTCCTCTGGACTGGACTGCTTGTGGACAAATCCAGGCTTCATGTGTTTCAAAGAGGCCACTATGGCCAGCACAGGCCAACACAGGCATGAAGGGGTTAAGAGAAGCAGGAAGGACCTAGTAGGGACACCAGACTGCTGAGCTCCTCCTCTTCTACTCAGAGGCTCTGCCAAGGGGATAGCTCCCACCTGCTGCCTGCCTGTCCCCTGGCCTGGCAGGAAGCCCTCAAGCCTCTCACTCTCTAGGCCTCCTTCCACTTGACCTTCTCATGCCTTTTTATGCACCAAGAGATTTTTAGGTGCTTGGAGGACAGGGCCTGGGAGTCACATAATCCTTCTAAAGAAACGGATAATGGGCCTCCCTGATGGCACAGGGGTTAAGTCTCAGTGCTATCAAGCTATCACCAGCCACTGCAGCATGAGTTCGATCCTCAGCCAGGGAGCTAACCCACATGACGCAGCAGACCTCTCCTGTCTGCCAGCTGCTCCCCGCGGCAGTGTATTTCAGGCAGTCTGCCTGTTCTACTCCCCACTCTGTCTCTGGTGAATCCTCTCACACCCCTGTACCTCTGGCCTACACCTCAGTTCTTACATGCATAAATAAAAATGAATCTTAAAAAAAAAAGAAACAGGGCCTCCCTGGTGGCGCAACGGGTTAAGCACAGCACTATGACGCTATCCAGAGCCACTGCAGCACGAGTTAGATACCTGGCCAGGGAGAGTCCCACATGGCACAGCGGACCTCTCCTGCCTCGTCCGCTGCTCCCCTCAGCAGTGTATTTCAGTAGATCGGCCTGTTCTGCTCCCCACTCTGTCTCTGTGAATCCTCTCGCCACCCCACCTCTGGCCTGTACCCCAGCTTGTATGCATAAATAGATAAATCTTTAAAAAAAAAAAAAAAAAGAAGAAAGAAACTGATAAAGCTGTCATACTTTGGCCCAGCCTGGGGCCCAGGTCAAGTCTGGCCAACACCCTCTTGGCTCCCTCCATGTGCACTCCCTCCTTTAAACCGCCAGCCCCCCATCAGATTTCCCCTCCCACAGACTCTATTCTCTCCCTCTTTAGTTTGCAGAAACAGTCACCAGATCCCAGAGGATTTTCCTAGGGATTAGGTGAGATGACTGTGACTTTTGCATCTGTCATGGTCCTTGGCAAGTGGCTGTATGCAACACACAGGGCCCAGAGTTTTGATTTTCCTCACCCTGTCAGCTGCTGCAACAAGACTGACTTACACAGGATTTGCATAAAACCAGCGGATGCTTTTTTCTTTAATAATTTTTCTTAAAAACTCCACTTCCTGTTCTCCAAGGGTATCTGCTTCTTTGTTCAGTCTCCGCCCCCTGCACACCTCCACAATTCTCCAGATTTGGGGGTGGTGTCATCAATCCGATTTATTGATTATGTCCTCAGTGAGGTGGAGGGAGGAAGGGCCACAGCCTCCCACTGAAGACCCTCTGACCATCTGGATAGTGTCTGTTCTCTCCTGTCCTCTCAGCTCTGCCTTGGTTTCCCCACTGAGAAGGGGGGGTTCTTCTGCTGTCCTATGTACCCTGAAACTAATACCCAAGAGAAGGTGGGAAATCCACAGGGAGTTTCCCAGTTCCTCCCAAGGCACAGCCAGGGACAGAGAGGCAGAGGAGCAGGACAAGCAGGACAAGCTGGAGCAAGGGCAGGACAGACCAAAGTCCTTTATGTGGAGCAGGGAGCCACACTGTGGAGGAAAAATAAATAGAGGGGCCTAGGGTAATAGAGCCCAGGCCCAGAGGGACACACCGACTGTAGGAGCAGCAGGTGAGTGGGAGCCCCGGCACACTGGCTCCAGATCCTCACCCGCCTCAGCCACTGAGGAAGAGACGCTTGTAGGCCTTGTTCATCTGCTCCAGGAAGATGAAGGTGAGGACGGTGTGGGGGCCCAGACGGGCATAGTATGGTGTAAAGCCCTTCCACAGGCTGAAGAAGCCCTCATAGCGGACGACCTTCATCAGCACATCCTAGACAGGCAGGCAGGCAAGGTACTAGAGCTAGGACCTGGCTTCTGGGGCCCCATCCTTCTTACCCAGCTACCCTCACAGCCTCCCAGTGCAACCCACAGCCCTAGCCCTGCTTCCTCACCAGTCCATTCTTATATTCCGGTTTCCCATCAATCATTCGCATATTCTGGATTCTAGGGAGGAGAAGGGCCATTCTAGAGAGGAGGAAGGCCACAGAGAGAGCCCTTCCATCCCTCTACAGGCCCAAGCCTGCACACTCACCGGGTCTTGACAATGTCCACAGGCATAGAGGCGGCAGTGGTGACCAGGCCGCTGATCATGCTGGCACAGAAGTGACACAGGATGTTATCAGAGAAGTAGCCTGGGGGAGGGAGAATAGGGGGTGGCAGTCAGCTTGGAATTGGTCTGGGCCAGGCTGGGAGCTGAGGACCCAGCTCTAGGTCTCACCTGAGTCCAGTAAGAACTGCTTGGATTGGGAGTAGGAAGCGAGCTGAGCAGCATTGACGACGACAGCCCGAGCCATGGTAGGGATACAGCCCTGGGAGATGGGGGTGGGGTGAGTGAGAAATGCCCGAAACCCTACACCTCCCAAATTTCCACCCCTTCACTCACCCTCCACAGTGTAGGGACACCCTCTTCTTGGGCGATTCGAACCAGGGCATTAAACACATTCTTGTAGCCACGGCGCTGATCAGCTGGAAGCCTGGTGGGAAGGCAGGAAGGAGGGGCCAAGTCAGGATAGACCACTCCGTCCCACAGGAGCAAAGAAAGGGAGGCCAGAACAGGTGAATGCTCTGCTCTAGATGTAGGATAAAAATTTAGTCCTCTCGTTTTATAGATTTCCAGGAATGGGGCCGGAGATAGGCTGAGATCTTGGAACTCACCGGCCATCAGCAGTCATGCGAATAAGAGCCACCTCGGCTGGTGTTCCCACGAAGGCACCAGTTGCACCTGCCGTCATGCCAATCAGGGCCTTGAGCAGAAAGCCAGGGGGTGTTCCGTCAGCTCCAGTCAGGCGCTCAAACAGCACGGTATAGATGCCAAGGCGTGTAGTGGTGTAGGTGGCCTGGCGGAGGAGGCCAGCTGACAGCCTGGGAGTGAAGGGGTCAGTGCATCAGGCCAAGCTCTGGAGCTCCCAAC
Source organism: Scalopus aquaticus (assembly GCA_004024925.1). Classification (NCBI taxonomy): domain Eukaryota; kingdom Metazoa; phylum Chordata; class Mammalia; order Eulipotyphla; family Talpidae; genus Scalopus; species Scalopus aquaticus. The sequence continues at coordinate 62,022 of PVIJ01000979.1, read as the reverse complement.
CCACAGTCTACCGCCCATCTGTGACCCCAATACCCGGTATAAATGCCCTTCAGCCCTTCTGTTTTCAGGATGCTAGTGAGGGCATGGAAGCTGGTTTTGTATTCGCGAGTCTTGGCCCCTTCTCCACTCAGCTGCATGCGATTCTTCACCAGATCCAAGGGCTGCACAAAAACTGTAGCTCCCATCCTGTGTGAAGATAGGGATGGAGTCAAGGACCAGTTATCCCAAATCTACCAATGACCACTGAAGCCTGGCATTACGGTGTCACAGAGGGTTGGGTCTGCCCTGCAAATGACTGTTCAGGAAACTGGTAGGCATGTGCATGAGTCACTATGTGAACCAAAAGCAACCAGTCTAAAAAGTTCAATAGTTTAACAGGGGCCATGCAATGAAAGCATTCCAAGCAATTCCATGGGGGTCAAGCAGTGTCCAGGACACACAAGAGGGGGAGGTGGGCATTCATGATACCTGGGACTCCAGGTATCCTGGCAGGAGTTATGCAGTAACTCAAAACCCCACACAACCCAGCAGAGCCAACGGGTTGGTTGGGAAACTCAGGTAGCCTGGTGGAGGCCATGCAATGACCCTGAGCTCAGAAGGGATCCTGCAATGGGTGAAAAGACCCTGGAAGTCCAACTAGGATCTCGCTAGACTCTGGGAACCCCGCTGGCCTTGTCTCAGTTCGGTTCATCGATGAACCGGGCCCGGTTTCTTGCACCCGTCCCTTCCTCCTCCTTTCCCATTTCTGGGGCCTGAGCTTACCCGGCCAGGCCCCCAAACAGGAACTTGACGGACTTAGGGGAGGTACGGGGTTTCCCGTCCACCCCGCCGGCCCCAGGACTCGCTGTCGCCGCCATCGCCACTCAATGGCCCTCTGCTCCCGGTCCCGTGCGCGCGCGGCCCCGCTCGCGCCCAAGGTGACACCGCGCGCGCAACAGGGGCGAGGGCGCGCGTGCACGCCCCTCCAGCTCTCAGGTCCAGCACTAGCTGGAAGGTGGCGCAGACGCAGGCGCGCAGCGCAAAGGCGACCGGGAGGAAGGCGGAGCCAAAGGGTCTGTTGCGAGAAGGGGTTTGGCTGATTTAGGAAGCCAGGGCGTAAGTTCAGCTTTTACCAAATTGGAATCGCGGGAAAAGGAGAGGTGGTTTGAAGGTATCGCGAGATCGACTGAGGTAGGCTGGCCGGAGTTAGGAGGTTTCTCGCGATAGATTTAGCAAGCGTTCAGCTGGTGGGAAGGAAGTGTGGTGAGACTCTCGCGAGACCTGAAGGTACCGCAGAGGCGGTGGCGGCGGCGGCCGGAGGAAATAGGAAAGGTTTGTAAACCCGGCAGCCCCTGGGTCCCGGCGCTAAAGCGCAAACAATGAGGTCCTCTCCTGGGGCATCTCCACAGGCACTCTCTCCACTTCTAACCTTTCTATTAACCGACCTTTTAGGACCGGAAGTCCTTCATCTTGAGCGTCCAATGTTGGAAGCGGCCTGACTTTCTTTGCCGGAAACCCTTTTCCTGGGGATAGAAAGACGGTCCACCTGGCCGGAAGTCCCACCTCCCCGAGTTCCCCCACCCTTCCAGAAGTTTTTCTGTCACCTGTGCTTGCCTTCATCCCTTTTCCCCATTTTATCCATATACCAGAAAAGGGTACATTTAGTGTCTATTCCCAGCTCCACTAAGCAGGTTGGATCGCTCACTCCCCAAGTCGGGGCGCTTTCCCCGCGCCCCCATGTAGCTGGAAAGTGGGACCTGGGGGTAGTTAAACCCCTGGGATCCTGAAGGAGAGGACACAGAACTCCGCTTCTGCTCCTGCTGCCAGGACGAGGCCTTTTCAGCCTCTTCCCTCCCGCTGCCATGCACCCTGCGGCCTTCCCGCTTCCTGTGGTGGTGGCGACTGTGCTGTGGGGAGCGGCCCCCGGCCGTGGGCTCATTCGAGCGGTGAGTCTGAGGGGCAGGTGGGGGGAAGGGCACTGAAGAAAGAGGTTGCAGGCTGAAAGGGAATGATTCTCCTGTCCTCAGACCTTGGACCACAATGCCAGCAAGGAGTTTGCAGACCTCCCAGCTCTCTTTGGGGCTGCCTTGAGCCAGGAGGGACTTCAGGTGATTTTCTTCTTTTTATCCTGTTTCCTCAAACCCTCCCTTCTGGCTGTGGGTTGAGGAGCTTTGCTCTTGGGTGAAGCTGGAAGTTAGGAATTAAATGCACAAGTACACCTAGTGTGGAATCCAAAACTTAGAGGAAAAGACAAAGTGCCTACCTTTAGACCTGTGAGCCTTATGAGGAAGACCAAAAGTAGACCAAGTGAAGGGGAGGGTGAAGTGCTTAGCAGGGTCTCTAGAGCCAATTAATTAGTTTTATTGCCCTACACAAGCTTCTATTTTCTATGAACCTAATTGTAACATAAGATGGGGTAATAGAAGTTATTTCAGTGATAGCGTGAAGATTAACTCTTGTAGTATTTCATCACAAAGTCTGCCACATAGCAAGAACTCATGTGGCGCGTACACATCAGTAGTTGTTTGTGAGCTGTAATTGGAAAATTAGAGGGAGGGGAGTGTGTTTTGTAGGTGTGGCACTGGAAAAATGAACGTAAAACAGAACTTGAGGAAAAGTGGATGGGTAAATTGAATTGCAATCAGTGGGAAACTGGAAGGCAGAAGAATTTGAATTAACTTGGGATATTGGGTATGGGTTAGCTCATCTGGGACAGCAAGAAGGATCATAGGTGGGTCTTCTAAAACTTGGTATGTAGTAGTCCCCTTTGTCTGTGGTTTCACTTTCCTGGTTTCATTACTGTGGTTAACCACGGTCCAAAAATATTAGCTACATTTTGTGTTATTATTACAATATAACTAATATTACAGAATTAGCTATTTTGAGACCACATTCACATTACTTTTATTACAGTATATTGTTATAATTGTTCTATTTGGTTAAGATTTATTTTTATTTATTTATGCATACAAAAACTGGGGTGTAGGCCAGAGGTGCGCTGGGGCAGGGTTGGGGGGAGAGGATTCACCAGAGACAGAGGGGAGCAGAACAGGCAGCTCTACAGAAATACACTGCTGAGGCAGACAGCAGGTAAGACAGGAGAGGTCTGCTGCGCCATGTGGGTCAGCTCCCTGGCTCATGCTGCAATGGCTGCAGATATCTTGAAACACTGAGACTTAAACCCTGTGCCACCAGGGAGGCCCTGTTTGTTGTCAGTCTTTACTATGGTTGATTTATAAATGTATAGAGAGTAACATGGAATATATAGGGTTCCATACTATCTGCAATTTCAGGCATCCACTGGGGTTCTTCAAATGTATCCCCAGATAAGGGGGGGGACTACTATTACTGCCTCTTCAGCAGACTAAGAGAGAGAGATGTCTGACTTGGACAGGATGTTGAGAGGCCAAGAATGATTTGTGAGGACAGAGGATGTACAGCATATGGGGGCCAGGGTGCTTGGTGGGCCCTTCGAGGAACAGAACCTAGGTGGGTGAAATCCGTCTGTTTGCTTCTCTCCCACAGGGGTTCCTCGTGGAGGCTCACCCAGCCAATGCCTGCAGCCCCATTGCCCCACCACCCCTAGCCCCGGTCAATGGGTCAGTCTTTATTGCACTGCTTCGAAGATACGACTGCAACTTTGACGTCAAGGTTGCTGAATGTGGAGTGGGAACTGGGAAGCAGAGGGTGAAAGGCAGCACCAAAAATGAAGGCAAGACTGGTGATGGCTTATTCCCTACCTTGTCTTCCTAGGTTCTAAATGCTCAGAAGGCTGGGTATGGTGCCGCTGTGGTACACAATGTGAATTCCGATGAACTTCTGAACATGGTGTGGAATAGTGGTAAGGTTGGGTAGCCTAGAAAGCTGAGTTTTCAATAGAGCTCAGGCAGAGATGGTGGGTGGGCTGAAGGCTTAGGGAAGTAGCAGCCAATCCTTTGGTGGGATGGGGTAGATTCACATTCCAGAGTTACTAAAGGATTTGAGGAGGGGAAGTTTGGGTCCTGGTATAATGCCCTGATCCCTGCAGAGGAAATCCAGCAGCAGATCTGGATCCCATCTGTGTTCATTGGGGAGAAGAGCTCCAACTGCCTGCGTACCCACTTTGTCTACGAGAAGGGGTAGGATGTGTGCCTCCTTCCCATTCCTCTTCAGCTCTTCCATCCTAACCTGAATCCAAAGCCTCAGTGTCCCAACCATTCAGTCTCAAGCCTTGTTTTGTTCCCATCTCCTTTCCCACTCATGGGCCTTGTCCAGAGCAAGTTACGTTGTCCCTTTGCTCTTCCTGCCCTTGATTCTGGTCTTCCTTTTCCTAGGGCTCAGGTGCTTCTGGTCCCAGACAATAACTTCCCCTTGGGCTATTACCTCATCCCTTTCACAGGGATCGTGGGACTGCTGGTTTTGGCTATGGGAGCAGTGATGGTAAGTAGCTCAGGGAGCATGATGGAAGAGCTGAGGCCTTTAAAGCCACACTGGATCTGGGGTTGGGATGGCTATGGCTTGTACTGGTTTGTCCTGTTTTGTTCATAATCCTGACCTGTCTTATTTCCCCTTCCCCCAGATAGTTCGTTGTATCCAGCACCGGAAAAGGCTTCAAAGGAATCGATTGACCAAAGAGCAACTGAAACAGATTCCTACCCATGACTATCAGAAGGGTGAGGGGGAGAGAGCCTTCTCTTACAGCTTACCTGGTTCTGAAGGAGTTTGAACCCAGGAAATAAGGGGCAGAGAAAGACGGCTAAGAGGCGTCAGCCTGAGGTGTCACCTTCCCTTTATCTGTGTATACAAGAGTGCACAGAAGATGGAGAGGGCAGGTTGTGGAAAAAGAGATGATTAAATGGAAGATTTAGGGGCATGGGGGAGAGAAGGTGGTGAGAGTAGAAAAGTGGAATGAGCGGGAAGGATTCAGTCCCAGGTTGAATGTAACAGGTGAGGAGCTGGGTCTTTAGGCCTTAGAGCCTCCAGTGCCCATATAAGGTTATGACAGAAGCCCTGCCCCCCTTTCCGCTCCTCCTACTCCCTAGATATCCACCCTCACACCTCCCCCTCAAAAAACCCACTTCCTTACTTCTGTTGCTTTGCTTGTCCCTTCATGTTTTGCCTTGGCCTTACCCTGCTCTATCTAGTCATAGCTGTTTCACTGGCTCTGTAGAACCAGAAAAAGTAACTTTTGCAGGGTTTAGCTCCACCACAGGCCTTCACAATCCTTGTGGGTCCTGGTCCAGGATGGCTCAGTAAATGGATCTTTCTTCCTTTCCCAGGAGACCAGTATGATGTGTGTGCCATCTGCCTGGATGAGTATGAGGATGGGGACAAATTGAGGGTGCTCCCCTGTGCTCATGGTGAGGCTGTCACTTACTGTGCCCAGGCCCCCAACCTATCTCCAGGCACTTAGTGTTTTCACCTCATTCCTTTCCATAGCCTACCACTGCCGCTGTGTGGACCCCTGGCTCACTCAGACCCGGAAGACCTGCCCCATCTGCAAGCAGCCTGTTCATCGGGGTCCTGGGGATGAAGAGCAGGAGGAAGATACTCAGGGGCAAGAGGACGACGAGGAAGGGGAACCAAGGGACCATCCTGCCTCAGAACGGACCCCACTTCTGGGCTCCAGCCCCACACTCCCCACGTCCTTTGGCTCTCTAGCCCCAGCTCCACTTGTTTTTCCTGGGTCCTCAACAGATCCCCCACCCTCTCCTTCCACCTCATCTGCCATCATAATCTGATGCTCCCCTTGTCCCTCTCCGGTGAAGTATTTGCACAGCCCCCTTCCTCCCTCTAGTCTCTTATGTTGAGGAATAGGGGACATTTCTGCCCCAGGCTTCTTCCTTAGCCAACCCCATCCTTTATGAGGGGTTGGGAGTGTAAAGGGACTGGGTCTTCACTTGCTGGGTAAATAAATTGTTTTTGTGGACTAAGGAAAGATGAGGTCGTTATACAGGTAAATGCCTTCTCTTTTAGGGAACTGCCCCCTTATTTGCCATGAAGGGGCAGGGGTACGCTTGTAGAGTCTAACCTATAGTCATGGGGACAGCCCCAGCAAGCAATTGTTGTGACTCAGAGGGGGAGCCCCACCCACACATGAGGATGACTCAACTGGCCCTGCCTTGCCCGCAAGGCCTGGACCCATTCTCTGGTCTGGGTCGTTCTATTCCATTATCTACCAATTCAGCTACCACACTGAGGATCTAAGGCTAGAAATGCTCTGTGGAAGGGCTAGGCCACCTGGCCAGGTAGACCTGCAGTAGGCGCTTAGTCCATCACAGGGAGGCAAGACCCTCAAATTCCTAGATATGCTGCTTTCCTGCTCCTAACCCCAAACTAGTATAAAGAAGGCAAGTCTCCACAACTACCCTGCATCCTGACACCCAGGCTAAAACCACACAGCACCTTGTTAGTAGAATCTTTTTTATTCAGAAAAAAAAAAAAAAAAAAAAAAAACCAAAAAACCCAAAACAAAAACTTTTTCCAACCACACACAGGAAGGGGATGGGTAGGGGGAGGCCTCTGAGCATCCAGCCCCAGCCCCCAACCCATGTGGTTTTGGCAGCAATAAGGGGTTGTGGGGTAATAATCGCCCAAAAATAAAAATGGTGTATGTGTGTATATAGGAAGGAGGGGTGCGAAAGCAGTGGGGAGTGGAGGGAGGAAGGGACAGACGAGGTCAGTACTGGGCACGCCGCAGGTGAGAGGCCATTTCATAACATTTCTTGTTGATCATACCACCGTGGACACCTTCTTTACCCATCAGCAGGACTAGCGCTGGAGGAAAGAGAAAGGAGGCTAGGACCCAGGTGTCACAATTCCACCCCCTGCCAGCTGTTCAGCAGCTGTCCAGCCCTGGGGGCTGTAACCCAACCTCATCTCACCCAACCCCCAACACACAGGCAGGCTGTCAGTCACCCTAAAACAATAGGGCTTTTCAAGACGGGAAAAATCAAGTTTAAAAGGCTGGAAAGGAACACACTAAAAATTTAAGGGTCTGAAACTTAGACTATTGACTCATGGTCAGACTAGAAACGGCTGTGGATGAGTCTGCTATCGCCAAGTTTTAACAAAGACACTCAAAAGACCAGAGTTTACTGCAGATTTGTAAGTCTACCTCCTTCAAAAAAATCAGGAGTTCCCATCTGAAAAGACTCAAGGTAGGAAGGAACTTAAGTAATACAGCTCAACTTCTTTATATTACAAGAGGAACTGAGACAACTGGAGGAACTGTCCAAAGTCCCAACATCCAGCAGACAGTGGAGTAGAAAAGTTATTCTGACTCTCTTGCTTTTAGGGAACCACACAGAGAAAAAGAACCCAAAAGATTATTAGGAAGAGGTAAATTGGAGACATTGGAGCTAAAGGGTAAGATTCGGAAACTCACTCTTGGCAGTCATGGTGACAGTGATGTTGAAGGTGGGGGCTCCACCAGTGCTCTTGGTACGAAGATCCATGGTAAATTCCCCATCCTGCAGCAGTGAGTCCCGGATCACAGAACATTTCTGGCCCCCAAGTGTCAGCCCGTTCACGAAAAAGCTTGACCGGTCTTTGCCAACCAGGACACCAACCTCAGCTGGCTGGAAGGGGAAACCAAGCACCAGTCAAGTTAGTATACCAAGGCTCCCACCTTCTCCAAAGACGGGCCCACCCTCCACCTCTTAGGGATCGAGAACCCCTGGGAGGTGAGATGTACATTGTACATATCCATGAAAATGGGCAGACACTTAAATATGCTAGAAGTTAGGTCACGAAAAGATCCGCAAACCCAGAGAATGGGTAGTAGGAAAGAACGGCATATTCCTCTGGAGACTTAGATCTCGTTTAATAGGGAAAGCAAACCCAGGAAAACGGGGGGTCAAAGTCAGAGAGGAGAGGGGAGGGGAGTGGAGTGGAATGGAATGGAGTGGGAGCCTTTGGATGCTCAGAACTCTCCTTCAGGAAAAGCAGAAGCGAAGAGGGGAAGGGAGGGGGCGGGCAAGGCAGGAGAAGCAACTTTGCCCTTATTTGGTCAAAGGTTCTGCAGGAGTTGTTAGGGGCCCCGGACGCCTGGGTCTCCAAGTAACCTAGAGTTTAGGTCCAGGTATCTATGTCCCAAGATAAAGCAGCAGATCCCTGGGGGCTTTCCGGGGAAAGTTAGAAAACTTTTGAAGGCTGCTAGGGCTTGACACGGCAAGCCAGCTCTCTAGTTCAGATACCCCAGAGACCATTTCTCCCCCTCCCCCTTGCACCCCAAATCCACACATCCGGTACCCTCCCGCCCGGAAACCCCCTTCCCCCCTTTCGAACTTCCGCTCCCCCTCCCCACTTCCGGGCAGTGTGGGCAGGGGAGGTGATGATGGGGACAGCAGTAAGCATCCCTTATTCCTTCATTTACACTGTCCTAGAACTTCTCACAAAGTTCCCTGGTCCAGGCCCTGCCGGAAGGCGGGAAGGGAGGGTGAGGGGACTTCCGGGATCGCTCTCAGGAATGTTGAGTCCAACGTACAGTCTTAGGGGGGGCGTGGGGCAGCCTCGCCCTCTCTAACGGAGTTGGGAGGGGCAGGGAGTCCACAGATGACGGGCATGGGATCAGGCCACGCGACTGGGGCTCTCTTCCGCATAAGGGGGAACAATGGTGGAGGGGGCGCGAGCTGGATGGCGGAAGTGGAGCTGGGGGTCCAGGGGTCCCCAAGTCCCTGCTCAATCACAATCCCGGCTCGAAATTGCAACGCGTGCCCGCCCCGCCCTGGAGGCGGAAGTGGGCCGCCGCACCGGGCGGCGCGCCCCTCCCCGCCCTGTGCCCCGGATGTAACGCCCCGTCGCGGAAAGCGGGGCGGCGGGCGGGATGGGAGCCGCCGCCTGGGGCGTAAGGCTTACGGGGCAATGGAGGGACCCGCTCACGTGCAGCCGCCATTCGCGCAGCTTCCAGGGAAAAGGCCGGCTCACGGCCCTTCGCTGCCCTCCCCAGACCGCGCCCACCCCCACCCAAATCCCTCCCTAAGGGTCCAAGACGGGAGAGTGTCCCGGACCGCGCAGGCCTCGCTGTACCGTGATGTTGACGAAGGTTTTCCCGGGCACGGCGGCCCAGACAGAGGGCGAGTCCTTATAGCCCACGATGGCCGCGTCCTGACAGGTCCCGTCCGCCATGAGGCTGTCGACGTAGGCGTTCCACCCGGCCATGGCGCTGCTACTAGGGCTGCTCTCGGCGCTGCTGCTGGGGCCGCGGGCTGGGCTCGGGCTGCCTCGGGTTGGCGGGCGGGGGGAGGCGAGAGCTTGGGGCACGCGCTGCCGTCCGGACCGCGGCTCTGCTAGCTGTGCAGCAGCCCTCGCACCGCCACTTCCTGCTCCTCCCCCCCCCCCACTAGATTTTTATTTGCAAAGGGCGGTAGGGGCGGGGCCTGTTCCCCATTCCCTCCCTCTCCCCCACCCCCCTGCCCCCCGTCTGCCAGATACCGAACTTTGCAAATGCAGTTTTTTTTAAATCCCTCCCCCCATTGCAAAATTTGCCGAGTTCGATGGAAAGCAACGTAAAAGAATGGGGGGTGGGTAGAAAGAGGTTAGGGTTAAGGTTCGCGCCACTTCGCCTTTAATATTAACCAGACTTCAGTATAGGGGAAAGAACTGAACCAGAAGAGGGAAGGAAACTGAAAAGAGAAAGAATTTGCAAGCTGCAAATTGAGCAAATTAAAGACAGTTCGGGTAACTCAGGGTTAAAAGGAACAACTCCCCCCCACCTCCGCGGGAGGGAAGGAACGGCGGGCGGCGGCGGCGCGTGCGCCCGCGCCTGCGCCGGGAGCGAAAGCGCGTGGGGCGGTTGGTGCCGGCGGACGGCTTCGCGGGCGCGCGCCCAGCCGGACCGCTTTGGATCCCCCTGCTAAGGCCGGCGGGCCGGGGACGTGTCTCCTGCCAGGCGGAAGGGGCGGGAGCGCGAGCGCGGCGTGCGCATTGCCGCTTCTGCACTTCTGATTTTATTTATTCAAGAAGGAAGAAAGGAGGAATTTGATAACACCCAGGCCGTTTTCAGAACTGAAGGCACCTATTGGAGACACTTCCGTCTCTAGTGTCTGCCGGGTTAGCTCAAGTTCATCTCACTAGAGCCCATCCCCACTTCAGGGGGATTATCCCTGCGTTGGACTCGCTCCAGCCCAAAGCCTCACCCCCACGTCTCAGCCCCGCCCGTTCCCCAGCCAGCAGTTTGGGTCACCGACCGTGGCCCTTAGCCCGTCTCCGCAGAGGTCACAGAGCGTGGGCGGTTGCGGGACTACTTTCCAGTGCGGAAGAACACTAAGAAGTTTCAAGATTTGCAACTTTTTCAAGAAAGGGAAAGTCCCTTTTACTTTGGGCCCGTTGGGTTTTTTCCTTCTTTTTCAGTAAAACTTAGCTGCTAAGAACTTGTGTGGGGCTAGTTCGCTTGCTGCCGACAGGGCAAGGGGTGGGGCAGGCCCTGCAGCGTGTATGGGTGACTGGCCTCCACTCCCGCCGCTCTCGCCCCTGAGGGGCTTGGCCGCTTCCGGTCCCTAGGGGGAGGGGCGCGTGCTGGGCGGGAAGGGGCTTCGCTTCTCCCTCATCCTCCCGTGCGGGCCGCGGCTCTCTGCGACCAGTCCGAACCCAATGAGCACCCAACGCCCCCCGAACCCTTGTTCCTCGACAGCAGCCGCGACTGAGTCACTGGCCCGCTCGGGCGGGGCCGCACTCGAGCACGTGGCGGCGCTCCCTGCCCGCCATAACCTGACCTCTGCTGGGCCGCACCCCCCACCCCAGGGTGGAGAATTCCCTACAGGGAGCGGCCAGAGATAAAGGAGGATGGCGAGATGGAGATAGGGTGTAGGGATTCTTGGGTGGGGGCTGGCGGACTAGACACCGCGGGGCAGACGGGGAGGAGAGGGGAGCTAGGGAGCGGGCCGCCGGGGTGAGTCACCGGGCGCGGGCCGCTCCGGCGCCGGCGGGAGGGGCCTGTGACCTCGGCGCGCCTCCCTCTCATCCCGGCCTGCAGCAGAACTCGGGGCCGACACTGCCCAAGACCCGCCGAGGCGGAGCGAGTGGCCAAATGCAGAGACCCACTTCCCGGCAGGGATACTGGCGGACCTCCGACTGGTCCTGGGCGTTAGGACATCCATATCCATTCATTTCTTTGTTGCGGATTCAACACTGTTTCTTGACGGGCTGGGGTCGTGCCCTGGGGCGCCCGCAGTCATTTGGGAAAGGGGCTCCTAACTGTTAGGCACCACGCTGCGCGATAAGTGCTGCACCAGCGCTTTCAGCAGGGCTCCTGGCCAACTCCGAGGGCGCGTCTAAATTCGACTCCCTGCTCCCCTCCACCTCCCCTACTGGCCCAGAGCGGGTAGGATGAGGTAGAACCGAGAAAGGCCGCTATGAGAACCCTGAGAGGTGAGGCCCTCTCGCTTTCTGAGTAGGGGGTTCACTTTTAGACTTCAGAGCTTGCCTAGAGTCCCCGCCCTTTCCCCTGCTGAGGGCAGTTGCAGCCTCCGCACCGCCTTGTGAGAGGAGCATGTGTAGACGTAAGTCCTGCAGCCCCTCTTCCAGTCCCCCTTTCCAGACTTACAGGGCTCGGGTTACCCCTGGCCTTTCCCAAAGGGCGCTTGCTCCTTCGTTAATCTTAGCAAAAGGGGAATATAATCCTGTGGAGGGAAGAGACCCCCCAATCTGGATTCCCTCCCTTACTCTTCTCCCGGGGTGGAGTTTAAAATAGGGGCTTTTACTGGGGGAACAGAAAGGAGGAGGAGTCTTTAACCTTTAGGAAGGGGGGCAGGTAGCCAGGGCCAAAGACTTCCTTAGGCTGTAGTGGGCACTTGGCTGCCAGCCAGGGGAGGGGGGGAGGACAGAGAGAAAGAGGCGGGGCTGGCTGGGGGACAGGGTGGCTCGAGGATAAATGCCCAGACTGAGAGGGGGTGAGCTGACACTGTCCCAGCTGCCACCTAGACTCGGAGCTCACCCAAACCCCCAGCGAAGACATCACAGGTCTGGTGAATCTTTTAGTGTGCCAGCATGGGGATGGTAAAGGGTGCTGGTGGTGCTGGCTTGAAAAAAGTAGGGGAAACATCATGTTTTTTTCCTTCCGGGACTGGGTGTGCTTGAGAAAGACTGGAGGGGTTGGAGCAGCAGCATGGGGGTACCCAAGAATAGAGAAATGAGGAGGCTCTAAGGAGAGGCAAGCAGAGATGCATAGAAACCGGAAGAGTTGGAGCCAGGTGGGGGGTTTGGGGCCCCTGAGGATTTGGAGAAGACGGAGGAGCAGGAGAATGAGAACCAAAGTAGCAGGAGAGGATTTGAGAACTAGGAAACCATAGAAAACAGATTGCTTGCCCAGAAGGGTGAAGGGAGAAGGCATACATGCAGCTCTGTGGGAGATGGGGGTTCAGGAAGAGGTGGAATTTAGAGTTATAAAGAAGAGGCCCCTGGAGGATGGGAGGATGCAATAGGAGCTATTCTGAGTGGGGGAGGGGGCTGTGCCTGCCTCTGGTCTGTGACCTTTTTATAGGCTATTTTTAGCTCCAGCACCTGCCTTCTTGGGGTGGGGAAGACTCTTAAAGGGCAAGGGATTTTGGGTTCCTTAAGGGATCAGCTGTCCACACTCATTCACACCCCTTGTCATGCAGCCATGGCCATGCAGAAAATCTTTGCCCGGGAAATCCTGGACTCCAGGGGCAACCCCACGGTGGAGGTGGACCTGTACACTGCCAAGGGTACAGGCCCATTGAATTTGATTGCCTCAGAAAACCCCAATCCCATCTGCCCTTTGCCCCCAAACTTTGTGCCACATCCTGTCCTTTCTCTGGGATCCTCTTCCACCTCCCTCTCCTCCTGGTCTCTAACTTTGAGAAGCAGGAGACTCTCTGCCTTGTCTCTCCTCCCTGGGGACCTCTGCCCTTGAGGGATGGGTGGGATTTTGGGTGATTTAACAATTCCTCTTGCCCCAGGCCGATTCCGGGCAGCTGTGCCCAGCGGAGCTTCCACTGGTATATATGAAGCCCTGGAACTAAGAGATGGAGACAAATCTCGCTACCTGGGGAAAGGTGAGGAAAGACCAAAACTGGAGGAATCTGTGTCTAGGTTGGTGTTTTCAGGATGTGAGCACATAGCATCTGTGTGGGGTAGAGGACTAGAATCCAAAGGTTTTGAGGAACAGGGGCCTCAAGAAGAGACCTGATTCAGTTGGGGGTCTGAACCCTTCCTCTGACCTCTGCAGGAGTCCTGAAAGCTGTGGAACACATCAACAAGACTCTAGGCCCTGCTCTGCTGGAAAAGGCAAGTGGAGCCCCTGCCCCCCATACCTCTGTGCCTCACCCTAGGCAGCCAGCCCATGCTTGGGAGAAGCCAACCATGCCTTTCCCCTTAATACCTGCCTTCCTGTGGCATATGCCCTAACTCTATTCTCCCTTCCTCAAACCTGTCCTTCCAGAAACTCAGTGTTGTGGATCAAGAAAAAGTTGACAAATTTATGATCGAGCTGGATGGGACAGAGAATAAGTGTGAGTGAGGGGCTAGGGATAGGGAGGAGATGGCATGCGGAAGGGGTGGGGAGAGACCACTGGGATGAGGTCTGGTTAGGATGATTTCTGTGTCCCTCATTTTGGGGCACATTGTAGCTGGATGGATTTTTATTCATTCCACAGGCATTTCCTGATGCCTGTCCTCTGCCAGGCCTGGGCCAGGCTGTGGACACAGATATGAAGCTGACACATCCCGGGGTGAGGGCTCCCAGACCACCTCAGGCTGTTGGGGAAAGATCTGTTAACAAACTCAATGCCCAGTGGTCTGGAGTTTTGGCTTCTTCCTGGGGTGACCAGTGGGGACGTTCACGAAGCTGACCTCAAATGCTGGGGGAGAAGCTCTCACCCTTTCTCTGTGCTTGCTTCCTCTAGCCAAGTTTGGGGCCAATGCCATCCTGGGCGTGTCCCTGGCTGTGTGCAAGGCTGGAGCAGCTGAGAAGGGGGTCCCCCTCTATAGACACATCGCAGATCTTGCAGGGAACCCGGACCTGGTCCTCCCAGTCCCTGTGAGTATAGCTGCCCCTGCCAGTTCCCAATGGCAAAGGTGCTCTGCCCAGTGAGGAGTGCAGAAGCAGCCCTCGGAAAGTCCACCTTCCAGACCCAGCTCCAAAGAAACTTTCCTGAAATGGAACCTCTCCTGCTGCGGTTCAGCCCCTCCCTCTTTCCCACAATCCAAACCTTCCCTTAAGCCTCTCTGCTGCTTTCTCTTGACGTAACCCGGTTCCTTCACATTCCAATCCCAGGCTCAGTAACAACAGTCTTTCCTTCTGCCCTATACCCCAAGCTACAAGTTAGATCCAGAGTATTTTTTGTGGCAAGGATCTTGGCATTTCTTTGTATCTTCTTTAATCTTTATTAAACCTCACAGAAACCTTTTGAATTTAATGTCATTAATAATGTTACCATTTATTGTTACTTGTTAGGCAGATTGTATAAGAGGCTGAGCTCTGGAGATCTGCTGCTTGCTTCAAATCCTGGTTTTGCCCTTTAACTAGTTGAGTGATCTTAGGCAAATTGTGTAACCTCCTATGCCTTAGTTTCTTCATCTGTAGAATGGGACAAAATAATTTTCTCTGGTTAGTAGGGTTGTTTGAGAATGAGATGAGATGACAGAATACATGTAATGCAGTTGGAACAGTGCCTGCCCTGTGGTGACGGGTCAGTGTTAGCTGTTGTATACCAGGCACATGAGAAGAATTTTACATTCAGTTTCTCTCTTTTTCAACATAAAAAAAATTGTGCAGGTAAGCAGGCGGCATCCCCTTTTTATAGAAATGAGGAAAGAGGCTCTGAGATGTAAAATTACACATCTTAGACTACTCAGCTAGTAAGTAGGGAAGCCAGGACTCCATGCCCCCACCCCACATCCTTCCTTTTTCTTTTTTTTTTTTTAAGATTTATTTATTTTTTACTTATTTTGCATACAAGCTGGGGTGCAGGCCAGAGGTGTGGGGCAGTGAGAGGTTTCACCAGAGACAGAGTGGGGAGCAGAACAAGCAGATCGACCGAAATACACTGCTGAGGGGAGCAGCGGGCGAGGCAGGAGAGGTCTGGTCTGCTGTCCTATGTGGGAATCTCCCTGGCCAGGCATCGAACTTGCGCTGCAGCCATGACAGCTCCACAGTCCTGCGCTTAACCTATTGCGCCACCAGGGAGGCCCCCCACATCTTTTCTTGACCCTTCACACTGTGGCCCCAATCTGAGCCCCTTCTCCTTGTCTCAGGCCTTCAATGTGATCAACGGGGGCTCCCATGCTGGTAACAAGCTGGCCATGCAGGAGTTCATGATTCTGCCTGTGGGCGCCAGCTCCTTCAAAGAAGCCATGCGCATTGGTGCCGAGGTCTACCACCACCTCAAGGGGGTCATTAAGGCCAAGTATGGCAAGGACGCTACCAATGTGGGTGATGAGGGAGGTTTCGCACCCAACATCCTGGAGAACAATGAGGGTCAGTGCTGAGCAAGCTGGGGGCAGAACCCCAGAGTTCCCACAGAGGAGGGGGTTGCAGAGAAAGTGTGTGCTAGAGCCTCAGGTTATCTTTTGTCCCTCTTCCAGCCCTGGAGCTACTGAAGACAGCCATTCAGGCGGCTGGGTACCCGGACAAGGTAGTGATTGGTATGGACGTGGCAGCATCTGAGTTCTTTCGAAATGGGAAGTACGATCTTGACTTTAAGTCACCCGATGACCCCTCACGGCACATCTCTGGAGAGAAGCTTGGAGAATTGTATAAGAGCTTCATCAAAAACTATCCTGGTGAGAACTCCAGGTGTCCTGTCTGAGACCCTGGAACTGCCCAACACAGTCCCTGACTTCAGCACCTCCATTGCTGCCAACCCTTAGTGCCATCGCGGTCTCCATTCGAGTGCTTCTGCTGTTTCCCTTCCATGAGAACTTTCTGACCTTTAACCTGACTCTGCCCCTACCCCCCACCAGTGGTCTCCATTGAGGACCCCTTTGACCAGGATGACTGGGCCACCTGGACCTCATTCCTCTCGGGGGTCGACATCCAGATTGTGGGGGATGACCTCACAGTCACCAACCCCAAGAGGATTGCCCAGGCCGTTGAGAAGAAGGCTTGCAACTGCTTGCTGCTGAAGGTCAACCAGATTGGCTCGGTGACCGAATCCATCCAGGCGTGAGTGCCCCTGGTGCGGGGGCTCTCTATGCCCTAGCTTACCCGCTCCAGCTGCAGTCCTGCTCACTAACAACAGATCTGCCTTTTCTCTGGCTCCTGACCCACCCCCTCCTCCCGACCTCAAGATTTTACTACCCCTTGACCTGACCCCAAGATCTTTGCCATTGTGACTCTGCGGAGCCCCATCCCTACCCCCAGATTTCTGTTTTTAAGATTTATTTTATTTATGCATTCAAGAACTAGGGTGTAGGCCAGAGGTGCAGGGGGTGAGAGGATTCACCAGAGACAGAGTGGGGAGCAGAACAGGTGGAGTGACGGAAATACACTGCTGAGGGGAGCAGTGGGCAAGAGGAGAGGTCTGCTGCGCCATGTGGGTCAGCTCCCTGGCTGGGGATGGAATTCATGCCGCAGTGGCTGGTGATAGCTTCATAGTGCTGAGACTTTTAACCCTTTGCTCCACCAGGAAGACCCACCTTTCTCCCAGATTATGCCCTCCTTCCCATCTGGATCTCAGCATTCCAGATTTGAGATCAGATAATCTTCCTTTCTACTTCCCAAAGAATCTTCCCTGCAAGGTGCCCACTACCCCAAACAGAAGGGAAAAGCCCCACTCGGCCTCAGCCTCTCCCACCAAGGCGGTCCCTTTAGACCTTATTCTGTGTCCTCTCTACCTAGCTGCAAATTGGCCCAATCTAATGGCTGGGGGGTGATGGTGAGCCACCGATCTGGGGAAACTGAGGACACATTCATCGCTGACCTCGTGGTTGGACTCTGCACAGGACAGGTACTCGTGACCCTCTTTGCCAAGTGTCTGACCAAATTTTCTTGGGGTTCCTGGTCTCCTGTCCCTGAAATGAAGGCCACAACAGTCTGCTCCATCAGGGCCGGCCCCATTCACTCCCCTCTAGCCTTATCCAACCTTTGGAATCCCTCTTCCTTCCTCAGATCAAGACTGGTGCCCCCTGCCGATCAGAGCGTCTGGCCAAATATAACCAACTCATGAGGTACAATGGGTGAAGTACCTGGGGGTGTGGTGCTGAGGGCTGTTCGATTGGAAGGGGGCAACTCTGATGTTGTCTACATTCTAGGATTGAGGAGGCTCTTGGGGACAAGGCTGTCTTTGCTGGACGCAAATTCCGTAACCCGAAGGCCAAGTGAGAAGCTGGAGGCCTCACAACCCCACAGGAAAGATGCAGGCCTTTAAGTCCTTCCACGTGAAATAAACACTGGTGCCAACCACAACAGTGGCGTGCTTCTTTGTGGGAGGGAGGAGATGCCAGTCTCTGGTCTGGATAAGACAAGAAGCAGAGAGGTGGGCACAAGAGGGGAGAAAAGACATGTAACCTCCTGGGACAAAGAGCAAGTGAGGGGATTGGTCAGAGAAGTTGGGTTGGATCTAGAGTAACAAAGTTCACATTTTGAAAGGAGATTGGGGGAAGCAGGTGCCCTGTGTGGAATGAAGCCAAAGAAGCACTGATGGAACAAGGAGCACGTGCCAGAGGGATGTAGGTCAGGGACCATGGGTCTGACATCACCATGAGGGGATGCTGGGTCACGTCTGCCCAGAAGTTGAAGTACAAGGTCTGCAGCGAGCACGCAGTGTGGGCGTCTCGGTGTTCCCTGAGGATGAGCCCTGCTGCAGTCTCCATCCAACACTCCCGACCTGCTGCCCTCAAGAGGCCCTTCAACGTTTAACCCAACTCTGCCTCCATCCCCCAGCAATGGTCTCCACCAACGACCCCTTTGACCAGAATGACTGGGCTACTTGGATTTTTCTCCTGGGGTCAACATCCAGACTGTGGGGTTCCCACAGTCACCAACCCCAAGATGGGCTAGAGTATGAGAGTGATAAGGAGAGCAGCTACAGCTTTCATGGAGCTCTAAGGACCTGACCTGCTCTAAATACCTAACACATGTGGAGCTGTGTAATCTTTGAAATAGTCACATCAGATGGTTACCAATGTTACCGCCATTTTACAGGCGAACAAGGAGGCACAAGTGTAAGATATCCAAGGTAACACAAAGCTAAGCCTTTTGACTCCAGCGATTGTGTTCTTAAAATACTCCTTATAAATCTCTATGAAAGTACCAGTATTTGGAACATAAAGTAACTAAATTAATAGTCCTATAAAGACAAGCTTAAAAACTAACCCTTGATAGCTGACTATAGATCTGAAGCACCAAGAGGGAGGGGGAGGGGTAAATGCAAAGAGGGAAGGAAGCACAGTGGTCTATGGTGGTAGAATATGGGTGAGTGGGTGGTGGATGCACTGTGGTGGTAATACCTGATGGGGGTACCCCAGTAGCACCTCAGTTAAAAGTCAATTCATAAAAAAAATAAATACCAGTATTTGGCCATATTTGATCTATACAGACAATTTTATGCTGTTCAACTTAAAATTATTTCTCTTTCTCTCTAGGACCAACCCTTCTCTGTTCAAACAAACCAAGACATTGAGTCAAACAGTGTTTATTGAATGTAGCCCCAGCCTCATGAGGAAAAAAATTCCAAGAAGGGAGACTAATACAGATTAAATACCCACCTGTGCATTCACACTTTCTCACACACTCACATATACGCACACACAAGCTCCAACAGTGACAAACACCTCCTTCCCCCAGCCCAAGTGACAGCTGTTGGGAGGTGGTTCAGAGGCCGGGCTCCAGGATGGGGTCTAATAGCAGCAGCCTGTCCCTCCCTGCCCCTGCCCTACCCTGCCCCAGGGGTCAAAGGGAGCTAGGGGGAGGCCTAGGAGGTAGGTGGCAACTCTTCCCTGCTCTGCCGCAGACGCTTCTTGGCTCGAATCTCATTCATGGCCTCTTCAATGGAGCGTGTGTCCCTCTTGTTGGCCACAGGTACTGGGGGCAGAGGGGGAGGTGGGGAGGCCTAGGAGCCCTGTACCATGACCTCCCTTCCCCTCCAGCCTGTGCTCCTCCCTGCCCCACCCCCCTTCTTGGCCCTCCCCAGCCCCCACTGTGGCCTCACCACAGCCGTAGGTCTTGTTGGCCTGTAGCATGTGGGCTGCATCCTTGGCTGCCCCCTTGCCGATGAGGTGGCTGTACTTGTCCTTGTAGTCACTGGCGGGGCTCACCACCACAGGTCCCTGCTGGGCCGCCTCCTCCTCCTCCCGCTGAGCCAGTTCCTGGGGGAGCAGAGGTGAAGCATCAGTGCTCAGGGGTCCAAGGCTCCCCTAGTGCTGGGCCACAGAGAGTGTCAGGCAAACTCACCTTCAGCTTCCGTTTCTCCTCAGCCTTCTGGGGGTCCCATTCCTCACCACGACGGTAGGAGTCCAGCTCTTCATCTGAGGGTGCAAACTCCTGGGGAAGAAGGGAATGGATACATGTTTTATCTCATTCCTCTCCCCAGGGTTTATAGGCTGGAAAGGAGAGAGGAGAGTTAGGAACTCAGGTCTCTCACCTTTTTGAAGATCATGACATAGCGACAGTCATCATCTTCCCCGAAGGAGAAGGATGTCAGGCCAGCCACTTCTACTACATCGTGTCTGGGAATGGAGGGAGGATGGGAAAGAGTATGTAGAGCTACCAGGGCCTTAGTGCCCTCCTCTTAAGGATTTCCCCCTGCAAGCCACCTTGGCCCCCCATTTCTTGTCCCCCCTAGTCCAGACACTTACAGTATGCTCCTCTCTATTTTGTTCATTGGCTGAAATTTTTTCTTGGTCTGCCCACTGTCTTGGATGAAATCTGACACCTCTTTCTCCATCTTGGGAGAGGGAAAAGGGAAGAATACATGAGATGATGGCTCCGCCCCAATATCTCTCTGCTCAGCTGGGTCAGTGCGTCTTCGCCTCCCTGCACCTTTCCCAGCCTCTACGCCATTAGCTTCCAGGCTTCACCTTTCTCAAGATATTTATTTATTTATTTAAAAGATTTATTTATTTATGCATGTAAGAGCTGGGGTGCAGGCCAGAGGTGTGGGGGTGAGAGGATTCACCAGAGACAGAGTGGGGAGCAGAACAGGCAGATTGACTGAAATACACTGCTGAGGGGAGCAGCGGGTGAGGCAGGAGAGGTCTGCTGTGCCATGTGGGAAGCTACCTGGCCAGGGATTGAACTCCTGCTGCAGTGGCTGTGGATAGCTTCATAGTACTAAGACTTAACTCCTTGTGCCACCAGGGAGGCTCTTTCTCAGGATATTTAAAACACAACAAAACTCCGCCCGCAGCCTTCCAATTCTAACTTTTTTGGAATCCTTCCTGAAGGTGCCTTTGATCGCTCCAGTTATTCTCACCCTTTTTCGAAATTCCACTTTCTGTTGTTTCTCTTGCTCTTGCAGTTTCTTCAGGCGGGCAGCCTGCTCTGGGGGTTAGAAATGGCAACATGAGGCCAGAGGTGAGAGCAGGGGTGGGGAGAGCTTAATAAGGCTTCAAAGGTCTAGTGTCCTCTGAAGGACAGAAAAGATAGGATTAATCTACTCATCAAGCATTTATTGATCTTTACCTGGCACTGTGCTAGGACCTGGAGTACAAAGATGATAAAGATACAGCTTAGGCCTTCAAGAGTTCATAGTTTAGTGGGAGTAACAAAGATTAAATCACATTATACCCCATTTCCCGACCCCACTGGCAAAAACAATTAACATTTATTTAATAACCACAACATACAAAGAACTGTAAGGCACAATGGGGACGTGAGGAGAATAAAGTCTCAGAGACTTCATCTCACTGTCTTTCTCACAGAAGAAAGGGGAACTTATTTAACTTCCTATATTTTGTAACACCCCCACTTCTCACTTCTACAGACAGAATGAAGTTGAGGTGGCTAATCTGACACCCCTCTCCTTTGGGAGTATAGGTGTTCAAGGTTAGCTGCAAAGGAACTCCCCACCTTGGGTCTTAATGCCCCCTCTCTCCTTGCTTTTGCCATTTTAAATCCCTTAAATTCTTAAGATCCACTTCTTCCACAGGATCTGAATCCCTCAAGCTGCAGTGAGCCTTTCTCCATTTTCCTAATTACTCCATGCTTTGCACTCCATTTGCTTGGAACGCTTTTCCTCCTCCTGCAAACTTTGAGATCTATGACAGTTCAGTTTCTCACTTCTTCCTCTGGCCCCAGCCACGTTTGGTTAAGACACCCCCTATAGCATTACCTGAGAACTATCAGAATTTAATTTTTCACTCGTGTCCCCTCCCATCTGAGCTTCTGGGAGGCAGGGACCCTGTTCATCTCATATCCAGTTATTCTCAGGGATCCAGTGTCTGAGAACTCAGGGGCTCTCATCTCTCTGACCTCAAGGGCTCCTACCATGGGTACATCTCAGATTGGAGGCTGACTGCTCTCTAACTGGACTATGAGTCTTCTCTCTGCATCTGAGGAGGTGCCATAAGATTACGATTAAAAACACAGGCTTAAAAGGCACACCTGGATGTGGAATCTTGCCACTTATATCAAGACCTCAGACAAGTGACTAAACTCTGAACTTCAGATTCCTGGTCTGCCAGCTGCTGCTAGTAAACCCCACCATGATGTCTCATGGCGGGCATTAAATGATTTCAATTCCCATTACGTTCCTTCCTGCCTCAGACCTTTCAAACACACATCTCTGCCTGTAATACTTAGTTCCCCCTTACTTTCTTCAGATCTTAGCTTACTACAGACTAGGCTAGAGGCTCAAATAGCCACTCTCCCTCCTTCGGAGGACTGTTCAGATTGGTCATTGAACTTCTATAGGATCATCTCCTCATTGTCCATTTCCTCAGTGATCCAGAACTTGGGCTCTTGAGAGCATCCCTGGCCCTAGCAACGGTTTAGTAAATAACTATATTTGTATATTAAGCAGCACTTGAGCACTTTGAAGGCATTCGGCCTGCCCTCAGGTGGGCCTCAGGCGGGTGGGGAGCAGGTGCCCCTAATGTCCGCGGTCACGGCCCGTAAGGACTGGACAATCTTTCTGCTGCTAGACTTGTTCGCGCCCTGCAGAAGCAGCGGGGAAGCTTGCACTACCCCCGCGGGCCGCGCCCTAAGCTGGCAGCCCGACTTGAGTACGCCCTCAGGGAAGTTACTCAAGAACACCGGCGGGTAACTATGGCCATCCACCCGGGGAACTCCCACCCCTCCAATCAGCTACACCATCCGCTCCGACAGCTCTGGAATTTAAGGCTACAGACCCAGCAGAGGTTGGGGCCGGGGGAGGCGGGGAGCAGCAGGGACCAGGTTAAGTCAAGTGGGAGGGGCATAAGCGCACCAAAGGGCCCAGCAACCAATTGGAAGTGCCGAGGGTGAGGCGGGCCAAAGGAAGGCCGAACAAGACTTAATAGGCAGCCCTTTAGTTGAGATAACCAATAAAGGTGCAACGATTGCGGATGGACGCGTACTATAACCAATCGGAATGGAGGCAGGGTGTGGAGGGCGGGGCCAGCGGTCTAATACGCCCACCTACACTCCGAGGGCGGACCGCAGGGCTCAGGAACACCAAGGGGTTGGGTGAGGTCGGAGCAGAATACCAATCAGAGCACGCCAACAGCGGAAGGGCCAGCCCGTCAGCTAATTGAATACAGGCACTGCGGGAGGCCGAGGTAGGGAAAGAGGCAGGAGGCTGGAGCTAGGCTTTCTTAGCCAATCACCATCCGCTAAGAAGAGCGGGCGGGTCGGCAGCCCTTTTAGGGACTCTGGGGGGTCTCTGAAAGGGCCTGTGAGGGGTCTTTCAAGGTTGAGGAGGCGGCATCGTCCAGAGAGGTTAGAGTGCGTTCCTGAAAACCGGGCGAAGGAAGGCGGTTGTGAATTTGGGATCCTCACCTCGGGCCTTGCGCCGAGTCTCCTGGTCACCGAGGCTGGGTGGCTTCTCCATGGAGCTCAGGATGGAGCCCAGTAGGTCCGCCATCTTGGGAGTGACTGAGAGGGGGCGGTGCGTCTTAAAGGGAAGGGCGAAATGCCTTTAAGGCCGGAAACACGTCGGAGGCGAAAACCACACACCCGCCCAGCCCCGGCTCCCGGTGGCCGAGGCCCCGCCCCTCTTCCCTTCCTCGTCTCCCTGAGTCAGAGGCCGGAGGCTGGTTGGTGCAGCGATGTTTAATGGCAATTCGTAGAAACCAAGCCCATGCACAAGTAGAAAGTGCTCGTGGAGCCGGCAGGAGGTCCCCGCCGCGCCAGGGAACCACAAGCCGGGCCGTGCAGCCCTCCCCAAGGCGCCTTAAATAGATTCTTCACTATACTCTGTATGTTACATTATGTACAAGCCCCCTCCCCCCTGGGGACGGGGGCGGGACTCCGCAACGCGTTCCTATATACACTCCCCCCTTTGGCCCCAAGGTTGGTGGCCAGAGTCGGGGTGACGGGGGAAGACAGGGCCAGAAAGGGAGGAAACAGACGCAAACATGCGGAGTCAGGGTGGGGGCACAGTCAGCCCTGAAACACGAGGGGCGCGCGCAGCGAAGGCAGAGGTGGGACCGAGGCGGATACATTCAGAGACGCTTCGAACAAATAAATAAGGCAAGTCGGGAAGGGGCCGTGTCAAGTGCAGGCAGGGAGGGGCGTTGTGGAGAAGGGTCAGGCAGGGCTCCGTAGGTCACAGCTGAAGATGCAGGTATGTGGGGTGTGGGTTCTGGAGTCAGGGACCAAGAAAGGGGGGCTCGACCAAGGGGGAAGAGGGCAGAGGTGGGGGAGTCGGGGATGGGGAGAAGGAGTTCAGCACTTCGGAGGGGGGAGGATGGAGCCCTATGGAGGGCTCCAACAAAAGTGATGGGGAAAGCTGCCGACAGGGGGCTTCCTCCTCCCCCTAAAGTCCTCTCCCGGTTAAGACTGCAAGAAGCGGCCCCCCAGCTGGTGAGAAAGGCGTGGAGAGGTCAGGTGGCCAGTCCAGGTTGGGGAAGCCCTTCCAGCTCCTGGTTCTGCTTCAATTCCCTCATCCTGCAGAGAGACAAGGAAGGAGTCAGAGGAGACCAGCGGGCTGGGGGGTGGGCACGCGGTGGGAGGTGGGATGGTGAAAGTGAAAATGGCAAAATCCAGCCACAGAAAGGAGACTACCTGTGTCGGCAGCGCCGCAGGAATCTCATGATCTTCCGGGCTGCCTGGTCCTGCTTCTTGGTGAGAAAGGAGCCTCTGGTGGAAGAAAGAAATGTTAAGGAAACCCCAGGCCATACTCAGGCGTTCCATACCTTCAGCCCCTTAGGAACCCCTTGCAGGAAGGGCAGTGAGGGTCAGGATGATGAGGTGGGAGTTGGGGGTTTATGGGCAACGGGCATAGAGGGTTTAGGGGCTGAGGGGCTGGGGTCATACTTGTTGCGGGTAGGCAGGCTGCCGGTGGGCCTGTGGGGTGGCCCAGGCCGGCGGCGGTAGGAGCGATAGTGCTGCTGGATGAGCACAGCCGCTCGGCGGCTCTGCTGAAATCGCTTCTGTTCGTAGTAGCTTCGGAACTTGCTCTGGATTAGGATGGCCGCCTGGGTCATCTTCTTATAGAGTGCAAACTGCAGATATGGGAAGGGGGGCAGGGGCTTAAATGGAGGAGCAGAGACCCAACCCAAGAGGCACCCCCAAGTTCAGTTTATGCAAATCTCTTTTCTCAAATCCACACACTCATGGAAAGGCTGATTCATCACAGACAACCTCACACCCAGGTCTCATGCCTAATACCTTAAGTGCAATCCAGGTCAGCTTGTGGAAAGAGAAGGGGAGTTAGGGCTCTGGGCTGGAATGCATGTGTGAGGGTGGGTGTTGGAGTAGCTTTCCAGAGAGAAGGGTCTCACCTGCTTGTACTTTCGGTAACAGCGCTGGATCACAGCTGCTGCTACCTCCTGTTGCTCCTTCAGCCTCCGGCCCTGAGGGAAGAAAAGAAAGTCTCAGTACCTAATGATAGACGCCTGACCTGTCCTTCCAGTTTGCTTGGGGTCCTCTGACCCTTCATCCCATTTGAGAGCTGTCTAAATGACTGTTCCCCCCTCCTAAACTCCTGGGATCCCACAGTCTCCTTGACTCCATCCTGAGACCCCCCCAGTCCTCTGACCTTGTACTTTCGGAAGGCCGTCTGGATGACTCGGGCTGCCTCATACAGTTCCCGCTGCTCGTGATCCGATAGTGTCAGCAGCGCAAAATCACTCTCCATCTTGCCACTGGCAGATGCAGAGAGAAACTCTGCCCAAGAAGGTGCTGGAGGGATAGCCAGACGACCCCTCTCAAAGGGTAATTCGCTGTAGAGGGTAGGGAGAAGGGTTGTCATAAGGTATCTGCAGTCCCTCTTCTCAAGCCTAAGCATCTCAGTGAAGGGAGACACCCAGCAATAGTCCAGAGAGAGATTTCAGAGCTCATCAGCCAGTTCCAATTCTCTCATCAAAGGCCCTGGGGCCCCAGCCAGAATGGAGCTCAGCCTATGGGGAAGCCTCCTGCCTCCCTCCCATCTTCCTTTGAAGAAGAATTTGAAATTTTGTCAGGAGCTGGTCACCTGGGAGGGGCTGAGTTGGGGAAATGGTCCACATTCTCCAAGTAGCTGGCCAGCCAGGACATGGTCTCGCTGAGCCCCAGGGCCCCTGTCCGCTCCCTCGTTGGGGCTCCAGCCTCAGGCAGCCCCACAAAGTTCTCTCGTTTAATCCGTTCAGGTGTGGCTTCAATGATCTGCTTGGCCAGTGAGATCATGTCCACCTGGATGAAGGGGAAACTGGATGAATTTTGAGGGGCCCCACCGCTATATGTTCCTGCCCTGACAAAACTGTAGTCTCAGTTCACTTCTGCTCTACAACCTGGTGATGAGGCCTCAGGGATTGCTGTCCCTGCTAATCCCATCTTTCTTGGCTACTGTTTCAGCCTCAAAACTCATATTTACTGGGCTCCCACTTCAGTTTACAGCCCTCTGTGCTGGGACGTTATTACAGAGAATAAGCTAGGAAGGACTTACTCCAATGGATATTCAGGAGCTGAGCAAGTGAAGGACTTACTCTCCGAGGGCTGCTGCCTGCTGTCCCCCAAGACCTGCTCCAAGCCAGCTGACCAGCACATCCACCCCACAGGCTTGGCCATGCCTACCACCCGTTCCCCACCCCCTCCCTTAGCTCTCCAAGAACCAGCTCAGTGTTTGCAGACCACATGGCACTCTAACGCGAGACTCCAGTCTTGCATTTATTTGCTCCAGCCCTGAAGCCTGCAGTACTTCCTGCTGGCCACTTGTTACACAGCCTACCATCTAAGAGTTTTCTTAAGTTTTTTTACATAAGAGTGGCAACCAGTGAGTCCATTCAATCTAAAGCAGATATGTCCCCAGGTTCTGGCAGAGAAGTATGCTGCTACACTTGAAGATCCACTTGAAGAGTCTCTCGTTCATAATTCATTTTACCATGTGCAAGCACATCCCATCCCAGATCTTTGCCAAATACCTCCATCTTGTCAACCCTCTGATCCACACATCTCCCAACTTCCCTCCATCACTCTGGTTCTCCAACTTTGCCTTTCTATGTATCAACAGGTAACTGCTTCAACCCAAATCTAAAAGAGATATGCCCCAGAATTCTTAACCTCTGATGTCTTATGACTTAAGTCATATGTTCTAATAAGAGCTAAGCCAAAGGTTACCTTGTCTGTCCCAAAATGAGGATAAATGGCCCCCTGCTTTCCAAACTGAAGTCAGACTTTGACTCTGTTTCATGGAGTAGTCAGCCTCACCCCTCACCCACTTCTGTACCCTATTCTATTTCTAGCCCGCATAGTTCCATCAACATAAGCAGTACCGGGATCACATCCACACATGGTGGGCTGTCAGCTTCCTCTGGAGCAGCTGCACCATCTGAGGCCAGTGGGAGGGGAGGTGATGAGGGCGGGGGCCCTTGGGGGTTGGTGGCTTCATAGTCCATGAGGAGGAGGGGGGCCTCCTGGGCACCAGAGGAGAGCTGGCCTGGGACCAACTCCTCCATAGTAATCTCAGAGACTGGCAATGGAGCGGGGGGAGGACTCCCATCTGGGGCACTAGAATAAGCTGATGTGACAGAGAAAGTGCCATCCGAGAGCTCTGAGGGCGAGGAGACACTGCTCAGACCTGCAAGGTGAAGGAAAAGGGTGAGGGCAGTGGGAGTGGTCTGCCATCTCTCAAGCTGGCTCTCTGCCCTCATTCTTGTTCACCACCTCGTTGTCCTTGCTATTCTCATCTCCCCACCCCTGCCTGTACCTCAGTTTCCCTCCTCTCCCTCTCCTGCCCTTTGGCTTCCCCCAGCTATCTTCCTATCCACATCCCTCTCTGAAAAAGATGAGGTGCAACCCTCACCAGTGTCTGAACTGGAAGAGGGTGGTGATAGGGCAAGTGGGAGCTCAGCAGAAGCTTCCTGTCTCTGCAGTTCTTCAAGGCAGCGGGCAAGGCGCACGTGACCCCGAGAATGAGCCACGGACAGGGGTAGACGGCCCAGAGAATCAGGAATGCTCAATGCCTGTCGATTCCAACGGAAGAGGAGCACGGCAGCTTCCAGGTGTCCCAGGGCACATGCCCACATCTGAGGAGATGGGAGGGGGAGGAAGGATGGAGGTGAGGCCTGGGGCCCTTCCTCTGGCAAGCGGGTCTGGGGTCCCTAGCCCTCCCCACTCCTTCCCTTCATTCCTTAAGGGACCTTCCCTAGGAGGCAGGTCCCATTTCCTCTCCCATTCATTGCCCACAGGCACTCAGGAATCCGGTATTCTCACCAGAGGAGTGCATGAGAAATGATCCACGTTGAGAGGGTCAACCTCTTGCTCTAAGTCCAAGCTTCCAGTCTCCACACTCCTGGAGGGTTCAGGAGAGGGACAACAGAGCGCAGTCAGGGGGACAGTGGGCAGAGTAGAAACTTTGGAACTGAAGGACCTGGGAAGGAAGCTGTCTAGAAGCGCTGAGTCTAGTGAATTGAGGCAGTCAGGTGAATAAATGCAAGGATGTGAAGAAGTCAATGTCATAAGTCAGGGAATATTAAAATTCCCCCAAATGGAAGTCCTCTTACAGCTCCTCTTTTTTCCCTTGGTGACCCCAGTTTCCTCTTGGCAGGGCTCCAGGCCCTCCATTTCCTCCTCGGTCCCCTGGCACATCTGTTCCAGTGGCTGCCCAGCCCCCTCCCCACTGTCCCTGCTCACCGCCACTGGCTCAGGGTCTCGATGAGGCGGGCGTAGCCCTGGGCAGCAGCCAGGTGCAGAAGGCTCATGCCCCGGAAGGGGCTTCCGTGGGCCAGACGTTCAGGACCCCTCCAGGTGGAGCGTGGGATCATGTTCTCTACCAAGACCACCACCCGTGCCTCGAACCCGGGCCCCTGCCCTTCATCCTGTGGGAGACACACCATTATGCAGAGACCTGAGTATCCGGTCCCCCAGCTTGGGGATGGCCTTGGCCACCCCACACCTGTCTTTTCGACTTCTAATTCTGCCTCTTCCCACTTCCTACTCCAGGTTCCCACCACCCAGACCTCTGAAGGCCCCTCAGTTCTCCTAGCTGAGTCGTGTGGCGACCCCCACAGCCAGCTTCCTCCAGCCCCTCTGGTAACCAGACCTCACACACCCTTGCGAGGTTGTGCTTTCACATCAGTGCACGTCAGTGCCATGCCGCAGATGGCCTCTCCCCCTTGGAACACAGACTGCCCTCCCAGTCTTCTTCCTTCAGAGACTTGGGACCCATGAGGGCTGAGCCCCAACTCTCTCGAGCTCCTCCCCCACCCTCTCTCCTTCACCTCCACCCTTTTTCAGACCAGAAATAGTCTGAAGCCTGTCATGCCAAGAGAGTGCCCAGAATAGCCACTCTTGCTACGGGGTGGGGGTGGGAACAGGGTGACGTCAGGGAGGAGGACTGGCTGAGGAGGCTGGGGACGAGAGAGTGAGGAGAATCGTACAGGAGTCATTTTCTTTAGAACGACACCCCTACTACCCGCCACCATCACCTGTTCTCCAGTGTAAACCTCTCTTCATGGAAGTACCTGAATTGGAGGTGTGTCAGGACCTTGGCAAGGAGCCTGCCCGGCTGCTGCAATCTCTGCCATCCGCTTCTCCATCTGCTCCAGCCGCTCCAGTATGGACATCCGGAACTGGTTGTCTGAGGGGGAATGGGTATGGGAGGCTGAATGGGCAGGATCTAGGTGATGCCCTAGACACCAAAACTGGACCCTTCCTAGGATGTCAGGGTGATTACACAGAATCAAATTATTTCCACTTCTTTAAACAACAGCCCTTTCCCACCCACCTTCTAAATGTAGCCCACCAGGGCTCTGTCCTTAAGCTATGGCTCTTAATAGTACCTGTTGACTTAGGATGGACCTGAATCCAGAACCAAGGCCGTATCAGAAATTTACAGGAATTTCCAAATGGCCACCCGGTCCCCAGCTGCCCCAGATCACACAGACACATGCACCCTCCTCCCCCTTCTCCTAGGTGAACTATGCTGTCAGTTCCCCTTGTCCCAGATACTACCTTTGTCCCCCATGCTGGGCCTGAAGGACTTCAGGGTCCCTCCTCTCTGTTAACCACTGCCCAAAAGAGCTCAAGGACTGATTTGAAAGGCACCGCCCCCTCCTCCCGGCCCCCCGCAGCTGTCCACAAAGAGGATGGCAGGGAGGGAAGGTGACAGAGATGGATAGCCATGTTCATTCCTCCTCCTCCTTCCCCCACCCCATGCACAAATACACATGCACAAGCATGCGTGCACATACATGCACAATCACGCACGCTTGTGCCCGCGCACGCGAGCGCACACACACACACCCCCCCAAGCTATATCTGTTTCCTTCTGAGATCACACAAGGACAAGGAGGGGTGGTGGGAGGGGATCAGAGACCTGAGAAAATGGGCAGAGAAACAGGGTGGAGGTTGGGGATGATCTGAGACGGGATGAAGGTACAGAGGTGATGGTCAGGGAGGAGGGTTGAGAATGATGAGCAGAAATCCAGGTCTTAACAGAGAGGAGAGCAGGCAAGATAAACAAGGTGAAGGAGAGGAGAGAAAGGACAAAGGCTGGGGGACATGCCAAACAAGCAATAAGGGACAGGAAGAAAAGAGCAAGTCAAGACACTTAGCCAAGAAGAAATGGAAAAAAGGCAGCAGACCCAAGGGACAGATGGTAAAACAAAGATTAGACAGAACAGGAAAATAAGGTGAGGAACAGCCGTAAAGAGCAGGACAGAGAGAACGGGACTGGGAAACCTGGCATGCTCCCAAGGTAGGCAGATTCCAGAGACAGGCGACCTAACACACACTCGGGGCTTTGTGAGAGGGACAGCTCCAGGAGTGAGGCAAGCGAGGGGTGAGGGCCACTGGGAGAAAAGTAGGGATGAAGGAAGGGAGACAAACTGAACAAGGGCAGCAGCAGACCTGAGAGAAACCAAGAGAGAACAACAGAGACTCCCAAGAGGGAGACACAGGAAAGCAAACCTCCAGAAAAGCAGGTGCAGCTAGAAACAATTCTCAAAGCCACAGAGGGGGAACCAATAAAAAAAGAAAACATGACTAGATTTAAATAAACACACACATATACACACAGATACTCCGTATAAGAAAGTACAGCACCATATTAAAGGTGGTAGATCTCAATGAGTATTAGAGGCAATTTGCATTTCCTATGTTGTGTTGTGCTTTTTGTGTGTGATATAATTAGAGGGGGAAACAATATGAAAGCTTAAGGGCACGTATAAATATGTGTACTCATGCTTATCCATTGTGGTGGTTCTACATCCTCCCCTGCCCTTGCCTCTTGGCCTCCCTTGCCTAATCCTTTGGGTTGGAGCAGACAGGTCAAGAGCTGAGACAGAGTAGGCCCCAAGCTTTATGTGGGAAGAGGAGGTGATGGAAGATGGATGTTACATTTAAAAATGACCAATGACTCAGGAATTGAGAAAAGAGTGATAAATTGGGGGCCAGGCAGTGACCGCCTGACTGAGAGGCCTAGGAGCATGTCATGCGCAAAGATTGTAGGACCAGAACTGGGGGTCACAGGGCTAGATACTCACCGTCCAGTGACAACCAGTCCAGCTGAGTACTAGGCAGTGATAAGAATCGTCGGGCTCGA
Organism: Scalopus aquaticus; assembly: GCA_004024925.1. Lineage (NCBI taxonomy): Eukaryota > Metazoa > Chordata > Mammalia > Eulipotyphla > Talpidae > Scalopus > Scalopus aquaticus. Next base: position 31,000 of record PVIJ01000979.1, on the reverse strand, counting down.
TACTCAAAGAGCACAGAAGCAGAAAGGGGTCCCTCTCGTCCTGCCACCTGCAGAGATACCAGCCCGACTTCATGGGCTGGGGAGGGTAAGGGCAATGAGAAAGGCTCCTCCTCTGGCCACCTGTGTCAGAGCCACAGATGATCACGCCATATACTTCCCTGCTGAGGGAGAGGAGGCTCCTGGCTTCAGTGGCCTTGGCGCTAAGAAGGGATTCTATTTATTTGAGAATTTAATACCTACGACGGGCCAGAGACCCCTGGAATGCTAGACTCTGTAGTTAAGTATGTGGTTACTCAGCACCAAGGCTAGAAGTTGAGGGTCAAGAGACACCTCTACTTATAATTTGATGGTTAAGCCCCTTGATTCCTCCAAGATCAGAGTCCTGAGGTCATGACCCTGTTACTAAACTGGGGGAAAGAGAGCAGGCTGCTCACCAACAGAATCTAGTGAGAGGTGTGTCCAGGGTCTCAACCTTTAGAGCCATGAGAATGAAACCACCAGGCCTGTTCCCAAGAGGAGCAGTTGAGACTCTTCTCCCCAAGGCCAGCTTCTCTGGTCTCATCCCCTTTCCTTCATGCACCATTGATCAGGGGGCTTGAGATTGGGGGAGAAATCAGACAGCAAAACTGTCAACTTGTACTCTGACACTTTGGTGGTCCTTGGGGTCCCACACAAGGGTATTGACAAAAGGGCAGAGATGAGCTTTGTCACTGATCTCCAGACCAGTGCTGCCCAGGAGGACTTGCCCCTGTGATGGAAGTGTTTGGTGTCTGCCTGTTCAATAGGGTAGCACTGCCTGTGTGTGGCTACTGAGCACTCAAAATATGGTTAGTGGGACTAGGTAACTGAATTTTATTTTTTTTAAAGATTTATTTATTTATGCATAGAAGAAATGGGGTATAGGCCAGATGTGCAGGGGTGAGATGATTCGCCAGAGACAGAGTGGGGAGCAGAACAGGCGGATTGACTGAAATACACTGCTGAGGGGAGCAGCAGGTGAGACAGGAGAGGTCTGCTGCGACATGTGGGAAGCTCCCTGGCCGGGGATCGAACTCAGGCTGTTGTGGTGATAATGCTGAGACTTAACCCCTAGGCCACCAGGGAGGCCCTGAATTTTAAATTTTATTGAATTTTAATTAATTTCAACAGGCACATGTGACTAACGGCCACCATACTGGACAGCACAGGTCTAGAAGCCAGTGCTCTTCTGTCCTTCTGTCCTAAGACAGAGTTGTTGGAGAACAACACCTCTCCCTTTTCTTTCTCCAAGAGCTCCCCAGAGACTGACTCTGAATAAGCCAGAGAGCCTGGACAGACATTAGACATCCCTTGGTTAAATGCCTAACCCTTATGAGAGGGGAAATCAAGGAAACCAAGAGAGAAACAGAATTATCCAAGGTTACTAGTCAAGTAATAAGTAGATTTCTTAGACCAGAACCCTGACCCAGACCCGGGCTTAAGTTTCAGTGCTACCATTACAATGGCCTGAGTTTGACCCCCAGCCAGAGAGCTAAGCCTTACACGGTGCAGCAGACCTCTCCTGTCTCGCCTGCTGCTCCCCTCAGCAGTACATTTCAGTCGATCTGCCTGTTCTGCTCCCCATTCTGTCTCTGGTGAATCCTCTCACCCCCCTGCACATCTGGCCTACACCCCAAGTTCTCCTATGCAACAATAAAAAAAAATTTAGGGCCTCCCTGGTGGCGCAGCGGTTGAGCGCTGCGCTATGGAGCTGTCGGCAGCGAGTTCGATACCCAACCGGGGAGAATCCCACATGGTGCGGCAGACTTCTCCTGCCCCACCCGCTGCTCCCCTCAGCAGTGTATTTCTGATCTGCCTGTTCTGCTCCCCACTCTTGTCTCTGGTGAACCCTCTCACTGCCCCATATCTCTGGCCTGTACCCCAGCTTGTATGTATAAATAAATAAGTCTTTAAAAAAAAAATTTAAATAGAATGTATTTAAAGAAAAAAAAAAGAACCCAGACCTTCCCACACCTAGGGCCAGGCTCATCTGCCTGCTGGGGAAACACAGGGCTCTGTCTTAGGACTGGATGAGATCCTTGTGCTCTGAGGAACAACACAAACCATTTGTTGCCAGCACTTTCTGGGAGTCCTAACACCCATATGCCTGTCCCTTCCCGTGCCGTTCCCAATCCCCGTACCCGGACAGTAGCAGCGTAAGACACCAGGCTGGACAAGGGAGGCTGGCACTGCGATGTGATCAAAGACGCAGGAGTAATGCTCGGCGGCCTCCGTCCAAGGACCTGTGATGAGCACCTTGACCCCACCCTGCCAACAGAAAGAAGCCAGAGAGCCATGTAACTGGCGCTCTGTGAGTGTTCACTCGCTCACACACTCATTCTGACCCTGAGACAGCATCCACTAGGTAGCAAGTCCTGGGCTAGAGTTGGGGGTCCAGGGATTGGACAGGACTCAGAGGGGTGAGGTCAGCTAATCTGTCCCTCCTCCCCAGCATTCTTGTCCCTACCTAATCTGCCAGAAACGGGCAACTCACTGCCCCCACTCCAAAGCTACCAACTCATTTGCAGATAGTGGTCATACAGAGGAGGTCCTCTTCTTAGGTCCTCTCTGCACCCCCCGAGTAGTTCTGTCTTTGCTTCTTTAGGGCAGCATAAAGCAGAACCTCTTTTCTGCTGAAGACAGTCTTTTAGCGCCCCAAAGTCTGCAGTCACTTTCCAGCTGCATTTTCTCTTCTTCAGGCTGAGTTACCTCAGTTCCCTCCCATGAAATAGTCACCAAGGGGATGAAGTCCCCTGGGGAACTTGAGGGACTCACACAACCATGACTAACACAAGGAAGGAGGAGGAAGGGAGAATGGGTTAGTTGAGGGGACTGTGGGAATAGGAAGAAAGCTAGACTCTACATAAAGAGAACCAGTCAGCTGTGAAAAGTGAGGGAAACTCAGTCGCAGACCGTGAGGTGAGAAGAACAGAGGGAGAAAAGCCTGAGACTCACCTCTGGGTAGGACCACTCTGGGGAGAAGTCTGTGATGGTGCTAAGAGCAGGAGAGAGCTGAGGGGCTGGGGCAGGGATGCTTGGAGCTTCATCACTGATGAGTTCTCCCATAAGGTCTGGGAATGATGAAAGACTGAAGGGCTCCAGTTCGCTGGCCCCACCAGGTCCTCCGAACAAGGCCTCCCCTCTGCCAACCCTGCCTGGTGGCTCCAAGGGGGCAGGTGAGGGTGGGGATGAAGGAGAGGGTGATGGAACAGGAGGGGCAGGCCCTGGGGCCTTCAGCTCCTCCCCACTGTCATCATCTTGAATGAAGAAACAGTTTCCTCTTCTTCCACCTGTTCCTGACAGTGGAGGGGGACCCCGAGCAGCTACCTGCGGTTCCAAGGCAGCAGCAGGCTCTAGGGCAGGACAGGGGGTATGGGCGGCTTCTGCCTCAGGGAAATCTGGGCTCACCCCTTGCCCCCCACCATATGTCTGGCCCCTCTGGGGGCTGTTGAGAAAACGATCAGGGTCAAAGGCAGGGCTGGGAGGAGCTGGTGGGGCAGAGGGCTCGGAGCCTACTACTACAGCCAAGCTCATGGGAGGTCTGGGGTCAGCCTGGGGACCCAAGTGCCTGGTGGGCGTCAAGCCCCCAGTACGCTGCTCCAGTCCCGTCAGGAGGAGGATAGCAGTGCCTCCTCTTGAGGAACCCCCTCGAGAGTTGGGCGGGCTAGGTCTGATCTCCAGGGGTTCTGCAAAGCCTGAGGAAGAGGAGGAGGAGGAGGAGGAAGATGATGGGGAGGTATGTGCCTTGGTGAGCTCTGTGGGAAGTGGAGCTATCAGTGGAGGGGGCTCCGGAGGGTGGGGATGGGGGATAGAGGTCAGGGTTAAAGCTCGGGGCTCCACTTTGGGAGAGATGATGCGGTGTTTCGTGCTGCTGCATTTGTGAGTAAGGCTCCCAGAACCTAGAGAGGGAAGGGGTTGGTGGGGGGAAAGGGTTAAGACACATTTTCCTCCAGCCTTCTCTTACTGAGTCCAGGTGTTCCCTGGGACTTCCCCAAATACTGAAGATGTAATGCTGATTTTGGCCACTAGGAGGCAGCAGAAATGTTTCTCCTCCTCCCCCCACTTCCTTCCACCTAGCAAATTAAACAGGACTTGGAGCACTGAAGGGGAGGATTAAAGGCAGGGGGAAGTAGCTGAGAGAAATGCGAACAGTCATAGAAAAGGACAAAAGAACAGAACCAAGGGGGTAGCAGTTAATTCCTACTGAAGGGTGTCAGTGGTACTGCTGGGATGGCCAGGAGTTATTATGAGTGAAAGAACATAAAGAACATGGGGTGCCAGAACTCAAGTAAAAGGAACTAGAGTCAGATGGGAAGGCTCTGTTCACTTGGCCCATCATTCTGGGATATGCAAAAGACTTGCAAATCAGATGAAAATCTCAACCAGACAGATATACCCTCACTCAAGCAGGAGAGAGAAAAGAACTGCAAAGTCAGGGGTTACTAACCAAGGCCCCCACTGCAGAGACAGGCATGGGTTCGGGGTGCAGGCTTGGTCGGGTGGGTGTCTAGGATCTGTTGCACCAGCTGCTCCACAGAGAACTCCTCTGCCCCATTTCCACAGCTCCACTTGATGCCATGAACTACAGGAGAATTCGGGGAAAGTGCTGTGGGGGCCCACTAAACAATCCCAGAGTACCTTGATAGTTCCTCCAAGCACCTGGCATGTTCTAAGACTTCTGGCCAGGTGAGCAGAGGCTAACAGCTTCAAGAGTGCTCGTGCATGTAGCTCTCAGGTGACCTTGAATTCCTTCTCTGACACCTTAGAGGGCACCACGAAGCCTAACACCTCTCAGAAAAGTCTGCTCCCAGCTTTGAGGGAAGTGGTCACTCCACAGGCTTCTGGGTAGAGACACCTGGCCCTTTTGGGATGTCCCACTTTGACTCTCCCCTTGCAGCACTGTCCCCCAGCCCTGCTGCTTACACATGGGCTTAAGCTGTCCCAGCAGCTCCTCCCGGGACCACTTCAGCCACTCTCGACGGTCGCTGCTGATGGAACAAAAGATGGGGCTGCAGCCCTTTCCACAATCTTCCAGGGCTGGGACGTTCAGGTAGTGCACAAGGACGATGTCAGGGTTCTGAGAGCACAAGGGCACACACACAGAGGGCCGTGGGGTCCTGAGGTCCAAGGGCTCAGCTACCTAATACTTGCTTCCTGGGCATCCCCCAACTTCACCCCCCCGAGTTCTGCTTTTTCCATCCCCACCCCCCCCTCACTTCTTCCCAGGTTCCCTTTCTCACTCAGAACCTAGTCATCCTTCTACTTCATTCTTTCAGACCCCACCTCCCTCAAAGAGTCAGGAAGAGTCTGGCTTCCTGAGCTCTTCCATCCTTACCTGGAGCAGCCAGTAGCAGCGCCGATGGAATGTGGGGACGATGGAAGAGTGAACGTAGCAGCCATAGAGACACTGCCAGGAGACAGGCTGGGGTGGGGGGAGGGCTAGTCTGCTCCCCAACTCTTCCTCTGTTCAGTCCCTTTGCAGGAATCCCAATCTTTCCACCAGTTCCTCTTCAACCCTCACCCACCCCCACTTATTCCCCACACCTTTCAGTTCCCAGTACCCGAGTCATAGACGAGGGACAGGAGAAGCAAACTGGCTAGGGTCTTACAACAAGGACCAGATTTGAGTTTTGAGGCTACCAAGAAATCAGAGGCTAGTGCAAAAAAGTATCTGGGCTCAGGGCAATGATTTGGGGAAGAGAGGCCTGTACTCAGAGGTTCAGTACTTGGAGCTGAGGAAAATACAAGAGAGGTGAGGGAATTGAGCGTGGGTGTCCCCAAGGGGGAGGCATGGCCTAAGGCCTGGAGAGTTGGGTCATGGGGGGAAATGGGAAGTGGAGAGTGGGGTAAGCCATAAACCAGCCAATCCAAAGTGAGTGAGAAGGGAAGAGTGACTGGGAGGTGGTAGGCCGATGATGCCACCACGTCCTGGAAGGGCTGGAACCCAGCGAAGTGTGGAGAAGGGTAGGCCAGGGCAGATTAGCTGGATGCAGCGCTTACCTCCATGCCCTGGACCTTCAGCTTCATGTGATCCTCTCGGGTGGTTTTCCCATCCTTCCGCTTCTTCCAGAGGTAACCATCCTTCCGGTATTTCACCTTCTTGCGGTTGTAGAGGATAATGGAGCCATTCTGAGGCCTGCAGAAGGAAGGGTTGCTCTCGAGTTCTGTAAACAGAACCCAGTACCCCTGCTACTCTCTGCCTTCTCACCTTGTCTTTGGGGCACAGGATAGCCACTCATCATGCTTCTCAAAGGTGATCAAGTAGGATGCAATCTCCTGTAAGAGAGGAGGCACTCAAGTGGGTGTCCCCTTCACAGTCTCAGCATGGCCTCTCAGTCATCCCCTCAGCTTCACTCTTTGCTGAGTTCCCACGAATAGTGAATGCTAGCCAGGTGTCTGGGTTGAATAAGGCCCACTGCCCTTCTAAGAATTCCAGGTTTCGTCTTAGATAAACATCTCATCTCTTTCCCACCCTCCCAATTGGGGCTTTTATTTTTAGGGCCAAGGGCTCAAGCTCTTCCTCATCCATTCTTTGTGCTTCATATAGTTTTACTCTTGCCCAAATACCATTTTTGTGCCATTTCCTGACTCAAAAAACTTCGGTGTTTGATACTGCCAGGAATTCTAGAGTCCTCAGCCTAACCCCAGTTCTCCCTGAGCTGGGATCAAATCGTAGTTACCACTATTTACCCATATTGCACCTACCTTTCCTGCTAGACCAGTCCATTGAACATGCCCCTGAATGTACCCTGAGCAGTCACCTCATAAATGTTAGTGCCCTGAGAGCCTGAAATGCCATGTGCACATCTCTGAGTCTGGCACTCTTGGCCACCCCCCTCCCCAGGTGTCCATCAAGTCCTGCCGACCACCCTGGCTTTTCTGAGAGGCTCCACAGTACTGACAACAGCACATATACCCTGGTGCTGACGATTCTAATCAAATAAGTTAATGGTCGGCCACCACATACACACAAAGTAGTGTGTAGAGAGTACAGAGGTGGGCCACACAAGGACTCTGCCTTCCAGAAGGAGCCAAAACCAGAGCTGGTAAAAGGAGGGCTCTGGAGTGAGTTAGATAACTAGATGAGGTAAGTCAGTTTCCTCATCTGCACCACAATAGTAATAACGGTGCCTGCTTTATAGTGTCCTTAAATGAGTAAATGAGATAATACAGAGTCTCCCTGATGGCCTAGGCCTGAGTTCGATTCCTTTCCTGTCTCGCCCTTTGCTCCCCTCAACAGTGTATTTCAGTCAATCTGCCCATTCTGCTCCCCACTCTGTGGTGAATCCTCTTACCCCCAGCACTTCTGGCTTATAGCCCAGTTCTTCTACTAAATAAATAAACATATTTTAAAATGAGATAATACAGGTCCTAATGCTTGGGTTTGTAAGAAATATTTTTGTAGGTGGTAGCTATTATTTTTACCTGAGTGGGAATGCTAAGGAGAAATTAGCTCCTACAAGATTCAGTCTTTAGAAAACTCTCCTATGATCCCCAAAGAGCTTACAGCAGTATTCTGCAGTACTTGGGCATGTTAACAGACAGAAAGACCCCCATTTGCCCTCCTCCAGCCCACAGCACTTGTTAGGCCCTAAACACCAGGCTCCCTAGAAACCTCATTTGTATTCCACCGTAACCGCTCTGGAGGCAGCAGTGGACAGCGAGGAAGACACTCCAGCAGCTTCTTGGGGAGAAAGATCTTCAGGTGGTGGCTGTTTTCTAGAGGGAATTAGAAGGGAGAGCTTAGTGTGCTGCTCCCAACATCCCTGTGATAACCCTGGGAGAAAGGGCTGAATCCAGACCATTGGGGGAAACTGAAACAATGATAAGGAGAGCAGGGAATCCAAGAATTACAGGGTAACCACGGCATGGGGAGAAAAAAGGCTATGCCCATAGTGGGAACCTGGATTGTGAACTCACCAGCAACCTCGGTGGTGTCCTTGGTATTCATGGTGAGGGCTCCAGGGGGCAAGGTCACCCCTGGCCTGAGGGGCCGGGGGGAGGGGGAGTCTGTGCTGGGAAAGGAGAGAACAAGGTCATAGCAGACATCCCCACTCTAGTCCAGGAGGAGGAAGAGGTGGGAGAGGGGGTGCAGAACTAGGTGATAATATCTAGGAAAGATGAGGAAGTGAGCAGAAGGGGCTGGGCTGGACTATGAGGAGAGTAGAGTTAGGGAATGGTGAAGGAGAACCTAGATGTGCCGGGAGCCAACATGAAAGGGGAGACACCAGCCAACAGCAATCAGGAAGAGACAGTGGGGTGGGGGAGGGGAGGAGGTTGGCAGGGCTAAAGGGGGCTCAGGTCCTAGCTGTGGGGACTCAGGGCTTCTGGACCTTGGAGGATGGTCTGGCAAAAGAGAGCAAGGATGCTGGGGGAAGGGCAAGAGATCCAAGTCCGGCTGGAGAGCAAGACCTTAGAAGACACACCCTGAATTCCTTCTCTATTTGATTTTTCCAAGGGGAAGGGCAGATCTGATAACCGATCCTAACCTGCTCCATCTGCTCCAGTTGGTAAAGGCCTGGTAGGATCTGGGCTAGACACCAGGACCCAGCTTCCCACCCGCAGGAAAACCCATCCTCCATCCCAGGCTGACAGTCCACCCCTAGCCCTCGCCCCACACCATTTCCCCCAAACCTCTCTGCCTCCCCTGGCCTTAGGGCCTGTCCTACCCTCTCTACTACTCTGGTTCCAGCCGGAGCCCACACCCTCTTGGGGGAACAGATGGAAGGTGGAGGAGGCTCTCAGCTAGGGCTCCGCCAGGAGGCCAGGGATGGAGAGGGGGGAGGAGGGCCATCCGAGCTCGGCTGTGTGCCGTGTAGCCAGGGTTGGGGTTAAGGAATCCACCCCACAGCGCAGGTGCGCAGTCGGGGCTAGGCAGCCTGCCAGGGTGCGGAGCTGGCCCGGGGTCGGCCCCCCAACCGTGGGGCGGTGGTCCCTGGGGAAGGTCCGAGATTGGGAGGGTCCTGCCTCCCGTCCGCACAGAGGGATGTTCTGGAGGAGCTGCGGAGCAGAGACCGTGGGCGGGCAAAGGGCAGTGTGGGTTCCGGGGTACGGGGGTCCCTGGGACAGTCCAGGCATTACAGGTCCGCTGTGGGGCCCTGAGCCGAGCGGCGCCCCCTGGCGCGGGGGAGGAGGACGGAAGCGGGCAGTGGGGGCGAACAGGGAGGAGGGACGGTGGTCCCCCACACGGAGCGCCGCATCTGGGCCGGGTGGAGTTGCGCCCCCTGGCGCGGGGGCGGAGAGGCAGGTGAGAAGCCCTGGCTCTTACCTCCCGGGGTCCCGCGGGTGACGGCGGCGGCGGCCATTCTACCCCACACCGACCCCCCCTCCAGCGCCGGCTGACAGCAGCGTCCGACGTCACTGCGCACGGGGCGGGGCCTCCCAATTAAGGGGATGAGGGTCCGGACGCGAACTTGGGGTCAGCACACGTGGGTCTCTGGGTGGGGCGCTGGGCGGAGGGACTCGGCTTCCAGGGCCCTGAGTCAGGCCGAGGGACAGGCTGGCGGGAAGTCCCTGAAAGAGCAGCAATGCTGCGGGCAGGATTCCGGGGTCCCGGAGGCGGAAGCTTGGCTGGCTGATGTGACTCCTTGGCCGAAAGAGTGGGGCACCGGTAGCCGTCCACCGCTGGGGAGGAATGCCGGACTGGTCGAAGGAGCGCTTCCTCCTCCGGCAAGAGGAGGAACTTTGGGAACCCAGCCCGATTTCATTTTCTTTGGGTCCTCGAGTTGAAAGAAGACCTCCTTCCCCATGAGCCATTCCATCACTGCTTCACGGAAAGAAAGACAACTCTGGACTCAACTTGCTTGTTTTTTAATAATAGAACAAAGAACGCAGTGCCAGGCTGTGGGACCTAAGGCATAAGAGGACTTGGGGAGTTCCTGTGAGAGGGCTGAGTTGAGAGGGCTGTGAATGCCTAATTCAGAGACCGGGAGAGGAAGTAGGAGAGGCTATGAAAGGAAAATGCCTTGATGCCAGAAATGGGGGACATTCCAGTGATGCGAACTAGACTTGGGTCCCTGAAGCAGGGCTAGCCTCTTGGTTTCTCCTTACTCCTCGGTCTGCAGCGCCATCCCCCAGGGATTGTAAAGGGGGTTCCTACTGGCTGTGGCAGTGCTGTAGGGAGCCTGGGAGCTCAGTTGCCTGGAGAAACAAGAGCCCTCCTGGCCCAGGGGACTCCAGGGAGACCAAAGCAGCTGTAAGGAAGAGAGGAATTGAAGAATAAAATAATGGAAAAAGTAGGTCTCTCTCTAGAGCTCCTAGTCTCCAGTCCTACATACCCCAGAGTCTACGTCTCACCTACTTTATTTTGTGCCTCTCAAGTCAATCTGGCTCTTGGCTTCCGCTCTCTCTCCATGCAACATCAGGCACCCACATCATCCTCTACCAACCCACCAAGTTCCTCTCTAAAGGTACCTGGGCCCTGCCAGGAGTGAGAAAATGGTCTTCTTCCCCTGGATAGGCTCCCCTCTTCTCTTCCAGGTCAGGGCATTGGGTGGTGGTGGGGACTCCACAGCCCTCTTCATCAAGCACCAGAGGCTCAGAGGCAGCCCCAGAGCTGCTCCATTGGGCCTTCTTCAGTCTGTGGAGACTTTAGATTTAGGAAAGAGGTGCCTGGAGACCAGGCTTCCTGTCTCTCCATTCTTCATCTTTACCCTGAAATACCTCCAGCGATCCAAGGGTATCATCATTTGATTGCCAACTCTCTACTCTCAATTTTCTGCGTATCCCGACTGAAATATTTTCAATCCAGGGACTCAGAGGTGATTCCACCTCTCCAGCACTATGGAGTACTTTCCTGTCTCCAACTGCTTTCCTGCAGTTTCCACTCCTAGCTCATGTGATCATCCTCCATTCCTCAGTTCCCGCCTCCTTTCCATATTATGAAAATTCTCCTTCAATGGTCCTAAATCCTTGGTTCAAACAACCTCTAAATCCCTCAAAGCTCTCTCCACCCTGTGCATAGTTCAAATCTTCCTGTCCCCAAACCCTGGCTTGCAGAGCCCAGAGGTATCTCCTTACTCATCGATGATCCTCTGTCGCCTCCTTAGATCCTCTAGATGATAAGTCACAGCCCTTACCCGGGCTGGGATCCCCTCAGGTCCCTGTTGCAAATGTGTTCTCCTTCTCTTTCTTCTGCAAATCATCTCAGGGGGTGGGAGCCCCTCTGGGCGGTACTGGCCAGCCTGGGCCCAACCTGTGGCTCTCTGTTCCAGGGAATGGGAAAAGGGGCTAAAGGGCAGAACTGGGTCTCTCAGGGAGCTTGGGCTGAAATAGGGAGTCAGGAGTCTTGGGAAAGCCAAGATCATAGCTGTGATCTGAAAAACATGATGACTGATTAACAGGAAAGAGGGTTTGGTCAGTGCACTGAATAGGGGAATAACAGAGGGATGGGATAATAAGGAGCTGGACAGAGGAGGTCTGTGGGTGCAATTTTAACGGAGACGTGCTAAAGGGCAGAAAGTTTGCCATACCAGCTGGGGTGGGATGTTCTGTTCCTCCATCCAAGTGGGGCTGTGAAGCAGAAAAAGCAGACTAAGTGCAGGAAGGACACCCCCATCCATATTGCTTCTCTTTAATAACCTTTCCCAACCACCCATCTAGCTGATGTTAGGAACTCTGTCCATCAGTCAGCAGGGACAGTTATCTCCAGGCTAGAGCTTATTGTTATAAGGCTTCACGGAAATTGAAAACTGTATAGCTTTACCATCCCACTCCAGTTGGTCACCATTTTTTCCAGTTCTACCTACCTGGGCCTTTGACTAAGTTTCTCCCAGAAGATGTCCCCATAATGCTGGGGAGTCAGTCTGAGGCTCTGGGAAGGCAAGTTGAGGGGTGGAGATCTGCTGACCACCTTGGAACACCTGAGGTGATAAGATAGGTTCAGGTCTGGCTCTCCCCTTACAGCATCTGAATGCCCCAGGGATTCAGGGGTCTTGTCTTTCCATGGGACCATACAGTTGCTGAGCCTCCCTCAGGCCACATGCTCCCATATCCCTTTTAGCCAAGGAAGGGAGCCGGTGAGGCCTCTGATTTGAAAGGCAATTGGAGCTGGGATGAAGGTGGAGTCTGGCAATCGCTTAAGCCTTAGATCTCACTGAATCTCACTGACTAGAAAAATTCCTATTTAGCAAGCAGAGCTATTATAGAGAAAGGCCCTGGCGACTCAGGTGATGGGACAGATAGGGTTCTTTTAGTTAATGCTAAGATCCAGGACAGCAACATTTCTCTCTCTGTCTTCTTCCCTATGTCAGAAGGACTAGTATCTTGTAGGCAGGGAGAGCGAAGCTTTTTGAGAAGAGTACTTATCACTTCCAAGCCTGCAGATTGAGAGAGGACTTCCTGGGGCTCCCTGGTGGCACAAGGGGTTAATTCTCAGCCTATGAAGCTGTCGGCAGCTACTGCAGCATGAGTTCGATTCTGGGCCAGGGAGACTGCTCCCCTCAGCAGTGTATTTCAGTCAATCTGCTTGTTCTGCTCCCCACTCTGTCTCTGGTGAATCCTCTCATCCCCCACACCTCTGGCCTACACCCCAGTTCTTGTATGCATAAATAAATAAATCTTTGAAAAAAATAATCTGAGTATAAGGGACTGGATAAATGAAAAAAATATCCATGCAATGTTGAAGCTGACTGAAAAGGGTACATCAGGTTCATGATAGTATTTTCTTTACACATATATATTTTAAAAATTTTCCATAATAAAAAAGTTGAATAGATAATAAAATTGAAAAAAGAAAAAAATCTTGAAGGAGAAAAAATGATTTGTCAGTCTCTCACTTAAAACCTTCCACTGATTTCTACTGCCCTTTGAATAAAATCCAAACTCTCTTCAGTGGCTCATAGGCTCCTATAAGATCTGTTCTCTCCCTCTTTGACTTTGCTCTCCACTTTTCCCTTGATCATTAAGTTTCAGTTACACTGCCTCCTCCCTGGTCCTGGAACATACCAAGCTTGTTTCCTTCATGGGGCTTTTTAACCTACTATTCCTTTTTCACTTCCCTGGTTCTTATCAGACTGGCTTCTTCTCATTTTCAGATACCATTTCACTTCTCAAGAATAGTTTTCATTAATCACTCTATTTAGCTTTGTGTTTTTAAGATATTCTATTTTTCACTGTCATATTCCCTTTTTTTTTTCAATGGTACTTACCACTAGCTGAAATTCTACTTACTGGTTTACAAATTCTGTCTCCTTCCTCTAGAATATAAGCTCTATGAACAAGACCCCATCTTTCTAATTGCTAAATCCTGAGTGACTACCACAATGCCCAAACTGTGTAGTTGAAAATAGTTTAAATACTATTTATTGAGTAAATTAATGAATCATCAATTTTCCGACACTAGATATTGTTCCTTATTCCCTACTCCTCTCGGAGAAGGATCCAGGCATGCAATCTTCCCTCCATCCCACTCCCATCCTCCCCACTGGGTGGAGAGGTCTCACTTCGCAAAGGGAATGAGGTTGTCATCATCTTCCTGCACCTGCATAACTGCACTGGGCTGGGTAGCTGGACTGAGTCTCCTCATACGTGCTGGGAGGAAAATGGAAAATAAATCATTTACTCATGGAATGGCTGGATGGATGAGACAGGTAGTAGATCTAGAGATTGGAAAAGGGGATGTGTGAGACCTAAGAAAGGAAAGAGAGCTTAAAAGTTATTTTTAATGCTGGATATTACTATTAGTTGAACATACAGGTTGAATGTGGTAAGCCCAGGAAATGTGAATGTGGCAAAAGGAAAAAATAAAGTTTCTGAAGCCAAATATATGGAGTAAGTGAATTTAGAGATGGTAGTTAAGTGGGAGATGATGAAATAAAAAAGGATAACAGGTGGAGACTAGATGGGGCAGAGGAATTTGGGGTAGTTGGTATGGAACTGGTGGTTGGGGCAGTTTGAGAAGTGGCATAATTGAGGGGTGGCAATAAATCAGTTATGAATGGTCAGTGAAAGTTAAGTGTGGACGGAATGGTCAACTGGTGACAGGAGGAGGTAAGTAAGGATGTCTAAAGGAAAAGAAGGTGAGCAGAGAGGGAAGTTGCACAGAGAAGTAGGGACATCCTAAGATGATCTGAGGGCCAGTTGGGGTGCTCAGAAAAGGTAGATAAGAATACAAGATAAGTCAGGAGGGTGCACGTAGACAGCATAAAGGACAGAAAAGACCAACTGGACAGTGTAAAAGGTAAACAAGTATCCAAGGGCAACTAAGGATGGGCTGAGAAAGCAGTTAGATTTTAAAAAAAGGGAGAGAGGAGTTATATAGGGTTGAAGTGGCAAAGAGGACTGTTAATGTTGGGATGAAAAGGCAGAGGGTCTAAAAGTGGGATATCCCTGGCCAGAAGGGTTAATTTGAACTCAGGTGGGCAGTTGGGAGCTAAGGGACATTCAGATCTCAGGTAGTTGAGTCTAAGTGGGTAACCTAAGGGGTAAGATGGGGCTAAACGAAGCTATACAGGGTAATGAACAGTTGACCAGGGGAAGCAAAGGTGTTGAAGAGCAACACACCCATCACAGGGCAGATGAGGACCTGAGGGGTCAGGGACTTGAAGAGCTGGCCTGAGTCTGGGGGTATTGGTGGTGGTGGTGTGTGTGGGTAAACCCTGCCTGGTGGGAAGGTCCAGTTTTGGGCCTGAAGGGGCAACTGGAGGCTTACAGGTGGACTGGGGTGTGGTCAGTCCTTCCAGCACAGCCAACCTGAGGGCCTAACAAGGAATTTGAGGAATCCACGTCCTAACTCCTCTTCCCCTCCCCCAATCCCTCATGCGCCCACCCCCTCCCCAGCCCCGCAGGTGGTGGATCCATTCCGAGGGGACGGACAGTCTGGGGCCAGACTGGATCCCGAAGGGTGGTCTGGGCCTGAGACTGCACCCAGGCCTGAGGGGTTGGCTTGGGCCTGAGGCGGCGGCCGGGTCCTGTCGGGCCGGCCCAATTTAAGGGCCGGGCCAGGCCAGAGCGCCTAGATGGCTGGCTATGCTGTCGCTGACTGCACTTGGCCACAGCACCTGAGACAGTCGCGCGACGAATTCTAGAACCAGCGGCCAGGGGGGGAGGAGAGCGGCGTTGACTGGAGTCGTGGGAGGAGCCGGATGACGCCGCGCGCCTGGGGGCGGGGCTTGGGCTGAGCCACCTCTTGGGCGGGGCGGGTCGAGAGGCTCCGCCCCCAGGCGCGCCTCCGACAGCGGCGACGGGCGCGGGTCCGGGGTCCTGGGTCTACTCCAGGGTCCTCCCCCTCCTTTTCTTGCTTCTTGGGGCTTGCAGCCCTCCCTAGTCCCGGCGTCGGGCTTACCTCTCTACGTCCGCAACTCGGTTCCCTGTCCCCTCCCAGTGAGCCCCACAGTCCGGGGGCCTTGCCCCTTTAATAGGAGTAGTCCGGGCCCTTCTTGGGACGGCGCGCGCCCGCCCGCGTGCGCGCGCCCGCCGGTCCCCCGCCTGTCGCTCCCGCCCCAGCTCGCGCTGCCCGGGCGGGCGCCGGCCGCTGGCGCCGCTACTGCTGCCGCCCCCGGGGCGCGAGTCCGCCGCCCGCCGCCCGGGGACCCGGCGAGGGGCGGGGGCAGCCCCCAACCGGTCCCGGATCACCCCCACTCCCGTCTCACGCTTTCTGGAAAGTTTGTCCCTTTGCATTCTGCCGATCCACTCCGGGAACCCCGCCGCGACGAGGTGAGAGCTAGGGGAGAGGGGGGGTGAGGGAGGGGACGCCCGCGGAGGAATGTGCCGGGCTGGGGGGCGGGGAGCCGCAGTCCCGGTTTGCAAGACCCGGAGCCCGGGTTTGCAAGACCCGGTGGGGGCCGGCAGAGCGCGAGAGCCGGGATCATGTGCTGTTTGTCCCGTGGAGGCGCAGAGAGGTGCCAGGCCCGGGGCGGCCGTGGGTTGGCCGGGCAGAACAGGGTCCGGTCCGCATGGGCGCCCAAAGAGGCCGGGACGGGGGCCTGTTTGAGAACACCGGGTGGGCAAGTTACAGGTGGCCCTCGGCCCGCGTTCAGGTCTGCAGGCTCCCACCCTAGTCGCGCTCCTCCCTGAACAACACTACTCCTTTACGCTGCACCGGCCGACCCCTGTACCTACCCCCTAGTTCTTTACTCCGCTATTTCGTGCCATTCCCTGCACCATTTGCCCCAACGGCATCACCATTGCGTGTCCCCGTCAGTGTCCCTTTTCTCCCCTAGTCAGGGTCTGGGGGTCAGGGCTGTTCTTCCTGAGACAGCCTATGTGATTTCAGCAACTCCCTTCCTGTCCTGACACAGACCAGCCCTCACACCCCTCCCATGCTCTGCCTAGTGAGGCTGGTGAGGGGAGGCACGGTGTAATAGGAGTTTGAGATCCTTTGGGGCCACAGAAGGGGGGCGGGCAACCCTGATTCCTCTTCACAGCCCTCCACCCTGCTGTCCGTGGGCGTGGGCTGCTCAGCCTCTCCTCACAGGGTGTGGGCACCTGATCACCCACATTCCTGGGCTCCAGCCTGGCACCTTCCGTAGGGCTGTGGACGCCATAGCACTAGCCCCAGGCTGGACTGGGATCTGCCTGCTTCTTTTCCCTCCTCTCCCTTTTCAAGGAGTCCCCAGTGCTGCCTGTCCTCCCCAGAAAGACACAGGTATTCTGGATCCCCCAACATAGGAGCCCTGGGGGTTGGTAGGATGGATACAGGATGACCCCACCCTGCCCTGCCCATTGTCCTGGATCCTGAGGAGGAAGTGCGGGGGGCTGGGCAAGGGGTTTGGGGCCCACAGGCAGGCCCTGTGAAGTTCTGGGCTGTACCTGCAGCCCTTGGACTTTGCCCTTCTGCAACCCTGTGTGTGTGTGTGTGTGTGTGTGTGTGTGTGTGTGTGTGTGTGTGTGTGTTGGGTCTTTTTTTCTCCTTACCTCTCTCTGGACTCCTAATTTGTGCTTTTGTCCCAAAGCTCTCTTCCCTGTCCAACGTTTGTGTGTTGATAACTTCTGTGTCTTTCCTTCCTTTCCTCCTTCCATTATTTCCTTTATAGCATGACCTCAGTCTCCTTCTCTCCCCTGTCTGGTTTTCTTGGTGTTTGACTATCTTTCCCCTTCCTGCCACTCTCAGCGTCTGCCCATGTGTCCCTCTCATGGAATTGTCTTCTGTCCAGTCTCCCTCTTTCCCTCTCTCTCTTCTCTATCTGAACGTTTAGTACACTGGTGAGTGACGAGGAATAAAAATATCACTGTCCCTGCCCTTGGATTCACATTGCATTTGCTACTCCAGAGGAACAGCCATCCTCACCTTTTTTAACATTATCCCCTATCCCTTGCCCTTCAACCTTGGAACCCCAGACACACCTCTGGAGCCACAGGTGCCTCCTAACCACTCTTCCCCCACAACCAGGGTTTCCCCCACAGCCCCAGCTGGTGTGGCCAGGCCCCAAGTGTAGGATGGGACTTCCCCTACGAGGGCCGGTGGCAGCCAGAACTGATACAGCCCCCCTGGTCTGGGGCCAGGACGCCAGGTAACTCTGGGGTAATGGCCCAGGTCCCTGAAAACTGGGATTTGCCTGGGGAGAGAAGCAGGAACACCTTTGGGAGCCCCTGAGGAGAGTGACATTTGGGAGGAAGGCCAAGGGACTAGGAACTGGGTCCTTGAGGGACTGGGTAGCTGGGGAAAGGGTAATGGAGAGATTGATTCCTGGGAGAAGCTGGGAGGCAAGGTCTGGTTTCCCCTAGTGGATCTGATCACTTCTATCTCTGTCCTTCAGCTGAGGAGGGTGGGAACATCTGGAGCTATGGCTGGCGCCTCGGTGAAAGTGGCAGTGAGGGTTCGGCCCTTCAACGCCCGTGAGACCAGCCAGGATGCCAAGTGTGTGGTCAGCATGCAGGGCAGCACCACCTGTGAGTGAGTCCTTGGAGCCTAGCTGGGCATGGGCAAGACTGGCTGGGCCCACCATGCAGTCCAGTCCTGCTGGGCTGAACAGGGAAGGCTGTCCTGGGCACAGAGCAGGTGCTAGTTGTAAGGGCGGGGGCTGGAGCAGAATGGCCTTTCAGTGTTCCAGTCCCTGGGAAGGGGGAATGTTGGCCTGGAGCCCTCCATTGCCCAATCCAGGGAGGCAGCCCAGTTGGGGGGGGCGGGTCCTAGGAGCCAAAATTAGCTTTGGTGCCTGGAGGGGGTGGGGAGTGTTAAAGGGGAGAGATGAAATAGGACAGATAAGGATGGGGAGTGGGATGCCTGGATTCCAGGGGATCATGGACAGGTTGGGAGTACCTGACCTTGACTTTCCTTCCCTTGCCCTCTCCTGCTCCCTCAGCCATCATCAATCCCAAACAGAGCAAAGATGCCCCCAAAAGTTTCACCTTCGACTACTCCTACTGGTCACACACTTCGGTGAGGTCATTGGGTTGGGAGAAAAGCTAAGCAATGAGGGATGGAGGGGATTTAGGTCCTGGGAAGGGGTGTTGCTGGGAAATAGGACCTCCTGGGGATTGGCTGGGACTGGGTTGGGAGGACCAGAACCCCTGGGTATGGTGGGACCCTTAGGTTGGAACTGGTGTCAGGAGGGGGAAAGACAGAATTCTTTGGAATCATTAGGATAGGATCCTCAAGGATGCTTAGGACCATGGCGGGAATGGAGGGAGTGGTGCTGTGGGCGCACACAGGACCTTTGGGCAATAATCAGCGATGGGGGCAAGACTCTTGGGACTTAGACATCAAAGTTATCTAGGACGCCTGTCATCTTTCTCTCCCTCTGCCCCTCCCTCCCTTTTTACCTAGGCCGAGGACCCCCAGTTTGCATCTCAGCAGCAGGTCTATCGGGACATTGGAGAAGAAATGCTGCTGCATGCCTTTGAGGGCTACAATGTGTGCATCTTTGCCTATGGGCAGACCGGGGCTGGGAAATCCTACACCATGATGGGGCGACAAGAGCCGGGGCAGCAGGGCATCGTGCCCCAGGTACATGTCTGGGACCTGGCAGGGCAGGCAGGGCAAGAGCATCTTTAGCTGGCTCTAAGGAGGCAGGCGGGATCTAAGGGCTATGGAACAGACTTGACTCTCTGGAGCCATTAGTGATAGGAAATGTGATGAAGAGGGGCTGGCTGCAACCTGGATGTCCAGGGCCCTTTGGGAAGGGTTTTTTTTGCCGTTACCAAAGGCAACAAGGCTCAGTTAAAAGAGCCAAAGCTTTGGCATTAGAGAGCCCTGGGTTTGAACCCTGGTTCTACACTTACTGTTGTTTTACCATTTCTCACAGTGGCTTGCAGACGTAGTTCTATAGGCTTGTGAGCAGTAGCCAAGGTGTTGACTGTTGGAAAAGCCAGTTGTGGGTACAGTGCTGATCATAATTTCCCTGGCCAGGCAACATAGTGGCTGTGCACACCGGCTCTAGGTCAGCATGCCTGGGTTTGCACCCCAGCTCACTGAATACTAACCTGTGGTCTTCTCTGAACCTCTCTGAGGTTTTCCCAACTGTAAAATGGGAACAACTCCTCTCTTAGGATTCTGATAAGGGTTTAACAGGGTCACTTAGGACAGGGTGCTGAGCACCACAGGTGCGGTGAACAGTAGCTTCTCTGTGTTCCCCTCTAGCTCTGTGAGGACCTCTTCTCTCGTGTTAGTAAGAACCAGAGCGCTCAGCTATCCTACTCTGTGGAGGTAAGCCCAGGTCTTGGTGGGTGGTAGAGAGGGGGAGGTAGGTGGGGGTGAGGAAGTGGAGTGATTCAGAACAATGACAGTCTCCGAGTCAGACAGCCTGGGCTGTACTCCTGGCTCTGCCAGTTACTAACTGGCTGTGGGCAATTGACTTCATCTCTCAGCTCCTGGGTACTATGTTCACCTGTGAAATGGTGATGTTTAGACATTCCCCCTTTCCTCCCCCCACCCTCCCTAGTTTGTGGGAGGATCAGTGAGCGAAGGGCTTAGCACACACCTGGGGCAGTGAGCGCTGTGTATGTTAGCCTCAGTGACTTGAATCCTAGCTAATGAATTTTAGGGCAAGTTTCATTGTCAGGATCACTGCTAGCTTTGTTGCTTCTTATGTCTTCTACCACTCAGGTGAGCTATATGGAAATCTATTGTGAGCGGGTACGAGACCTCTTGAACCCCAAGAGTCGAGGCTCTCTTCGGGTCCGGGAGCACCCTATCCTGGGCCCCTATGTGCAGGACCTGTCTAAATTGGCTGTGACCTCTTACGCAGACATTGCAGACCTCATGGACTGTGGAAATAAGGCTCGGTGAGGCAGGCTGATGGAGTGGAGGAAGGGAGCAGGGTTAGGAAGGTGAGGCGGGACTCAGTGATACTCTCCCCCAATGTCCCCAGGACTGTGGCTGCTACCAACATGAATGAGACCAGCAGCCGTTCCCACGCGGTCTTCACCATTGTCTTCACACAGCGCTGCCATGACCAGCTCACTGGGCTGGACTCAGAGAAGGTGGGCCCCATCCCTGTACCCCATTTCCCCCTCCATTAATGCAACAATGATATGATTAAAGCGTCCTTCTCCCACCCATGCTAGGCTGAGCGCCTCCTCTGGGCTCCCGTAGCCCCCGCTGCTTCCCTAGCAGATCAGGGTGGTATAATCTCCTATTGCCTAGTTTATCCTTCCGACTGGACCTCTTAGGGCAGGGCTGGGTCCTGCTGTGGTTGTTGTTCACACAGTGGGCTTGTAAATATGGGTAAGTGAATAAATGAACAAATGGATGAGTAGCCAAGTCATCAATGTTGTCTTATACATTCCACTTCCTCCTCTTCCCTTGCCCTGCCCCTCCTGGCTTTCTCCATCCCTTCCTAACTTCCCAAGTTAGGGGAGTTAGGGGTATCCCCTGATTCCCTGCTCTGCCCCCACTCACCCCAGTTACTTCTTTCCTTTTCCCTCTCACCCCAGGTTAGTAAGATCAGTTTGGTGGACCTCGCTGGGAGTGAGCGGGCCGACTCCTCAGGGGCCCGGGGCATGCGGCTGAAGGTGAGGGGGCTTAGGAGGGATGGATAGGAGCAGTGTTGGGGGCTGCGTGTGGTGGTCTCTAATCACCTTGGGACTCTGGCTACTAGGAGGAGGAACAGGTGGAGGAAGGGAAGGGGCAAGTGGATCCGAGGGGAATGAGAAGGGTCTCATTCCCCACGTTTCTTATCCCTTTCCAGGAAGGTGCCAACATCAATAAGTCCCTGACTACTCTAGGGAAAGTGATCTCGGCCTTGGCAGATATGGTGAGACCTGGGGATGGGAAGAAAAAAGGCTCTGGGAAAGGGGACACAGGGGTAGCCCACCCTGACCCCTTCCCCCTTTTCGTCCCTCAGCAATCAAAGAAGAGGAAGTCGGATTTTATCCCTTACAGGGACTCTGTGCTCACTTGGCTGCTGAAGGAGAACCTGGGTGAGGCGCTGCTTCTGCCCCACTGATACTGCCACATCCCACTGATCCCCTTTGATACATATGACAAATCCCCTGGCATCCCTGGACTCTCGGCTAGGGGTCAAGAGCCAGTTGTCCCATTAACTCTCCCCTGAACCAGGGAACCTCTTTGAAGATGTCCTGAAGCTGAGACCAAGGCCACATCCTCCCTGCCAAGCCTCACTGACCTGGCTCCCGGTGACCCCTCTCTGACCCCACACCCAGTGCTGACTTCATTGTCTTCCCACTGATCCCTGACTGCCCAGAAGATGTCTGCTGTCCTCCTGCCCTCACCCTCCACCCTTGGACACCAGCTGTCGTGATTAGCTCCACAACTCTTAGCTTTACCCTACTTCAGACAGTGACCCTGTCGGACCTCTGCCTGGGCACTGAGGCCCCTCTGACCCTGTGACCCAGTCTGACTTGTCTTAGGACCCACCCCAGCTCAGGCTTGCCCCTCCTCTCTGGCCATAGGTGGCAACTCACGCACAGCAATGATTGCAGCCCTGAGTCCCGCCGACATCAACTACGAGGAGACCCTCAGCACGCTCAGGTGGGGCTTCAGCTCTGGCAGGGCCGCGAGCACATGACGAGTGCCTGGGGCGCATAGGCTGGTAGCTCAGGATCCTGCTTATGCGAGCTGGTTCTCAACTCAGCCTCAATATTTTGAAACCTGGATGGGGGAGAGGAAACCAGGCAGCAGACCAAGGGTCCTGTGTGTCTGTGCCCCACCAGTTCCCATCCTCCCTCCTCCCCCCAGATATGCTGACCGCACCAAGCAGATCCGCTGCAACGCCATCATCAACGAGGACCCTAATGCCCGCCTCATCCGGGAGCTGCAGGAGGAGGTGGCTCGGCTCCGAGAACTGCTAATGGCTCAGGGGCTCTCAGCCTCTGCTCTGGGAGGTAGGGCTCCAGGGGAGGGGCAGTTTAGGGATGCCCCTTAATCCCTCCTCATTTGCCTTCAGCCAGTCCTGGGGCCAAGGAAGGACACCCTTCCCCCCCCACAAAGACCTTCGTGTGCTTGGGGCATGGAGACAGATATGGAGAAGAGGCTTGCCACACTGCACATGTCACAGGACTGGAGGAATTGGGAGAGTCAGGATTCAGAGCGCCCTTGACAGGCTAAAATGACAAGAGCAAGAGAAAATGGCAAGTCCCACATTTATGGTTCAAACAGTCAATCATTAAGGGTAGGCTGCTGGGGCCCTGCTTGGACAGTGTTCTTGTAAAGCATCAGAAGTTTAGTTGACCATCAGCTTAACAGAAGTCGAGAGTGGAAAGGCCTCTAACACGCAATGCTTAGCCTCACTGGCAACAAACAGTATCACTTAGAGGACCTGTGTTCCACATTGATTGTGTCAGGTAGGACTCTGTTCAGTCTTGGGGTCCATCCCGTGGAGGACAGTCAGGGGCAGAGGGGCCAGTATGGGAACTAAAATGTTAGTACTTGAGAAGAGAATGGTAAGTTAGATGTGATGTCCACTTTCCCACATTTGAAGGGTGGTCTTATGGGAGTAAAAATATTATCCAGGAGGGCAAAACTAGAAGCAGTAAATACATGTGATACGGGGCAGATTTTAGCACAGCAAGGCTAACAAGTTAGCATAGACTGGGCGCCATTTCTCAGAGTTGCAGTAGAACACCCTGCTGGGAGGTTGACCAGATCTCTCTTGAAGTCCTTGCAGGCTGGTCTTCTGTGAAGTCTTCTTTTTTTTTTTTTTAAGCCCCGAGATTTCCATCCCTTGCATACAAGCTGGGGTCTAGGCCAGGGGTGTGGGGTGGTGAGAGGATTCACCAGAGACAGAGCTGGGAGCAGAACGGGCAGATCGACCGAAATACACTGCTGAGGGGAGCAGCGGATAAGGCAGGAGAGGTCTGTGCCATGTGGGAATCTCCCTGGCCAGGGATCTAACTCATGCTGCAGTGGCTCTAGATAGCGTCATGATGCTGCGCTTAACCTGTTGCGCCACCAGGGAGGCCCAAAGCCACCTTTTTGTCTCCCATCAGTTCCTTTTTTCTTTAGCCTTATTCTCTTACTTCTTTCTCTCTCCCAGGTATAAAGGTGGATGAAGGAAGTCCTGGAGGTACTTTGCCAGCTATATCATCTCCCCCTGCCCCATCTTCACCCTCATCTCCCCCTGCACACAATGGGGAGCTGGAGCCATCATTCTCCCCCAACACTGAGCCTCAGATTGGGCCTGAGGAGGCCATGGAGAGGTTGCAGGTAGGTAGCTAGAGCTGTCAAGGGATGGAAATCTCGGGGCTCTGGGAGTGCAGTTCTCCAAAACCAGGGTTGAAGAGGAAGAAGAGATCCAGGAGTGACATGGCCCCCTTGGTAGGTGCTTGTCCCAGAGAGTCCTGATCTCTGCCCACATATGTCCCCAGGAAACAGAGAAAATTATAGCTGAGTTGAATGAGACCTGGGAGGAGAAGCTACGCAAGACGGAAGCCCTGAGGATGGAGAGGTGCGGAGGCTTGGGGAGGAGTAGAGGTTGGGAAGGGAGGGGAGGTGTTCTTGGGTAGCAATGACAAGACCAACATTTGCCTCTCCTTTGCCCACAGAGAAGCATTGCTGGCTGAGATGGGGGTGGCTGTCCGAGAGGATGGGGGAACCGTCGGTGTCTTCTCTCCAAAGAAGGTGAGTGAGGGGTTGGGTGAGAAGGCCAAGGAGACTTTGGATGCTTAGAGAAGAGGGTTGGAGGTGGCATAGTAATGAGTTACAACTCGGATTTCTGAGGTCTCTGAATTGTCCCTCCATCGCCTCTGTCCCCACTCTTGCCACCTTCTCTCTGTGTTGTCCAGTCCTCCATGCCTTCTCCCTTCTTCTGATGGTCAGCCAGGGAAGCGAGTGCTTATTAAGTGATCATGGACTTTAGGCACCACAGAAGAATGACAGGGTCCCTGCCCTTAGTGGGATTTCAAAAGCTGCTTAGAACCTAAGTATTTGTAGACATAATCTCACACAGGTGTATGTGAGCTCACCCTTAATATTTATTTTTGGCTTCATAAGATAATAGTTATAGTGTTATCCTAGAGAGAGGAAGAAGAACTGGAAAATTGGGGGTTGTTTGGCATAGAGGTTTTTCACTGTATGCTCTTTTGAATCATTTGAATATTATGTCTTATGCATATGTTACCTACTCAAGAACGTAACTGAAAATACTTTTTTAAAAGGATAACATGGGTAGACAAGATTGTAAAGGGAATAGAGGAGGAGTGTGCACTGAACTGTAAGATGTTGATTGTCAATGCAGCAATAGGTTTAAAGATGGAAGCATCAGTGCAGCCTGGAGCTGTTCTGAAATCTGGATTCCTCAAGAAGGTGATTAGGTAGGTGGAGCCTGAAAGATGGATGGGATTTGGGACATAGAGAGGAGCCAGGGAGGGCATTAGGCTGAGCACTTGCAGTAGTGGTTACAGAATGGGCACACCTGCTGCCTGCTGTGTAGTAGATATTCAGTAAATCTTTACTGAGAGGAAGGAAGGAAGCAAGGCACTATCAGGCTCAGTTGGTGGCAGACTCAGCTGGAGACAGGCATGACATCCTGAGTCTTTTAACAACCAGTATGGCACAGGAATGACCAGTCAGAATGGACATTGCTGTAGATAGCCAGCTTGGCTGCGTGAAGGGATGATGTGGAGACCAGTTGGAGTAAAGCAGGAACTTCCAGTCCCACCGGGGAGCCAGCCACGCCCGTCTGGTCCCTGGAATAAAGCACAGTAGGATCAGGCCTTATGTCAGATACACCGAGCTCAGGGCCAGACAGGGTCACTTGGAGCTATCTGGAAGAGGTGGAGGGTTATTGGAAGGAGGCCCTCCAGATTTCATAAGTTCAGGGCCATCTGGGATACCAAGCAGGCAGATATCTTTGAACAGGAGAGGAGTTTGCCTTGCCTGACGCAAGGTGCAGTGAGGGAACGAGAGCTATGGGTGACAGAGTGAAGGTGCCAAGTGGGGCTGACGGCCTGGTTTGGAGCTGGGCACCTAGGGCTTTGGCATCCTGAGCCCTGCATCTGGGGGAGGGGTCAGGGTGGCTCTCAGCTTGTCTTGGAGCTGCCACAGTGCAGGGTTGGAGAAGCTGTAGAAAGGAGTGGAGAAATTGGTAGGGCAGTAGAGTTTCTTGGACGACTCACATGGGGTTGCCACCTAGTAAAGCCCAGGGGCCAGCAGAAGTGGGGTTTGTTTTTCATTGCTCTCATAAAGGTAGCGTACACCTGAGGGATCTTTCAAGTAGTACTGAAAGGTGGGACAGTGAAAAGGAAGTCAGTCTCCTTCCTTCCTACCCTCAGATTCCCTTCCCGGAGGAAAGCATGTTGTCAGTTCTGAAGTGTTCTAGAGGCGGCCTGTGCATGCACAGGCATGTGTGGTGTGTAATTACCCAGGTGTGTACAAGTATTGGGATATGAGTGGCTGCTGCTTCAGGCTTTACTTTATTCATTATTCTGCCCATGCTTTTTCATGGTGTCAGAATATTCTGTTGTATAGCTGTATGATAAACTAATCCCCTCCTGCTGATGGGCTTCAGTTGTTCCCCATTCTTTAATATTATGAACAGTAGATCTTTTTTTTTTAAGATTTATTTATTTATTTATGCATATAAGAACTGAGGTGTAGGCCAGAGGTGTGGGGTGCTGAGAGGATTCACCGGAGACAGAATGGGGAGCAGAACAGGCGGATCTGCTGAGGTACACTGCTGAGGTGCACTGCTGAGGGGAGCAGCAGGCAAGGCAGGAGAGGTCTGTTGCGCCATGTGGGAAGTTCCCTGGCTAGGGATCGAACTGGTGCTGCAGTGGCTGCTGATAGCTTCATAGGCTGAGACTTCACACGTTGCACCACCAGGGAGGCCCAGCAGTGGATAATCTTAAATAGGTCTGCTCTGCAGATCAGATTCTGAGAAGCGGAGATTTTGGATCAAGTGGCAGGTAAAATTTTGATCTATTTTGCCAGTGTCCTTCAAAGATTATAACTATGCCACTTTATACTCAAGAGCAAGCTGCAAGAAACCCCATATTCCCTTACCCTCTTCAACTTTTTGATCTTTGTCAATCAGATTGGTAACAAAAGGCGTGCCGGGGTAGTGTACTTTTGCATTTTCTCAAGGGCGTGAGCCTGAGCACACTCTCATACAGTTAAGGGGCCTGTGTATTTCCGAGGGAGAGCTGTTAGACTCACTGGCAAGTGGGTTTCATGGTTGTGGCTCCAACCTGGAAATGGTCAGGTGGGAAATTGGGTGCTAGGAGGAAAGCTACACTTTGTCCTGGAGAGGAAGCAAGAGCCTTCTGGGGCCCCCTACCCCCCATGCTCCAGACCTAAGAACTTCTCAAATCAGTGATTTGTGGGTGGGGTGGGTGGGGTGCAACTCTGAGTTGCCTGCCTCCAACCTCGGCCCGCACAGTCTCTGATTTACCTGTTTGACGTATTAGGCTCATAGGTAAGGTTTCATTGGAACAAAGGGCTCCAGGGCTGAACAAAGGTTGAAAAGCACTGTCCTAAATCATGTCCCCTCTCCCAAGGGGTGGATCATTTTCTGTTTCCTGAGTCCATTGGTGTTTGCCAGTCCTAGAGCAGGCCTGCCATTGCAGTATAGGGAGGGGATGTGAGTGTCCCTGGGGAGGAGAGAAAGTTGTATCGGTGTGGCTGAAGTGCCTGTGTGGAGGGGCAGACAGGCCGATAGCCATCAGCTCCAGCCATCATAGCCTGGGGCTCTGTTCAGAGAATTGTGGGGCCTAGACTACTGACTTGCTCTCCTACACCCTGCTCTTTTCTGCCTGTGTTCTTTTGTTCAGACTTCTTTGACCTGAAATAAGCAGCCTACTATGTGTCCTTGTCCTAATTCTCAAAGCCCAGCTCCCACGCTGTCTGCCATGCAGTCCTTCTGACTCTGCTGACTCTTCTGACTCTGCAGCCCTTTGCTGTGGGGTCTCTGCTCGTGAGCTCCTCCCAGGATATGGTGGCACCCAGCCCTGCTTGACATTTCCACACCAAGTCTCATCTCCCCAGGCTGACCCTGATTTCCTTACTGGCAGGACAGTAGCACGTGGGTGTGACTCATCTCCGTGACCTGCCCAGCACTTCACTGGGGTCTCACATGTAGAGAGCCCACAGTAAATCCGTGTAGAACAGAGGCAGGGCTCTCGTGTTCAGTTGGAAGGGTTAGGCTTAGGCGAGCTTCATGGAGGAAGTGGCATTTGAGACACACCATGAGGGATGGTGAAAGAAGTGAATGATTTTGACAGGTGGGCCTGGGGGTAGGTCCTGCAGGGAGGCTGTTCTGGAAAAGGGAACAGGGCGAGCAGCTCCTGGCTCCTGGCGCTGTCAAGGATACAGGAGGCCTGCTTCTGGAATGAGCACTCAGCAGCCCACTGGGCAGGGACACAGCAGAGAGCGGGGCTCAGGAAGGGGGCTTGGTTGAGGGGCTGGAACGTGTCAATGAGAAAGGCCCAGGGACCTTGGCGTACTCAGCAGGCTCAGGTCAGACGGGCACAGGTTGCCAGCTGGAGCGGTCTGAGTGGAGAAGCATGACATGGCCATGCCCGGCGTGAGCAGGAGCGGGAGAGCTGAGGAGATGGCTGGAAATCAGCCTGTGGCGGGTGGTGCAGAGAGTGCAGACAGATGTAGGCTGAAGCAGTAGTGGGCTGGGAGAGAGACTTCCCTGGGCGTGGCAGCCAGTGTTGAGAAGGGGGATGGAGGCAACAGGCTTGTGCGCTGCCAGAGTTACATGCTTGGGGAGGGCGGGGTTTTCGTAAGAGAAACAAGTCAGGAAAAGGTGCACTGGGGAAGGGAGTGGGCTAGGTTTCTCATGTAGAGCAACATAATGATCAGCTAGGTATGCGAGAGGGATTCCATCAGGGCAGCCCTGTGAGGGCCAGGCCCAGGCAGCTGCTGCAGTGACCCTGGCCTGAGGTGAAGCAGCCCAGAGAAGGCCAGTAGTCAGGGAAGTCTGCTATGAGAAATGGATTTATTTGCTTTTGAATTCAACTGATACTTTATTTTTATTTATTTTTTTATGATTTATTTTTATTTATTTATGCATATAAGAACTGGGATGTAGGCCAGAGGTGTGGGGGGTGAGAGGATTCACCAGAGAGTGGGGAGGAGAACAGGTGGATCTGCTAAAAAATACTGCTGAGGGGAGCAGCGGGTGAGGCAGGAGAGGTCTGCTGCGCCATGTGGGAAGCTCCCTGGCCAGGATCAAACTCGTGCTGCAGTGGCTGCAGATAGCTTCATAGTGCTGAGACTTAACCCCTTGTGCCACCAGGGAGGCCCTGATACTTTATTTTTAAACTGTAATTGTAAAAGTGATCTGGGCTCCTAAGAAATTTAAACTGGAATGAAAGAAAGGTGGAGAATACCAGCACCCTAATCCAATTTCTCCCTTAGTTTCCAAAAGTGGCAAGATACATTTTGAGGGAAGTAATGATGAGCCTGGAGACTGAGGGGCCACTGGGAAAGCAGAACAAGGGCAGGTGGATTCTATGGCTTCTGGTCAGGGGCACTGGTGGGTTGAGATGCCTCAAAAGAAATGGGGCCTTGGGAAGGGTTGCTGTCCTGGAAGGAGGTACATGGATGCCTTATAGGCCTCCTGTGTGTGAGAAAAGGGTGGTTCACTCAAGGTGAGTGGTATAAGTGAGAGCTGGGAGAATGGGAGAGTTTTCCAAGGATGAAGGGGGAGCAGGCATGCTGGAACATTGGAGGAATGGGTGTTTGCTGAAGCCCCTAACCACTCCTTTCCCCCTCAGACTCCCCATCTGGTGAACCTGAATGAGGACCCCCTGATGTCTGAATGTCTGCTCTACCACATCAAAGATGGGGTTACCAGGTAACATTGACTCAGTGGCCTGTGGGGGGAGCTCTCCTTTTGGGGGGTGGTTGCAGAGGGACAGCTACACTGTTGGTTCCCTTTCCCAGTGACCTCACTGGAGACACCCCAGGTCTCTGGACACTGCCTTCACAGGCATGCTCACTCATCAAGCTTCCTGAAAAGTTCTGAGCCTGGCTGCTCAGCAGTCACTGTCTCCAGCCACCACTCTGTGTGGGTGACATAGCTCCTGGGACCAGACTCTCTCCCAGTACTTTTTTTTTCTTTAAAAGATTTATTTTTTTATGCATACAAGAGCTGGGGTGTAGGCCAGAGGTGTGGGGGGGGGATGAGAGGGTTCACCAGAGACAGAGCGGGGAGCAGAACAGGCAGATCTACTGAAATACACTGCTGAGGGGAGCAGCGGGCAAGAGAGGAGAGGTCTGCTGCGCCATGTGGGAAGCTTCCTGGCTGGGGATCGAACTCTTGCTGCAGTGGCTGCTTCGTAGTGCTGAGACTACTTAACCCTTTGCGCCACCAGGGCAGCTCCCTCTCCCAGTACTTTTGAGGATGGCTCCTAATTTACTGGCGCAGAGAAGTCAGTGGGAAACTCAGAACACTGCATTCCCAGCCTCTGATAGCATTACTTGGGCATCCCTTGGTGGTATCCTATCTGGGATGGGTGGGAGAGAGGGAAGTGTGACCCTGGCCCCCTGTTGTTGGGGGACTTGGTGGCAGAAAAAGGGCAGGTGGCTTCACTGGCTAATGCTGTGGACCTAGTGCTCCATGCTTCTGACATCACTTCCTGGAGTTAAAGGGTGAGTGTGCCTCTTCCTCTCTCACCACAAGCATTTATAGCTGCTGTACAGACAGCACGGCACCTTGGTGCTCATCATGGTTGGGGAGTGAGACCTCAGTGCGATCCACCCTAAGAGAGGATGGGGGACCTGTGACTGAGGGTGCCCACTCTATTTCTTTCTTCCCTTTGCTCTGTTACACAGTGACTAAGGACATGGGCTTTGGAGACAGGCAGATCTGGGTTCAAGTCCCAGTCTCACCACTGCCAGACCACATCTGGCCAGTGAACTTCACCTCTATGAGCCACAACATTCTCATTTGTAAAATGGGAAGAATTATGCTTGGCTCCGTGAGTTGGATAAACTTGTGTTCAGAAGGAGCTTGGTGTGTGTCTGACCCATGCTCAGAAAGTGTTGATTATTGCTTCCCCAGGGTTGGCCAGGTAGATGTTGACATCAAACTGACTGGGCAGTTCATTCGAGAGCAACACTGTCTGTTCCGCAGCATCCCTCAGCCGGATGGAGAAGGTAATGGCTGAGGGGGAGAGAGTGGAGCATGGCTGACAGTGAGAGACTGTCCCATGTCTCAAACCACACACTGGGTTTGGCTGTAGAAGGGGATATGTCCTCACCTCTGAGCTCATGGTTGGAGTGAGCTATCTTGCCCACCCTGGGAGGGTAGACGGCTGCGATGGGCCTGGAGTGGCAGGGCTCCCCATGCAGAAACACAGCGCTATGGCTCTCCAGAGGGCAAGGCTTTGGTAAGGGGGAGATCCCAGGTTCTTCCCTGATTTTTATTTATTTTTTTAAGTTTAAATCAGCAGCCTGGTAATTTTTTATGAAAACCTGTTATTTATTTTATCTTATGTTTTTTTTAAAGATTTGTTTTTATTTATTTATGCATACAAAAACTGGGGTGTAGGCCAGAGTTGAGGGCGTGAGAGGTCTCACAGAGACAGAGCGGGGAGCAGAACAGGCAGATTGACTGAAATACACTGCTGAGGGGAGCAGCGGGCAAGGCAGGAGGTGTCTGCTGCGCCATGTGGGTTAGCTCCCTGGCTGGGG